>CM059202.1:43128888-43278888 GCA_030323885.1 Branchipolynoe longqiensis
ACGGGAATTAAATTTTTTTGTGGACTAATAAATTTATTAACCATGTTTAATAAATTTTTACATTAGCCTCTGATATATTTATCAATAGCTAACAAGAACGACAAGTTAATATTTCATCAGTACAGATGACACTAATATACTTGTCCTGATCTATTCTATGATCCTGGATAGTACAATCCAGTAGAGATATTAATCCTAACTATCCATGTTACTTATATGCAGGTGGGTTAGGAAACTAATTATTTATTTAGTGATTATATAGTTTAATTTATGAGGATTAGATTTTTCTTGAGAAGAGTTGAAGACAGGAACCATCAGCTAGGGGGTGATATCACGGTCATACTCTTGAAGCACACCAGGCACACGTCATCGCTTATTCATTATTTCACACAATCAAGCAGTGGAAAGGACCATCTAGCTCTCAGCCCTATCAGATTAGATGGGTGGGAGGGATGGCTAATTTTGTTACGTGTTGACGGCTAATGATCTGCACTGCAACGGAAACCAGAAAGGTGGAGGAAATTAAATGTTCTTTAAAAAACACCGTCGGAATTCCGTTTTTTTTGGTCAAAGATACTGAATGCTAATACTGCAACTTGGTAGCTATGACAGAGCATCCGTCTATGGGGCCCCGTAGACATGATTCCTGTGAATATATGGCATTCTGACTGGCAACATGTGGTAATTCAAGAACAGACACGGGAATTAAAATTTTTTGTGGACTAATAAATTTATTAACCATGTTTAATAAATTTTTACATTAGCCTCTGATATATTTATCAATAGCTAACAAGAACGACAAGTTAATATTTCATCAGTACAGATGACACTAATATACTTGTCCTGATCTATTCTATCATCCTGGATAGTACAATCCAGTAGAGATATTAATCCTAACTATCCATGTTACTTATATGCAGGTGGGTTAGGAAACTAATTATTTATTTAGTGATTATATAGTTTAATTTATGAGGATTAGATTTTTCTTGAGAAGAGTTGAAGACAGGAACCATCAGCTAGGGGGTGATCACGGTCATACTCTTGAAGCACACCAGGCACACGTCATCGCTTATTCATTATTTCACACAATCAAGCAGTGGAAAGGACCATCTAGCTCTCAGCCAAATTGTGAAAGGAGGGCAGATGGTCCCTTACTAACAAGGTTTTTATTTACATAGTTAAAGATACTATTTGATTTCCAGTGACCCAATGATTTTATACAGTCCAAAGATACTCCTACACGAGCATACTCTTGGGCAGCTCCACGACGAAGGCTGTGTGACGTCACCATCGGCCACCAGGGTAGCTTGGCCCCTTTTAGGACCAAACGTAGGCATTTCATGAAAGCCTGGCTAGTCAGCGGGTCCCCGTTCGAGAGTACGAATGCTGGGGTGCCCTCATGCACACATGTATGGCGAGTGTAGTTTCTCCATGCACGTACAGGACAGAACATGGGGTTCGGTCCTGTTGGCAGCCTGATGCGGTATCTGTCCTCTGGTCTGCATGTGGTTTTTGTACTGCGTATGTTCACCATCAGGTATGTTGGATGTGCCCGGATATCTCCGCCCAGTAACGTATGACCGCCATCACCCAGCATCTCGGAGTAGAATAAATTTGATTGTCTTAATAAGCAAGTATATCCAATAATAACAGCAGCAATAAACACCAGTCCATATTTACCAATAGATAGCAATTTTAATATAATTAACTTAATGTGTTTAATCTTTAATGGATAAGCTCTATTTACAATGTTATTCTTTAGTTTAAATATTCCTTGCTTTAGTACCACTAACGCATACCTGTCAAAGACATTACAGTCACCCCCTACCAGCCTTAGCCATGATTTGGCACCACTTAGATAGTTTTTAATTGCTCCTGGGGTTTTAAGTTTATCATTTAAATATAAGGTGTATAGCATTACCGTCTTCAGCTTGGGTTTTTTAGGATTATCTTTTTGTTTCTTGCAAAACTTCAAATATTCAAAAAAGTGCACCCTTTTATTTCTCCAGGTCCCTTCCGCTAATCCAGCCTTGAAATATATGCTTAGCTTATTAACTACAGCATTATTGTAATCTGCGAGTGTAGAAAAAAGGCAAGTGCACATAAGTAATGATTAACAGTAATCATATTGTCTTACCAGGTTGTACCACCTGCGAAGCTAGATGAGCGTGAAAATGGATTGTTGACTTTCAGGTTGCGTGTCAGATGGTGGACCATTGACTGAAATGCTGTTTTGTGAGAAAATGCCAATGGCAGGTCAATGCTATATACTTAAATCTTGGCCAAATTTAACATCTGACTGTAGTTACTTCTTAAATTATCAGGAGATATGTGCTGAAGGAAGGGCTACTGGCATCCCAAACTACTTGGCAGCTGAGGTCCCGTGCTTATGGATAGATGGACAGAACGTTTAATAAATTATAGAAGAGATAGCACATTATTTGAAATTTGGATGGCCTTCAAAATTTCACTGGTGCTTGCATTATGGCTGCTTCTGGCTGTCTCCGTACATGTCATAAGGAAGATTTGTTTTGGATTACTCAGTTTGAACTTAGGGGCGTTCGTAATATTCAATTTTCTCCAGGTTATGATCTCATGCTTTCCTAAGCAATAATTTTCACATAGCTCAATTGGAAGTGATAAATTTAGTATTAGCGTTGAACTCGTTATCTCCTCACTTTGGCATGTTGCTACATTGAATGATTGTGAGGTGCAGGTGATACCACATGCCGCATGGGGGGGCCCTTATCCTGGCAGTTGCCCTCAGTATGTTGTACTTTGATAATAAATTTGACTTGATCGCTCATGGATTATGTTGTAGAAAACTGTTAACAGAAATGCATGTTTCTCATACTGGTGATGTCCTTGATTTACTTTTTCATTGCTGCTCGTTGATAATATTGTTTTTTGGCTTTATCAACTTGCCGAAAATAATCGCGCAGTAGTGAACAGGCCTAGCGTGTATTTTACAGCAGGACTATCAGAGGGAACATGGCATAATAAGAGGGTACAATAGGGCATTCCCTTTGAAGACTGAGCATAGTAAAACAATGATTTTAAAATTCAGAGGAATTGGTGATGATGGGTTGATGTTGATTGCTGCTTTATTAATAGGTTTCCTATGTTTATTAAGACAGTCAAATTTGTTTTATTCCGAGGTATTGGGGGATGACGGTCATATGCTGATCGGAGGTGACATCAAGGCACACAAAAACACACCTGACGATAACAGTCAGGAGCACTAAAACCACTTGCAGGCCTGAGGAGGTCTACAAAATTGAACTACCCTGGGTACCCAGTTCTCAACTCTGTCGTCTGAATGCATGGACTAAGTTCAGTCACCAGTTTCCGGTGCATGAGGGCGCCCCAGCATTCGCGATGTCGAACGGGGCACCTCTGACTGGTCGTCATCTATTCACCAAATGCTTGCGAATGGCATTGCAATATGCTGGACTACCCTGGTGGCTGTTGGTCACATGCCATAGCCTACACCGAGGGGAAGCTCAAGAATATGCGAGAGTGTGGGACATCATTAGACTGCCTAAGAACATTGGGAAGATCGATATCAAGCAGTGTTGTTAATTATGTAAATTAAAAAACCTATTTAGGCAGGGACCATCAGCTCTCGTGTTCCAATTTGGCTGAGATCTAATGGTCCCTTTTATTTCCCTATGTTGAATGATGATGTGTGTACTGCAAGTGCAAATGTGTGTGTGTGCCGGATGGGAGTTGACTGCGTGACCGTGATCCACCCTTAGCTCCTGCCTCATGTCTTCATTTTCAAGTATCTTCAAAGAATCCTGCATTCAAGAATAACTATCATATGAATATTATGATATAACATTTAATTATTGACTTGCACATAAGTAATGATTAACAGTAATCATATTGTCTTACCAGGTTGTACCACCTGCGAAGTTAGAGTAGTTAAAAGCTAATAGTCTCAATTGTACTATTGAGAGGAGCTTCAATGACTTATGTTCTATAGTGATAGAAATATAAGGCTGTGTGAAAATTTATTAAGCCTGATTAATAAATTTATTAGCCCAAAAAAGTAATTATCTGTGTCTGGTTTTGAATTGTACATGTTGCTGGTAACATGCGTAATTCAAAACCCTGACTACGGGCTTGATATTATGAATACCATAGATACCGTCATAGCATGTGTCGCTACGATCGAAGTTGACTTCCGGTAGTAGATTCAAAGGCTAATCCATTCCCTACCTGGCCATCGACGATGACGGATCGTTGGCATTCAATACGTAAATTTGACCATCCCACCCACCCATTTTACATCCTTAACTATGATAGGGCTGAGATCTAATGGTCCCTTTTATTTCCCTATGTTGAATGATGATGTGTGTACTGCAAGTGCAAATGTGTGTGTGTGCCGGATGGGAGTTGACTGCGTGACCGTGATCCACCCTTAGCTCCTGCCTCATGTCTTCATTTTCAAGTATCTTCAAAGAATCCTGCATTCAAGAATAACTATCATATGAATATTATGATATAACATTTAATTTTGTTACGTGTTGAAAGGCTATGATCTGCACTGATCAACCAGTAGGTGAGGAATGAATTGTTCTTTAAAATCAACCGGCGGAAGTCAGTTTTTGGTCATAGTTACTGAATGCTATACTGCACTTGGTATCTATGACAAGCATCGCTATGGGGCCCGTTGTCATAGTCTTGAATTATGCATGTTACTGGCAACATGGGTAAACACCAAAGCTGAAATAAACTTAACTGTACATGCACATGTTAATCCTGCAACCGTCGGAAGCACACTGACCTACTATAGATCTAACCTGCTCGCCGGCCTTATCAGCCGACCTGACCTACTTAGATTAACCGTACTGTTTACATTCGGCGTTGACGTTGACCCAGATTGCGTCTGCACGACTAACTCGGGTCGCCCCTCCACTGGCGCTCCAATGATTTGCACTCGGTTACGATATAACATGTTGCCTGACTCATTTAATATCTGATATTCTCTCCCGGACACCCCAGTCCGTCCCAAAATAACACCTTTTTTCCATTCCCCAGCATTATTTTTGTACTTTATCTTATCTCCAACTTTCATGGGCTTGTGCGCCTTACCGCACTTCCGGTCATGAAATGCTTTCTGACTGCCCTGCTGCTGAGCTGTCTGCCTTTTCTTAGGACCCTGCGTTTCAGGCACCAAAATACCCTTTGCCATAGGTAATCTGCCTCTCAACCTTCTGCTCATGAGCAACTGCGCTGGAGATACGTTCAGGACAGGCAACGGAGTATTGCGATAATTCAGCAATGCTAACTGAAAATCAGCTCCAGTTTTCTCACACTTCTTTAACATGTCCTTAACTGTTTGTACGAACCGTTCAACCTGACCATTGCTACGCGGATACTGTGGACTGGAATACACGGCCTTGAACCCGTAATGCAGTGCAAACTCCCTGTACTCATGGCTCTTGAACTGTGGACCGTTATCCGACACTACCTGACTAGGAATCCCGTGCCTTGCAAAGTTGTCTTTTAACGCTTCAATAACAGTGACAGACGACGTATCGCCCAAAAGCGTTACCTCTGGAAACTTGGTGTAGTAATCTACAGTTATCAGGTAATTCTTATGATTTAACTCAAATAAATCGGCCCCCACTTTATCATATGGTTGACAGGCGATCGGGTGATTTATCAATGGCTCGTTATGCAAATTCTTTCGGTTGTTTTGACAAGTGTCACACCGACTGACTTTCTCCTCGATTTGCTTGTTAATATTTGGCCAAAACATACAGTCCCGCGCCAACTGCTTGGACTTAGTCACCCCCAAATGCGTCTCATGCAACGCCTCTATCATTTCACCACAAAGAGCTGGAGGAACCACCACCCGATTGCCGTTCATTACAAGATTATTTTCAACTGTCAACTCATGCTTGTACGGAATGTACTGTCTCAGACACGGTGGTGTCTGTATACGTGTAGTGTCCCACCCATCTTCAATGTGTGAGATCATCATAGACATAGATACATCTTTTTCATATTCAGCTACAATTTTACTCAACAGACTCGACGACTGCATGTCCACTGCAGCAATGCAGAACGTGTCATCGAACAGGCTATCATGACCTACTTTGGCGGTGTGCGCCCTGGACAACGTGTCTGCAAAAAACATCAAAGAGCCCTTCAGATGACATAACTGAATATTGTAATTCTGCAATCGCATTCGCATTCTTTGCATTTTAGCCGACAGCTTATGTATTGGTTTTTGCATTATGGCTACCAACGGCTTGTGGTCTGTCTGAATTTGAACTTCCTTGCCAAATATATACTCATGAAACCGTTGGCATCCAAAACATATGGCGAGCATTTCTTTTTCAATAGTGGCATATCCACACTGCGCTGCATTAAGCGCATGAGATGCGAGTGCGATTGGTTTACCATCTTGCATCAACACGGCTCCCAAACCTGACTGACAAGCATCTACCTGAATTACAATAGGCTTCTTAACATTGTAATATGTCAATACAGGAGCAGTTCTTAACTTCTCTTTCAATTTATCGAACGCACATTGCTGCTCGACTTGCCAGTGCCACGCCACGTCCTTGGCTAGGAGCGTGCGTAGTGGTTTAGCTATCTCGGACATGTTGGGTATGACCTTGTGCACATATCCAACCATGCCCAGGAACCTTTGGACGCTTTGTTTGTCACGCGGCTCTGGCATGTCTACTATTGCTTGTATTCTGTCTGGATCAGGCTTCACACCCTGCTGGGTAAGTTGATGACCTACATACTTTACTGTAGTTTTACATAGCAACGATTTAGCATCATTTAATTTAAGATTAACCGACCTAGCTCGGTCCAAAACAGCTCGGAGCCGCTCGTTATGTTCCTGAACCGTTGACCCATATACAAAAATATCGTCCGTGACTATCCCGATACCGGGTATGTCGCCCATGACACGGTGCATCTCCTGAATAAAAATGTCGCCCGCTGTTTTGATGCCAAAAGGCAAGCGTGTGTACCTGTATCGGCCCCACGGAGTATTGAACGTGCACAAACGTGAACTTTCCTCATCCAATTCTATCTGCCAATACCCTGTCTTCGCATCCAAAACTGAAAAATACTTAGCATCAGCTGTTTTGGCAATAATCTCATCAATAGTTTTGGTTGGGAACGGCCCTCTTTTTATCGCTTTGTTTAATTTAGTTGGATCCAGACAGATTCTAATTTTATTAGTTTTTTTTACGATCGTGATAGAATTAACACACTCGGTAGGTTCTTCCTGTTCCACTATAACACCTAACTCTACCATACGATCAAGCTCACTGCGTACCTTATTCTGAATTGCAAACAGAATCCGTCTAGGCGGATCTATGACAGGTTGAATAGACTTATCGACATGAATGATAGCCTTTGCTTTGATCAACCCCAAACCCTGAAATACGTCTTTGTATTCGCTTACCAGCTTCTCTGCCCCTGCGCTGGAACTGTTCGTCGGTGTGGCAATGTTCGTTGGTTTGGCCACGTTCGTCGGTTTGGCAATGTTCGTCGGTTTGGCAATGTTCGTCGGTATGGCCCTGTGCACCTCATCCACGCGTGCCAGCAGGTTCAAAGTCACACAAGCCTGCTTGCCCAGGATGGGCTGGCCATCCGGCACCACCTGGAACCGAAGCACACTGTCGTTGACATCAAGCAGTGCCTCTCCATCCGGCGTGATCCGGTGACTGTAGAACGTCACCAACGCACATCTGGTGTTTGCCAGCCTCCCCGGAGCGACTCTGTCAAAGACGAACCTCGGAAGCACGTTTGCCTCCGATCCAGTGTCAAGCTTGAACTTGACAGGACAACCATTCACCCGAATGATTGCGTGCCACAGCTCGGCATCCCGACCAGCACCGCGATCGACGGCGCCCAGAAACAGATCCGTTGCCAGTACATTGACTTCCGCCGGATCCGGGTCTTGCTCAGCATTGTCAGGGTCGGGCGCTTTGACGTGAAGCCCGTTGACTCTCCCGAGCCTGCTCCTACAGACCTTCCCGAAGTGCCCGATCTTCTTGCAGGCAATGCACACCTTTCCTTTCGCTGGGCAGACTCCCCGGCGGTGCTCATAACCACAGTTCTGGCAGCGGATCTTGAAATCTCCTGCACCGGCGCCGCCGGCAATCCAAGATGGCGATTTCCAAGATGGCGTCGCCGCTGACCGGACCGCCGGTGCACCGGTACGCACATTAGCATAATTCCGAATGAAATCTATGCCTTTACTTTCCACGTCTGATTTGGTGTCCTCCAACAGATCTGAACTGAACTCACTCATTTCACACATACTTATGCACTTTGTCAACGTTAACTCAGTAGTTTGAAGCAATTTGTTCCGCAAAACTCACATTTCTTACGCCAGCCACAATTCGATCGCGCAAAAGCGACTCCTCCACCGCTCCATATTCACAGTCTTTGACTTTGTCCCTTAACGCTGTCATGTACGTCGCCATATTTTCTGACGCTTGATTATGCGAATTAAACTTGTATCGTGTGATAATTATACTGCTTTTACCGACACAATAAACTCGAAATGCTTCAGTTAACGGTTTGATCTTGTCTTGATCGGCGAGAGCAAAAGTCATATTGGCAAATACCTTTTGCGCTTCCTCGCCAGCAACGTGAAGGAAGATGCAGCATTGCACTCGTTCTCCTTTCAATATGACACCTGCCGCAGTGGCGTATATATCATATGCTCTAATCCATGTTTTCCAGTTCGATCTTGCGTTGTTGCTGAGGACAAGCTGACCAGGCGGCCGCAATCCCGGCAAAGTATTTGCGGGCGGCATTCTTCCTCATCTGACACCATGTGAAAGTACGTCTGAACACTTTAACTTCTGGTTACTGAATGGTTTATTCACGGCGTAGGGCACGCTTGACCCGCCGGCTAAACTTTCCATGACATCATCTCATTTGCATATCTCTTTGTCCCCAACTCTGCATATCGTTAACATATATTAACCACAGGTCTAGACGTCTATTACGCATATATCACAACAAGGATATTAAACATCATTCGAACTCCCCGTTGTGTGTGTAACCTTGGTGTAACCACAGTGTCCCTACCTTAACTGGATGCCTTCCCATAGAAACGTAGTCTACTGTTAGCATCTCACCAGCTGTAAGTCAGTTCTCCTCTGCATCCCGGACCATCTACAGCTATCGACGTGTCATGGTAACAAAGTTAAGTACAGTCATTGAGCCTCTGGGTCGTGTAGTACGGTATGGTACTGATTTATCGGGTGACATAACTGAATTAACTGGGCAAAGCTGTGCGCATGATGACTGCCTGAGTTGTCATAGCGGTGGCCTTGATGACGGGGTGGTTGTTCGCAATGAGCTCAGGATGCTGAATGCCGATAATTTGAATCCTCCGTTGCAGTCTTCGGCATTGTGCACGGACAGTTTGGTTGTTGATGATATTAAGTATGTTAATGAGTTATGTGTTCCATTGATGGTTACTTCTAGCTCTGTCTCGGATAGCTTAGGCCATAAGGCTGGTTCCACAGTCTTGACTAACATTCATGCTAGCACTGCCCAAGTGCTGAGCCCGCTTCACCAAACTCTGCCAGATGTCGTTACACATGTTCCACCTGTAACGGACGTCGCCAGAGTGTACATTCCTCCGTCACCGGAGCAGTTCCGAGTTACCTTGTTGGAGTTCTGGCCCTTGGCCGTCTCCCCTACTAACACAACAGTTGATTACTTTGGTATGTACAATAAAGTTAGAGCTACCGGTCTACCTAACTACCTTTCAGCAAGGATTCCTCTCCCTTCAGGCCTTAAAATAGAAAATTGGAGATTAATGCTTCCAGACTTTCAGGACACCCAGGTTGTTGATTTTTTGGAGTTTGGTTGGCCCGCGGACTATACCAGAGGAATGGCCCCTATCCCCAGTTACTTGAATCACAGAGAAGACCCCTCCTACTTTCCCTTCGTAGAAGATTATATTGTTAAAGAATTCTTAATGCTATACTCGGCCCGTTTGATTCACCCCCTTTTACACCGTGGGCTCAGGTTAGCCCTATCATGACAAGGCCCAAGAAAGGTACGTTAGATCGTAGGATTATAGTGGACTTGAGTTTCCCCAAGGGTGTAAGTGTTAATTCGGGGATTAAAAAAGGTTTTTACCAGGGGGTCCCTTTACTTATACCCTCCCGAATGTCATGGCCGTGGGTTTTGACTTTGCCAAATTGGGTTCCGGTAGCTATTTGTGGACAGTCGATTTAGCGAGGGCTTATCGGCAGCTTCGAACCTGCCCCCTTTCTTCTCCCCTGTTCGGGTTACAAGTTAATGGTAAATTTTATTTTGATGTTGCCTTGCCCTTCGGATGTCGTACTTCCTCCTTGGCTTGTGCTCGTACCACAGCGGCAGTCGTGTATTTAATGGTTAAGAAAAACTATTCATGCTTTTGTTATCTGGATGATTTCATAGGGGTTGAGGCAACTTTAGACCAGGCTATGGAAGCGTATAACTACATAGTTTTGCTATGCAGTTTTCTTGGTTTAGAATTGTCAGTTAAAAAATGCTTTCCTCCTACTAAAGTAATTACCTGGTTGGGTTATCAAATTAGCGCCTCAGATTTAACTATCCAAATTCCAAAAGAAAAACTAGATGAGGTTATTACCGAGTGTAAACTGTGGTCTATGGGCATGGCGGTCAAGAGGAAAATATTGCAAAGTCTGATCGGCAAGCTTCAATTTGTTATAAAATGTGTACTCCTGGGGAGGCGCTTTCTTAACCGCCTGCTGGCTATGCTTAGGTCACTCTCCACAGTTTCGAACCCTAGGGTAGATGATGAATTTCTAAAGGACCTTTCTTGGTTCATACATTATGCAAGGTGAGCCAACGGCTTGGTCCTACTTAATACCCCAAGTCTGATTACTTGATTGATTGAATGTGATTCGTGCCTGACTGGGGCCGGGGCCGCTTCTCCCAATGCTTTTTACTCAGTGGAATACTCTCAGCCCTTCAGGAACTGTGGGCTTGGTATCACTCAATTTGAAGCATTTAATATATTGATCGCCTTTAAATCCCTGGTTCCTAAGAGTAGGTTACATCGTCACCATTTATACAGATAATATGGCTGCTTACCACGTCCTCGAGTCAGGGGCAGGTCATGACTCAATGCTTTGTAAAATAGCAAGGGAGCTGTGGCTGCACTCTGCCCTTACTAACTGTTCGCTTAATGTCGTTCATAAGGCTGGATCTGATATCCCGTTTGTTGATGCGTTAAGCAGGAGACACACTGGGGGTGCAGATGAACGTGTCGCTCAAGCTGGGATACGCGGTAGGTGCCTTAGACAAGTGTACCCCTCGTTTGACTTGGATGTGTTTAATCCTGAATTGTGAGTTTGTGAATAAATTTGTACTTGCCTTTTATTCACAGACCCACAACATACAGCAGGGTTTGCGCGGGTTAATCAACTACTACAAGCTGGCCTTGCAAGAGGCACTTGGAAAAATAAACTCTCTCACATTGCTATGTATATGGGTTTCTGTAAAACTATTAATGTGTTACCTTATCGACCCATGCACTGTCAATAGTGTGCTGAGATATGTAGCCTTTCTGTCTGAACGCTTTAATGCCCCAGGGACGGTGGAGAACTATTTCTCCTCAGCACGAATCTGGGTGGCGATGTGTGGGGGCTCTGCCAAGGTTTTTAATGTGTATGTAGTAACCCTGGCGAGGCGTGGCGTGCATAGGCTAGCACGACATATCGTCCAACAAGCACCCCCAATCTCTGTGAGTATGCTCAGAAGCATCATTAAGTTCTTCGATAAAGCTGGTAATAACGGTAGAGTTATGGTTCTAGCTACGCTATTAGGATTTTACACTATATTGCGGAAGTCTAACTTGTTGTCGTCTAATTGCATACACGGCGCCGACCATGTCCTACTGGGAAAGGACATCCGATGTACGAGGAACGCACTATATATTGAAGTGCGATCTCACAAGACATCGCGGGGTGGAGCGGATGCATACACGATACGTCTCCCGGCCATGAAAGGAGCATGGCACTGTGTGGTATCAGCCTGGAGACGCTACTGCTCCTGTACCCAGATCTACCATGATCGCCCAGCTCTGCTGACCATGGACGGAAGACATCTTACCCCGGCCCTGTACCTCGTGGCCCTTCGCCTAGCACTCACCAAGGGTGGACACCCCAATGCCCATAGGTACACTGTACATAGCCTGCACTGAGGTGGAGCGTGTGCGTATGCAAATGCCGGGGTGGACCTGCCTGGTCTGCGTGAGCTGGGCAGATGGTCATCCTCAGCCATCTATTCCTATATACCCCGCGATGTTCTTAGGTCAGCACCACTGGCACTCGCTAAGCACCTTGGCTGAGTGCCAGTTATGCTGATCTGGTGTAAGGTTGATGAAAGTTTTGAGATCTACAATCGTGGGTTCGAGTCCCGGTCGAGTCAAACCAATGACTTTAAAATTGATACTTGTCGCTTCCTAGCCAGGCGCTCGGCATTATTAGGATAGGGCAAGGACTGGTGTGCTCAGTGTCAGGATAATGTGACTGAGTAGGATACCAGGTCATGGTGCCGGCGGCCTGGTTTCCCAGTGGGACAGCACTATAAAGTCGCCATGAGTGCGCACTGTCACAAGTCGGTACCCGTCCTGATATGACCTTAGATGTTGCTAGGACGTAAAACAACAACAAACAAACCTGAGATCTACTGTGCATTGCAATTGGTAAGACCGGACGCGTTGTTCCCTGGTTAGGATCGAGTAATCTTCTGTGTAAATAAATGTTAATTTTCCACACGTATGAATTTCTGTTTTCAATTGTCCTTGTTAACGTAACAAGAATAATTGTAAAAATATAAATTCATATCGATGTTCTTTATTGAAACTAAGCCGCACTACTTTGTCTTACTCCTACTGGATGTCTTTGATATGATTGAATTCCAGTGTAACCGTAACCGACCTGCTATGTCACCAGGATATTAAACATCATTCGAACTCCCCGTTGTGTATGTAACCTTGGTGTAACCACAGTGTCCCTACCTTAACTGGATGCCTTCCCATAGAAACGTAGTCTACTGTTAGCATCTCACCAGCTGTAAGTCAGTTCTCCTCTGCATCCCGGACCATCTACAGCTATTTTCACCCACCCGCCCACCCTCTGCTGTCCTGTTGATTATTGTGGGTTGGGCTGAGTGCCAGTTATGCTGATCTGGTGTAAGGTTGATGAAAGTTTTGAGATCTACTGTGCATTGCTATTGGTAAGACCAGACGCGTTGTTCCCCGGTTAGGATCGAGTAATCTTCTGTGTAAATAAATGTTAATTTTCCACACGTATGAATTTCTGTTTTCAATTATATGGTTTTTGAAGGCTGTGGGAAACCTGAGACTGTATTCTACCTCATTCTCTATCCATTGTATCCATTGGCACACAGGACGAGGAGACATGAGTGGGATAACTTGGCTTTATTCTGGGCAGCCCCAGGAGGATTTACATTTGTTGATTGGGCAAACTGAGAGCTGCAAGGAACAATGTCATGTGGTGATCGCAGTCAGGTAGATGAGAGTGGGATGAGTGAGGTGCGACAGGTGAGCAAGGTGAGGTGAGGTGAAGACAGTGGAACTAGCGGGTAGCAGTAGTTACTTAAGGAGGATTAATAAATTTATGAGTAATTAAGAAAGGTTAACTTTAGTTCATTAAAATAATTAAATTAAGTTATGAGTAATATAATGTCATGTAAAAATCGCCGTGTGGGCGGGTAAACTGAGAATAGTGGTATCTCCGGATGGGTGATCCAGAGTGACCATGGGTTTGGGAGAGCTGATGCTGGTCACCTCTGTGTGGGCTGTGATTGGCTGAGGGGCAATATGTGAGGCTGGGAGCAGCGAGTGATGGGAGGACGGAGGTGCCAGTGTGAGTGATTGGCAGGAGGGTGTTAGTGTGTGATTGCACCTCCCCAGCCCCCAACCCCAGCACCGATAAATAAGAAAAGAATGTGATAAAAATCCACCATTTTCAAACTCTAGTTGAAATATGTTGTAGTAAACTAATGTAGTCCATCGCTGCACTCTGTTTGAAATACACATGTTGGCTTCATGGAGATTTGTTTTGCTTTTAAGAATCCCACAGTGCTTGTGCTGCTGGAATTACAAACAGGTTTATCTAGGTGAATTAAATTGTTCTGGATGTTAGTATTCTAAAATGTGCTAGATTAATATGGATGATTATTATTTGAACTTCAAGAAAGTCAATTTTGTTAAAATATTATATTTAAGGAGGCCATTACATTTGGCAAATTTTCTAAAAATTCCAAATGGAGAAAAAGAAAATTGCCAATTGAGAGCATGATTACACAGCTGCTATGACCATGTGGCAAGATGTGCTGATTATTTTGTCAAGGGGTCAGTCTCTTTAATATTTAAATTAATGTGTAGCTGGGTTGGGGATAGGGTTGACTTCTGTATGTTTTGTAAATTGTAATTTGTTTTGAGACTTCAGCTATTCAATGACCAAAAAAGTATATAAAACTATGAAGACTGCACAATTCTTTTTTAATATGTTTCAGCATCAGCTTGACTGAACACACATAGTAAAATACATGTATAGAATTTATTTGTCGGTAGGTAAATCTACATTGTACCAAAAAGCTGCAAATTATGTGATGCATCATAAATTATCTGCATTTGGGGAGTCACGATATAAACTTAAAGGCTATGCTTCTGACTATATCTCAGATATCTGACTATTTTCTACACCTAACTTGAAATGGTGACCAATAATACTTTTATTTTTCAGTTTGGAGGTTGCACTGATGAAGCATGAAGATGATTTTCAGGTTCCTGTGTACTGGATGAAAGGACTGCACTGTGCATTACACTCCATTCAGTGGCATAGTGCTAAGTTAGCAATTAATACATCTGTGAATATGCACATGTCGGTCATGTCCATGTTGCTTCGGCAACATGGGTAATTCACCTGATTCAACTCCATATGACATCGAAGACACTTATTGCATTGTGCCCAAACTAACTAACTGTTGGCTGCATCACTTCCGGTCGTGTTTCCCACCAACGCACACTTGCCACCAAGATGTCACTCTGAGTGGTCAGGCTGCTCTCCTTAATATTGAAGTATGTGTTCTCCTACAAAGAAATGCAGAGTAACAACATCCAGGGTGGGCACGTTTGTAATTGCCTGTAGGCTCTGGCTAGATCTGCAACCTGTATGTAGGAGCCAGGACCAAGCCTAGTATTTAGTACTAGTAACCTCTTCTGGCAAGTCCATCATACCCTGGAGTGTAGAAGTGGCTGGCCTTTACATATCCCTGTGTTCACTCTGGCACCCCACGGGAAACTCAGCTTGGCGATGACCCACGTCTCTTCAGTGTCCTTCTTTGGGCAAGTCATCATTGGGCTTGTCTGAGCCCACGGGCCATGGTTGAATGGGTCGTGTGGCAGTCACTATGAAATTGGGACATCTGTTATGACACTTTGATATGGCACCAGACCATGAAGCGGAACATCCACTACACAGGTGACTAACATTAAATCTGAAATCTAAGGCCATCTTCAATACCTTTTGGAAGAGTTCCTTATGCGCCTGTCGCACCTTACCGAACTGAGTACCGGAGACCACCGGACAAAGAATTTTCTAGTCTGGTGCTCTCCGGTGACAAAATGTGTCGAAATGTATAGAAATGGGGTGTAATTGGGTCAATTGCCGCCGGGCGATCGGACGAGAACTGGATGAGACCAGAGAAAACCGGATGAGAACCGGACGAGAACTGGAGAGAACCAGATGAGAACTGGACGAGAACCGGTCACCACCCGACACCACCGGATAGCGCCACAGAACCGCCGCATGATAACCGAAAGTGAAACGGACATAACCGGACAAGTACCGGACGAGAACTGGAGGGACCGCATATCTATCGGACACCTACCACACGCCTACCGGTCTGTTTACAACACGCCGAAAACGTATAAAGCCGGCGGACCGAATAGCGGCAAGGCACAACATCTTCTCATCGCAATGCGTTAACACTGACGGCTACGGACTGACACTCACTAGACACTCACAGACACTCACCAGACACCATGGTCCGCAGCAAGCAGACAGGAAAAGAGCGCAGGAAGGGGCAGAGGAAGCTGTTGCCATCACCCAGCTCGTCGGCGGTGAGCGAGGAAGAGGTGGCCTCTGTTCTTCCACCTCCTGCTCCTCCTCCTTCTCCAGTGCCTGCACCGGCTCCAGCAGAAGCAGCAGCAGCAACAGTGTGAGTGACTCAGGAGCCACGGGCAGCGGTTGTGGAGGTGCGACCCCGTCTGAGCAAGACGTGCCGCATGCGGGATGAGGAAGAGGAGGGGCGTATCCTCGAGTGGGTGTTTATTTGATTTGTATAATTAATATTACTTGTACTCACTGTACCTTTGCTGTCATTGATTGTTAATTATGAGTGCTTTGCTTTAATATAAATATTATTTTTCATATTGATATTATTTGGACTCACTTTAGCTGTACTGCTACCTACCTGGCCAGTGTCTGTCCATTTAGTGATGGCTCACTACAATAAATCATATCTACAGCATATTCCTACCTTTTTTTTAATATTGTTTTTTTTATTAATAATATTATATTTGTATCTGAAATGTGTATTCTGTGACAACTTATTAATGTTTGGCTTTGTTGTATTTTTCAGTTGTGTTCTTGAAGATGTGGTACGCTGACCTGCATGACTGGCACACAATACTGCAGAGTCAGCAGGCGGGGGATGCAGCCCGGGTCTTGACCGACAGGGAGGAGTGGGTCATCACCAGGTTTGGCTTCCTGCGGGCACTGGTGCGTCACAAGCGAGGACCGGTGAAGAGTGTAAGTAATCCTTCACATCCAAACTACCCTGTTTATGGCCCTCTCACACTATGACGTAATACGGCCTATTAGAGTATATCAGTAAGACATATTTTTGGATTATTTTAGAGTATATCTACAATATCGCATACTACTGCAATGCTATACTTTATCTGTATTCAAACATTTTATTGCGTTATTTAAAATGTAATATTACGTATGACTGCCATGTTTAATACACAATCTGTGATACGTGACGAAGGAGGAGAGGGAGGCAGGTGTTGGAAATAAAACACTTTATTCATATAGACAGTGCATCAATGTTATAATGGAGTACAGGTGTAAATACTCAATGCAGCTAGCAGGAGGATATAACAGATAGCAATGTGGATAAAGTGCAATGAGGTAGCAATGTCAATGGGTAATCAATGTCACAATGTCAATGAGGTGCAGTGAAGCAATGTCACTGGATAATGTCACATGAGGGGTAAAGTCAGATGGGAGGGAGGCGCCCCGAAGAGCCCTCCACCCTATGAGAAAGAGAAAAGAAAAAGAAGGAAGAAAAGTAAGTATGGGTTCGTGGGTGGAGAAAATGTGTCCGTGCCAGGAGGGTGAGTGGAGGCGAGTGGCTAGGACCAGCAAGGGCGGCCGGTTATAAGGGCCGAGGGAAGGGGGGGCTGCTACGTCAGCGACCCAACGGTCGCGGGCAGGCGGAGGGAGAGAGGGGGGGGGTTCCTCCTCCCTCGCCATGAATCAAACGCAATGCGAGCATTACGACCAATGTAATATTTTGTTGTACCTGTAATATTACATATAACTGCCACATTTAAAACTCTCTGGAAAACTACAGTTTAGTGCGTTTGTTAACTAAATAACCGACCCTTTCGTTTAAGGGATTTACACTGTATTTTTCTCGTATTTACTTTTTTCCCCATGTCCCCTTGTTCCTGATGTCCATTTTTTCCTCAGTGATGCACAAGAGCAACAAACATCATATTTCCAAATTATTTAGTTTATTTGTTTGGTCTTTGCAGGTGAGAGAGGGCATGGCGCTTGCTGCTGGGAATCTGGAAGAGGCTGAGCGTGTCGCTGTCGACGACCAGCAACAACTGCGCCTCATTGATGAGGAACCAACCACCTCCACTTCCCCAGCAGCAACCAACCCATCAAAGCGCTTCCGGCGGGAGGATGAGGCGGCGGCTATGGCGTCCATTCAAGACAAGTTTGTGGCTGCTGCTGAGGTGCTGTCGGACATCAAGGAGGCTCTCACCAAGAAGGAGCCGACTACAGAGCGGACCACTTTCCTCGGGTGGGTAAAGTCTGTGTGCCTCAGAGCCACTGACGACCAGTGGGACGAGTTCCGAGGCACATTCATGGCCATGTACACCCGGTGGATGATGCTGAACAAACAGCTTGCCCTGCAGTAGCAGCAGCAGCAGCAACAGCAGAAGCAGCAACAGCAGAAGCAGCAACAGCAGCAGCAGCAACAGCAGTAAACAGCAGCAACAGCAGCGGCAGCCACAACTTGTCCTCCAGCAACTGCCTCTACTGAACCTCCAGCCACACCTCCAGCTCCACCCACAGCCAGCAGGACACCTCCCCCTCCCGCCACCGCCACAGCGGGTAACAACATCATCTAGTGGCGGGTTCAATTCAGGACCGACACCCTTCCCAACCCGCTACAACCCGCTGTGGTCCCCATCCGCGCTGGTTAGGGGGTTCACCAAAGTGGAACAGTTACCGCAGCATCACCTTCACGCTGCGAATGTTGGTGGTGCCAAAGCTGGCCGGGACAGTGACAGTGACAATCCCCTCGATGACATTGTACAGGGGAGGGTAATAAAGGGGAGGGTATTGTAAAAAGGGTAGTTTAATGTTAAGTTATTGTAAATACGGGTAAAAGTCCAGGGAGGGTTAAGGGGAGGGGAATAGTATTAAGTTAGCTTAAGTTATTGTAAATATGTGTATATTGTTGTAAATATTGTCATTAATTTATTTGTCGTGTTCATATATGGGAGGGGAATACTGTATATAATGTGGTGTAAATAGGGGAGTTAATTTATTTAGAGTTATTGTAAATATGTTGTCAATCGAGTACTTATCTTTCAATAAAAATGTTCGAACTTAAATATTTCCAAACTTTTGTTCTCTCTGTAATACATTTGTAATTGTTGTGGCTATCAATATATGGGTTCTTCTTTGCTGCTGGTCCTAAAAAGGGGGAATCGGGGGTAAAAACTTAAATATGTCACAGCTTATCCTAGTTAGGCTTGTTGTGTTCCACATATATCCCATTTTAAGGCACAATTAAAAGAAAAGCAGTTTGGACCCCGATTACACGTCAGGGTGGCTTTGAACTTGACTAAGTGGAGAACGTTATACATGTTTCGGTGTGACACAAAAAGCTGCCTAGTGTCAGATTTAGAACAAAACCCTTATTTTTTCCTAGTACGGTTTTGAACTGCACTCACTAGGAGTAACTAAGTGCAATTTTATGAGGGTCTGTCCACTTGAGAGTAGAAAAGAGGAATTATAAAATTGTGACACTGAAACATGTGTGACATGGAAAGGAAAAGTTTTTTCTTCAAGATCAAACAAACACCACAGAGCATGAAAAGGTATTTATGCTTATTAGTTTTTGACGCTGTGGACATATTTCAAAGTAATTTTGTAATACTTCCATAACTTCTGATGTTATTGGAGTTGTAACGCATGTTTCATGTGACATGTAACACATGTTTCATGTGACACTCAATAATAACTTGGCTCAGAAATTGCTAACAGTATGCACACAAAAAAGGTTTTTGTTAAGGGTATTATTTCTACACATTACATGTATGCAAGTATGTCTTTTGAGTGTTACAAGTTTTGCTTATAATGGGTTCTTCTTCAGTTTTGGTCCTAAAAAGGGGGAATCGGAGGTCAAAACTGAAATATATAGAGCCTATCCCAATTAGGCTTGTTGTGTTCCACATACATCCAATTTTAAGACACAATTTAAAACAAAAACAATTTGGACCCAGACTGCAAGTCAGGGTGGCTTCGTGTTCTTAAAGTCCAAACTCCATTATGACGAGCTCTAAAACCTGTATTTATAACTGATCCACTTTCATTTCGAAATAAAGCATTTGCATAATATTCTTCAGCAGAAGTGCAATTCTTCATTAAACATCTTTTGTTAATGGATTTACAGGAATCCTTTTCCTGTGATTTTGATCCCTCACACTCATTAATCAATAGATAGGTTTTGGAATTCAAACAGTAGGATGCAGATGCGCTATACTCTTTTTTTGAAACTTCCAATTTCTCGTTTATCATGTTTGCGATGAATTTGACAACAATCTCTAGGTAAATAGAAGCCATTCTCCCATTTAAAATAATTATAATCATTACAATGATCATAAACCATACTCAAAAATTCTTTTTTTTTCTCGGGTTTTACAACATCTATCATCTCATTATCAGAAAAAGACATATACAAACTATCTGTATCACAATGCATTAATTCAAAATCACTTCTATCAATAAATTTAATTAGAAAGCAATATAAGCACTAACTTAGCAGTATTTAAAACAAAAAATCCCAATTGAACAGGAATATCTAAATGAATTGAGCGTTTGCACTTTCAATCTCAAAAGTTTCATCATCTAGTTCAGTCATATTTTTGAATAATTTTGAATTAACAGCTAGCTTCGCCTTCTGAACACTCCCCACATAAGATACATTGACATGTTTTGTCTTATCCATTAGGAGACTTCCATAACTCGCATTCCCCATAACCTTAGCAGTCTCCCCCTTAATTTGAAAATCGGGGTTTGAATCCGCCTCCCTACGAGCATTAGTAATGAACTCGTAGAAACCTCTAAAGCAATATTCTAATCTCCACTCGATCACTTCCCAAATTTTTGTGACTACAAGCCCCATCTTAAGATAAAATTGCAATAGATTAGAAGCGAGCAAAATACGCTCTCCTCGCAGACCACCAACCAGAAGCCTTCGTGTGTTAACAGGATCTTTCGAGCTTTTCTTAAATGCAAATTGCCGCATCAGGGGACTCCACTCACCAAATGGAATATCTACATTACAAAGTATAGGAGCCATTTCTGAGAAGAATTCCTTAGGAGAAAGCTTTTGCTCCTTCCCTTTTGGCCATATGTCGGGAACGTGAATATTTACTTCCACCATTCCCATCAGTTCCCGCTTTCAACAGCGGTGAAAATAGTTTCCACAGAAATGCTGTGAGGATGTTTGATATAAAATGGAGGAAGAATTTCATTTGCAGCTTGCGATATACTCGAATTCCCTTGCAAAGGTTTTTTAAATGCACATTCGTATATTGTAAGCAAATTAAAACCGCATTGTTGAATATACTATTCTCTGGCTAAAGTGTAAAGATATTTCTCTTTCTGTGATTAGATATTTGAGCTTCTAGTGGAAGGAGAAAATGAACACTCACTGGCAGGATGTCCATGGAGCCAACATCCGTTATATTCATAGATAGTATTGTTTTCTCGACAGTATCCATCAGCAAAATAAGGTCTGATCTGCACCTCTTTTCCAGTGTTAAGCTTATGTTCAATCCTAATATTGTTTTCTCGCGATTTCCAATTCATCCAACATGTTTCCAGTTGCATTGAGGTTTAAAGTTATTCTCCAACTTTTGTCTAAATGGGAATAGAATTGGGAGTTTTTGAGAGAGGCAATATAAATACATAGCATTAGAATCATATCCCTGAATAGATCGACAGGGTTTCTCTGGGTTATTGCATAGGAAAGTATCTCCCACCTTAGCGTATCTTTTAAAAATTATACTTGGTCCCCCAAAGGCGCAAGTTTTAATTTTGGTATATAGATCAGCATCTCGTTTACAAAAACTTGAAAAGAAGCATTCGTTTTCCTTAGCTGATTGGAATAATAATCTGCAAGCTATGCCCGGTGCTGAGATAGATGTTTTTAGAGGATCGATATGCAAAGAAGAATAGAAAGCCAGCATGTTTTCTACTGCTGTGACACACGGTTTTGTATCTAGATTTGCGTAGTAAATTAGGAAATCGTGAAAAGTTAACATTCCCTTCTCAATCCAGATCATTTGTAAATCATTATACTTCATGCGACCAGTCTTAGGCGGGTTGGAATCAAAATCCCCCTTCTTTTCCCACTCAATATATTCCTCCTCTAACACATTAACATTTTTGAGCTCAGAATAAAAAGTGTCATATTCAAGAAGACTGGGGTTAGAAAGTTTTGAAAAAGTTGTTAACCACTCAATAGCTCTTAAAATCTGGAGGTGAATAAGCTATAAGAAACTTGGAATAGCTACTTCCACTTGCAAGAAAAAGACTCATATCTAAAAAGCCAAACTTCTTTGTTACAATAGCACTGTATTGATTAGCTTTTTTAACAATATAGTTCAAATCATTTTCAAGATTGAAGTGTTTTGCAATTGAAGCCCGCACAGCTGGAAGATCATACCTACTAGAGTTGAAACCTAAACAAGGAAGGCAGTAGCAATATGTCTCAAACCGCTCCTTTAACCTTTGTATAGATTTCAATATTCACAATCTTATCTTTTCAGCGCACTTTGAATCGTCGGAGTCAGAGTCAGAGTCGGAAGCGATAAAGCTCTTCGCTATGGGTGAGTCAAACAGATTTTCTCCTTCTCCTTTTGCAACATCATCATCATCATCTTCATCAGTATCAGTAGCATCATCATCATTGAAATCCTCATCATCATCGAAATCCTCATCATCTCCATCATCATCTTCATCATTGATATCAACATCATCATTGATATCAACATCATTGATAATATCCCCCTCACACTCTCTAGCTCTCACAATAGGGATGTAATCACTTGAAGGTGAATTGTAGGAAATAAATAACTCATTTAACGTCTTATGAATCGCCTTCCATCGAGATTTTGATCATATTTTCAATGCATCCTGTATCTCACTCAAATAAATCTCCATCTTAGAAAGTAATGTATTTAAATCTTCTTCAATGATGCATTTGGGTTCTAGATAACCAGCAATGCTTGAAGATATGCTAACACAAATGGGTTTATGCTCTGTACACCACCTTAAATTTCTTTGCTCATTCGCATTAGCTTCATCAACCTTAGCATTATCAACGTCATATTCATATTCATCATCATCATCATTATCATCACTTTGATTTACTTTTCTTTCCTGGTGAAGAGGTTTTTCAAGAAGTAAACATTCAAAATCATATACCGCAAACCAAGGAAAGTTTTGTAAATGCTGTTCACAAACTATATTTAAACTATCACGCAAGTCATCAAAGATAGTTTTTGAAGGAGAATACATCCCTCCCGGATATATAATTCTAACCTTGTTTGTGCATACTTTCTCATGCTTTACAACTCCTGTCTTAAAACAAAAAAGTTTATCGCAATTCCTACAAGCATATTTACTAGCATACGACTCCATACTAGAGATATAACCAAAATGAGAATTGGAAAGATTTAGATTGAGGTTTTCAGAATCAGTAGAGAATTGAGAGGAATAAAGAGATATACATGTATCATTTTCTCGCAATGCGTAAACATTTATACTACTTACTATTAAAACAACACTCCAAATTTGGTAAATCTTCTAATCTCACGCCTTCAAACTTTCTTTTCTTACTCTTCTGAAAAGCATTCCATTGTGAATTGCAGAAGAAAATCCATTCATCACATAATTTCTGAGAAAGTTTCCGCATCTTTTGAAAGTTCTTCTCTGTATGGTGAGATAAACAGTGAAAAAAAACATAAATTATTATTGTTACTGATTTTCTAAAAGGATCTGATGGATCTCTTTGCATGAATGTAATCTGGAACGTCATTTGCTCTCCCAATAACAAAAGATTTTCTGAAAACATAATAATTAATATTGGTAATGTACACTTTAAACCATTTGGAATTCTCACCCACCGACTGAATAATTCGCTCTACATCTATCTTTCTAATGTAGTCAAATAATGCTAATAGATTAGCATGATTATTAACAGAGCAGGGAAAATAAAAAATTGTTGAATGAAAATAAGCTGTGAAATAACGATATTCAGAGGTTTCAATCGATTTCAAAATTATTCCAAAAGCAAAATTAATCTTAGATGAAGATTTTTCAATCTCATAAATACAACAAAGATGCTCTTCTATCAATGAGGTATCCCCAGTCAAATCTGGAATAGGGAAGTTATAGATTCCTCTAACTTTTCCCATGATGTGAGGAGCTAAAATAGGTTTACGATTTTCCATATAAAGCAGATGCAATGGAATGTCAATGTCCTCTCTCACACCCCAAGGTGGGAATATATTTGAATCTGTAACCCATGGTTCTTGATGCGGAGACGCTTCCCCTGTAGCATGAATCCATCTATCGGAAATCAAATGTCTCCATGATGGAAAGCGTCTACCACAATCTATACAAGTAATATTGTTATTCTTTGAAACTTTCTGTCTTTTACTAGTATCATCATCATTACCATCTTCAACATTTTCATCTTTCCTGAATTGTGGAGAGAAAAAAGCAGCAGCAGAAGATGATGTTGATGCATCTGGAGTAGCTGATATTGATGCAACGGGAGTAGAAATATAATTCCCATGTTGCACTCGCATATGAGGATTTCTCAAAAGGTGCTAACTCTTCGTTTTTTTGTCCATAGTAACGATTGACAAAAAAAAGCTCAGAAACAGTTATACTGAAAACACAAGGACATTTGCTTCAAATCAATATGTATTCTATTGGGATTATGTAACACCATGTAAAAAACAAATCAGTTTATCCTGAGCAAATGCATAAGTATATAATGTGTTGATCGTTATTATGGACAAAGTTTTGTCCCATATTGCTTAGCACCTTTTGAGACAGTCTCATATGTCTATTAAGAATTCTACTATTCTCCAAAATTTCTGAACATAGAGAACATCGAATTCTATGTATCTTCATAGGTCTCAATAAATCTCTCATGTGAGAAAAACTGATTCCACATTCTCCACACTTGAGAGTGTTGAAACTAGTAATAGTAGAAGTATCAGCAGGAATAGTAGTGGAAGTAGTAGTAGTAGTAGTATCAGCAAGAGCAACTGATTGTGGTTTCGAACGTGATCGTGATCCATTTCTGGAAGTGCATCTATTCTCATGTCTTCTTCATCCCAGCAAGGAATGGAATACCTTCCAACATCGATTGCAAGTGAGCAATTGTAGTGATGCATGACATTAGTAGACTCTGGAGTGATGCTTCCGCAAACCAGAAGCGGAAGTAAAAATCTTTGAGCATGTGTCACATGAATGTCCCTGAAAATAAACAAACAACAATTTCATAGTAAATAGTAATTGATTTTCTTCTTCTGTTTTCAGCTTGAATGGGAGGAAACTAAAGGAGGGAAGGAAGAAAGAAAAAGGAAATGATAATCATTCATTCGGTCATTCATTTATATTATTATTTCTATTGAATGCCATATCAAACTTGTGAAAATATATATATTTTATATAAATAAAAACTGAGTACACATACCTGTTGCTTTTCCATTGTAATCTTTCATATATTATTATTCATTCATATTGAATACTTGCTTGAAGTGATGGTGGAATTCTTGACTGACTGAGTGATTAGGAAATGTGCTAGTCTTAAAGTGAGGGGCAAAAAAGGTCAAATGAGTTCAACCAAAAACAGATGTCCATCCTGCAAGCAAAGGTCAAATGAGTTCAACCAAAAACAGATGGCCATTGTAAAAAATGAAAGTCTTGACTCTACCGTGTCCGTGATACAAGTGGTTTATTTGCCTTAATCTCGCTGGTTCCTTCGCTGGTTCCGCAGCCGGTTCCCAGCCGCCCTTCACACACCGTAACCAGCTCACTAGCTTATTAGCATATGTTACAGCCACCCTGCAAGCAAAGGTCAAATGAGTTCAACCAAAAACAGATGGCCATCCTGCAAGGTAGAACAGTGACGTCATCAATCCAGTCTAAAAGGTCAAATGAGTTTAACTTAAAACAGGTGGCCGTCCTGCAAATACGCAATGGGTCAGTTACGGTCAGTGTCCCTCAACAGAGGGGTCAGTTCAGGTCATTGTCCCGTGTCGGACCTCTGACTCGGGACGATTACGTCCCATATCGGTCCTCTCTATACTACTTGTATGCTCAGACAAAGTCAGACACTCCACAATCAGGGCCCACCACATGTGGTGAAGATGCTCTGTTCAGTTTGGTCATGTGCACTAATTAGTTTGAATCTGCTGGCGTCAGCTGGGTGTATTCTGGAATGTGTTTCGTCTAGTATCGTTGTTAACACCTTGTTAAGCTGCCTTTTGAATGAAGGACTCGGTGTATACATTTCCCTTGATCTCCTTCATGACTCTTGTGTCATCTGCAAAAGAGATAGTGCTTGTTGTGCTTTGTTCAATATCAGAGGTCAAGACAAGGAACAGGCCTGGTCCAAGTAATGTGCCTTGTGGCACACTGCTGATCACACCTGATGCTATCAATTTTGCTCCATTTACAATGACGTTGTGTTCTCTGCCTCAAGAACTCATGTATCCAAGTTCCCATGTTCCCTTCTATTCCTAATTTGTGCGATTTATGGCAGAGGATACCGTGATCAACTTGAAGATCTTGATTATGTGGGTTGTTAGTGAGATAGGTCTATAGTTTTTGGGTAGAGCCTTACTGTCACATTTATGGATTGGAATGATATGTCCTTCCTTTTCAATGTCTGGAATGTTGCCTTGGTCCAGGGAATCCCTCCAGATTATATACAGCGGGTAGGAAAGGTATTGCTTACATTGTTTGTGTAGGATGGCAGGGAACCCATCTGATCCAGCAGATGAGTTTAGATTTAGTTTGTCTATTGCCTTTTCTATTTCTTCTGAGCTGAAGTGGATATCCATAAGGGTTGGTTTGCTTTGGTCGACTTGGTAGAACTGTTTTGGTTGGTTTATTGGCAAATCATTTGAAAGTTTCAACTTTCCTTTGTGTGGTTACTTCTTGGTGAACCAAGCCTACAGCACTTGAGGGTCAGGGTTAGCCTTTGTCGCTACTCACGGCTGCTGAATGTGCCAGTAATCAGGGTTAGGGTCAGGGTTATCCGTTGTCGCTACTCACAGCTGCTGAGTGTGCCAGTAATCAGGGTTAGGGTTAACCTTTGTCGCTACTCACAGCTGCTGAGTGTGCCAGTAATCAGGGTTAGGGTCAGGGTTGTCCTTTGTCGCTACTCACGGCTGCTGAGTGTGCCAGTAATCAGGGTTAGGGTTAACCTTTGTCGCTACTCACAGGTGCTGAGTGTGCCAGTAATCAGGGTTAGGGTCAGCCTTTGTCGCTACTCATGGCTGTGGAATGTGCCAGTCATCAGGGTTAGAGTAAGCCTTTGTCACTACTCACGGCTGCTTAGTGTGCCAGTAATCAGGGTTACAGTAAGCCTTTGTCACTACTCACGGCCACTGAGTGTTGCAGTATTGCAGGATTGCTAGAACTAGTAGAAGGGTCAGGGTTAGGGTTAGTTAGCCTTTGTCACTACTCACGGCCATTGAGTGTTGCAGTAATGCAGTATTGCTAGAACTAGTAGAAGGGTCAGGGTTAGGGTTAGCCTTTGTCACTACTCACGGCCACTGAGTGTTGCAGTAATGCAGGATTGCTATAACTAGTAGAAGGATCAGGGTTAGGGTTAGCCTTTGTCACTACTCACGGCCACTGAGTGTTGCAGTATTGCAGGATTGCTAGAACTAGTAGAAGGGTCAGGGTTAGGGTTAGTTAGCCTTTGTCACTACTCACGGCCACTGAGTGTTGCAGTAATGTGCCAGTAATCAGGGTTAGGGTTAGCCTTTGTCACTACTCACGGCCATTGAGTGTTGCAGTAATGCAGCATTGCTAGAACTAGTAGAAGGGTCAGGGTTAGGGTTAGCCTTTGTCACTACTCACGGCCACTGAGTGTTGCAGTATTGCTAGAACTAGTAGAAAGGTCAGGGTTAGGTTTAGCCTTTGTCACTACTCACGGCCACTGAGTGTTGCAGGATTGCTATAACTAGTAGAAGGGTTAGTGTCAGGGTTAGCCTTTGTCACTACTCACGGCCATTGAGTGTTGCAGTAATGCAGGATTGCTAGAACTAGTAGAAGGGTCAGGGTTAGGGTTAGCCTTTGTCACTACTCACGGCCACTGAGTGTTGCAGTATTGCTATAACTAGTAGAAGGGTCAGGGTTAGGGTTAGCCTTTGTCACTACTCACGGCCACTGAGTGTTGCAGTAATGCAGGATTGCTATAACTAGTAGAAGGGTCAGGGTTAGGTTTAGCCTTTGTCACTACTCATGGCCACTGAGTGTTGCAGGATTGCTAGAACTAGTAGAAGGATCAGGGTTAGGTTTAGCCTTTGTCACTACTCACGGCCACTGAGTGTTGCAGTATTGCTATAACTAGTAGAAGGGTCAGGGTTAGGGTTAGCCTTTGTCACTACTCACGGCCACTGAGTGTTGCAGTAATGCAGGATTGCTATAACTAGTAGAAGGGTCAGGGTTAGGGTTAGCCTTTGTCACTACTCACGGCCACTGAGTGTTGCAGTATTGCTATAACTAGTAGAAGGGTCAGGGTTAGGGTTAGCCTTTGTCACTACTCACGGCCACTGATTGTTGCAGTATTGCTATAACTAGTAGAAAGGTCAGGGTTAGGGTTAGCCTTTGTCACTACTCACGGCCACTGAGTGTTGCAGTAATGCAGGATTGCTAGAACTAGTAGAAGGGTCAGGGTTAGGGTTAGCCTTTGTCACTACTCACGGCCACTGAGTGTTGCAGTAATGCTAGAACTAGTAGAAGGGTCAGGGTCAGCCTTTGTCACTACTCACGGCCACTGAGTGTTGCAGTATTGCAGGATTGCTAGAACTAGAAGGGTCAGGGTTAGCCTTTGTCACTACTCACGGCCACTGAGTGTTGCAGTAATGCAGGATTGCTATAACTAGTAGAAGGGTCAGGGTTAGGGTTAGCCTTTGTCACTACTCACGGCCACTGAGTGTTGCAGTAATGCAGGATTGCTATAACTAGTAGAAGGGTTAGTGTCAGGGTTAGCCTTTGTCACTACTCACGGCCATTGAGTGTTGCAGTATTGCTAGAACTAGTAGAAGGGTCAGGGTTAGCCTTTGTCACTACTCACGGCCACTGAGTGTTGCAGTATTGCTAGAACTAGAAGGGTCAGGGTTAGCCTTTGCCACTACTCACGGCCATTGAGTGTTGCAGTATTGCTAGAACTAGTAGAAGGGTCAGGGTTAGGTTTAGCCTTTGTCACTACTCACGGCCAATGAGTGTTGCAGTATTGCTAGAACTAGTAGAAAGGTCAGGGTTAGGTTTAGCCTTTGTCACTACTCACTGCCACTGAGTGTTGCAGTAATGCTAGAACTAGTAGAAGGGTTAGTGTCAGGTTTAGCCTTTGTCACTACTCACTGCCACTGAGTGTTGCAGTAATGCAGGATTGCTAGAACTAGTAGAAGGTCGTTTCATGGTAAATGGGGCCAAAGTGTTACATGAGGGTCAAAAATGAACATTTTGTGTATTTTCCTAAAGTTGTCGCTGAGTAGCCAACTCTCGCCCATATATATACTGGTAATGTGAAGGAACAGATAGTTGAGTTTACCATTTTGTCAGAAAAACAAGAACTAATTTAGTAGCCAGCCAAGTGTCGACGGATTAATCAACAAGTGTTGATTTATTAATCAAAACAATTATTTAAGAAAATTTATTGCATGAAACAATTAATTGTTATGTTGTGAGCCCCTAAGTATTGAAAGGCACTGTAAAGACATCTGCACAGGATGATTATCCTCTTCCTAATTTTGAGTTGTGGATGTAACAGAATAGAAGGGGACACGAAAAATAATGATACTTCAATTTCAATTTTCTTTTCATACAGCTTAGTAGGAAAATTATATTACTAGTCATGGTACTCCAAATATGCGTGCACATGCAACAGTACCAAGGTTTTTCTTGTTGAAGCTCTGGTATTCACAGAATAGTATATTCCCTGACAAAACAAGCAGCCGACACAACAGTTATATCCAGAACCAGTTTAATCACCAGGGAATATTAGATATACAAAATATATATATGCATGCAAAATGAACATTTATTTCAAGTAAGAGTCTCCTTTTATTATTTTATTGACTAACAAGTAATATTCTATGCAAAATAAAGGTCTCGTAGGCTGTAGAAAAGTCCACATTCTCCATGTAACAAAGTCGTACCTTTAAGACACCGTATTTTGTTAATGAAAATGTTGGGTTTTTTTTAATGTCACATTAAGCCTTAATCTTTTCATATTTATCTCTCCAAAGTGTAAGAATACCAATAATATAAAGAAAATACCTCCTCTGCTCTTTCCATAATTGCTTTTGACCATTAGATATTGGACAATACATTGGCCCCATTTACCATGAAATGACCCAGAACCTTCTGGAAATGCGACAGCTTTGGAAGAAATATTATTATTAATATTGTTTTCTTCACTGTTAATAAGAGCAGTTGAACCTTTATATCATCAAAACAATTGGCTACAATTAGTCCCGCAGTCTCTAATGATTGGTATGACCTGGTTTGGCTAATCGTGCTGAATTTGTCTCAGTTAATGCTTTCATTTGCAACATCATAGCTCTCATTTCAAGCAATTCTTTGCTTTCTTGCAAAGTTGGGTCAATATGAATAATGTTAGTAGACATATTCATACCAGAAACAGTTCCAATAGACGTTTTGTAATTCCAGCTGCTCGGTGGATTCTGGGATGTGTGGTAACAAAACAAACCCGTGCGAAGTACACAGCACATGTTGAAGCACTTGGTGGAGCTAAGGAATCTGTTAGTTTCCGCACATTTCAGCTCCTGTTTGAAATGTAGGATACCAACTAAACAAATATATATAATAAATTAAGATGTTAACATTTTATCTAGCATTGCATTTACATCAATCTAATCAACATGTCTTGTACCATCTGGATTTAGATCCAGACAAATCTGGTCACTCAGACTACTATTAGAACTATAGCCAGAGTCTGTTTTACTTATTGTCTTCATGTGTTTATTTATATCCTATGGTTAATTACTGGTCACCGACTTACTGGTGTACTGACTTACTTGTTGCTGACTTAGTGTTTACTGACTTAGCGGTTACTGACTTAGCAATGTGCCGGTAGAGTGACTGTGGCACTGACATAGTTACATGGTCACAGACAGACGTGTCACGTGTTGAGGCACAGACGTGTCACGTGGTCACCTACTGTCCTATTTACAGTAATGAACTGTTCGTGATGATGAATTTACATGTTCATTTGGTGATGCACTGATATGTTAAGTGGTGATGCAATGGTGTGTTTGTGTGGTGATGCAATGGCTTGTTCATGTGGTGATTCAATGATATGTGCATGTGGTGATGCACTGGTATGTCCGTGTGGTGGTGTACTGGTATTTGCATGTGGTGATGCACTGGTATGTGCATTTGGTGATGCACTGGTATGTGCATGTGGGAGATGTATTGGTGGGTGCATGCAGTGAAGCACTGGTATGTGCATGTGGTGATGCACTGGTATGTGCATGTGGTGATATACTGGCATGTGCATGTGGTGATGTACTGGTATGTGTTTGTGTTGATACACTGGTACATGCATGTTGTGATGCACCGGTATGTTGTGATGCACTGGTATGTGTGTGTGGTGTTGCACTGGTATGTGTATGTGGTGATGCACTGGTATGTGGTGATGCACTAGTATGTGCATGTGGTAACGCACTGGTGTGTGCATATGGTGATGCACTGGTATGTATATGTGGTCATGTACTGGTATGTGCATGGTGTTATGTATGTGTTTGTGGTGATGCACTGGTATGTGCATGTGGTGATGTACTGGTATGTGCATGTGGTGTTGTACTGGTATGTGCATGTGGTGATGCACTGGTATGAGTATGTGGTGATGGACCCGGTGTATGCTTGTGGTGATGCAGTGGTATGTGCATGTGGCCATACACTGGTATGTGTCAGTGGCCATGCACTGGTATGTGCACTGGTATGTGCAAGTGGTGATGCACTGGTACGTGGTGACCCACTGGTATGTGAATGTGGTCATGTGCTGGTGTGTATGTGGCGATGCACTAGTATGTGCATTTGGTGATGCACTGGTATGCATATGTCATGTACTGGTGTGCATATGTGGCCATGTACTGGTATGTGCATGTGGTCATGCACTGGTTTGTGCATGTGCTCATGCTCTGGTATGTGCATGCGGTGATGCGCTGGTTTGTGCATGTGGTCATCCACTGGTACGTGCACTGGTATGTGAATGTGGCCATGTGCTGGTGTGCATGTGGTCATGCACTGGTATGTGCATTTTGTGATGCATGGTATGGGAATGTGGTAATTGACTGGTATGTGCATCTGGTGATGCACTGGTATGTGCATGTGGTAATGCACTGGTATGTGTATGTGGTGATGCACTGGTATGTGCATGTGGTGACATACTGGTATGTGTATGTGGTGATTCAATGATATGTGCATGTGGTGATGCACCAGTATGTGCATGTGGTGATGCACTGGTATGTACATGTGGACATGCACTGGCATGTGCATCTGGTGATGCACTGTTATTTGTATGTGGTCATTCACGGGTATGTACATCTGGCCATGCACTGTTATGTGTATGTAGCCATGCACTGGTATGTGCATGTGGTGATATAATGGCATGTGCATGTGATGATGCACTGGTATGTGTATGTGGTGATGCACTGGTATGCATATGGTGTTACGTACTGGTGTGCAGATGTGGTGATGTGAATGTGGTCATGCACTGGTATGTTGTTATGTACTGGTGTGCATATGTGCTCATGTACTGGTGTGTGCATGTGATCATGAACTGGCTTGTGCATGTGCTCATGCTCTCATATGTGCATGGGGTGATGCACTGGTTTGTGCATGTGGTGATGCACTGATATGTGTAGGTGGTGATGCACTGGTAAGTGGTGATGCACTAGTATGTGCATATGGTGATGCACATCTCATTGCCCAACCGGTATGTGCCTGTGGTGATGTACTGGTATGTACACATGGTGATGCACTGGTATGTGTATGTGGTGATTCACTGGTAGGTGGTGATGCACTGGTATCTGCATGTGGTGATGCACTCGTATGTGTATGTGGTGATGCACATGCATGTGGTGATGCACTGATATATGTATGTGATGATGCACTGGTATATGCATGTTGTGATGCACTTGTATGTATCTGGTGATGCACGGACGTCGTTATGTTGTGATGCACTAACATGCTTATGTGGTGATGGAATGACGTGCACACACGGTGACACTGAGGTGTATTCATGGTGAGACTGGGTGGTTACATGGTGACACACTGAGGTGTGTCCATGGTGACACTGAGTGTTTACGTGGTGACACACTGAGGTGTGTCCATGGTGACACTGAGTGGTTAAGTGGTGACACACTGAGGTGTGTCCATGGTGACACTGAGTGGTTACGTGGTGACACACTGAGGTGTGTCCATGGTGACACTGAGTGGTTACATGGTGACATACTGAGGTGTATTCATGGTGACACTGGGTGGTTACATGGTGACACACTGAGGTATACTTGATGGTTACATGGTGACACATTGAGCTGTGTCCATGGTGACACTGAGTGGTTACGTGGTGACACACTGAGGTGTATTCATGGTGACACTGGGTGGTTACATGGTGACACACTGAGGTATACTTGATGGTTACATGGTGACACATTGAGCTGTGTCCATGGTGACACTGAGTGGTTACGTGGTGACACACTGAGGTGTATTCATGGTGTCACTGGGTGGTTACATGGTCACACACTGAGGTATACTTGATGGTTACATGGTGACACATTGAACTGTGTCCATGGTGACACTGAGTGGTTACGTGGTGACACACTGAGGTGTGTCCATGGTGACACTGAGTGGTTACATGGTGACATACTGAGGTGTATTCATGGTGACACTGGGTGGTTACATGGTGACACACTGAGGTATACTTGATGGTTACATGGTGACACATTGAGCTGTGTCCATGGTGACACTGAGTGGTTATGTGGTGACACACTGAGGTGTGTCCATGCTGACCCTGGGTGGTTACGTAGTGCCACACTGAGTTGCACTTGATGGCTATGTGGTGACACACTGACGTGTGTCCATGGTGACACTGGGTGGTGACAGGGTGACGCGCTGGTCGCTATGTGGATAGTGGTTAGGTGTCTGCTACTACGGCTTGGCCTTCTCTCCGTCCACTTGACCTCAAGTCCTGGGTCCAGTCCTCACCATCATTTTGGTGGAGATCCCGTCCTCGTTTTTATTCAAACGCGAGTCGTACCATTTGAAGTTATTGTCCCAAATGTGGTTGGAGTGGCAGGTCGAGTACCACCAGCCGCCTGAGAAGCGCCTGGCGCAGTTGACGTTAGCGTTCTGATCGTTGTCCCGGTCCTTCGTTGAGAAGTTCCTGTGTTGCTCGCCCGGGAACGAGTCTCCTAGAACAGTGAGCGGACAGGACGTCAGCGTGGGGCATGATGTCAGCAACATGGGACGTCAGCGTGTGGCACGATGTCAGCAACATGGGGTGTCAGCATGGGGCACGATGTCAGCAATATGGGGCATCAGCGTGGGCCTCGATCTCAGCAACATGGGGCATCAGCGTGGGGCACGATGTCAGCAACATGGGGGGTCAGCGTGGGGCACCATGTCAGCAACATGGGGCGTCAGCATGGGACACGATGTCAGAAACATGGGGCGTCAGCGTGGGGCACCATGTCAGCAACATGGGAACGATGTCAGCAAAATGGGGTGTCAGCGTGGACACAATGTCAGCAACATGGGGCATCAGCGTGCGGCACGATGTCAGCAACATGGGGCATCAGCGTGGGGCACGATGTCAGCAACATGGGGCATCAGCGTGGTGCACGATGTCAGCGACATGGGGCATCAGCGCGGGGCACGATGTCAGCGACATGGGGCATCAGCGTGGTGCACGATGTCAGGGACATGGGGCATCAGCATGGTGCACGATGTCAGCGACATGGGGCATCAGCGTGGGGCACGATGTCAGCAACATGGGGCATCAGCATGGTGCACGATGTCAGCGACATGGGGCATCAGCGTGAGGCACGATGTCAGCAACATGGGGCATCAGCGTGGTGCACGATATCAGCGACATGGGGCATCAGCATGGTGCACGATGTCAGCGACATGGGGCATCAGCGTGGTGTACGATGTCAGCGACATGGGGCATCAGCGTGGTGCACGATGACAGCGATATGGGGCATCAGCGTGGTGCACGATGTCAGCGACATGGGGCATCAGCATGGTGCACGATGTCAGCGACATGGGGCATCAGCGTGGTGCACGATGTCAGCGACATGGGGCATCAGCATGGTGCACGATGTCAGCGACATGGGGCATCAGCGTGGGGCACGATGTCAGAAACATGGGGCATCAGCGTGGGGCACGATGTCAGCAACATGGGGCATCAGCATGGTGCACAATGTCAGCGACATGGGGCATCAGCGTGGGGCACGATGTCAGAAATATGGGGCATCAGCATGGTGCACAATGTCAGAAACATGGGGCATCAGCGTGGGGCACGATGTCAGAAACATGGGGCATTAGTGTGGGGCACGATGTCAGCAACATGGGGCATCAGCATGGTGCACGATGTCAGCGACATGGGGCACGATGTCAGAAACATGGAGCATCAGCGTGGGGCACGGTGTCAGCAACATGGGGCATTAGTGTGGGGCACGATATCAGCAACATGGGGCATCACCATGGGGCACGATGTCAGCAACATGGGAACGATGTCAGAGCATGGGTCATCAGCGTGGGGCACAATGTCAGAAACATGGGGCATCAGCATGGGGCACTATGTCAGCAACATGGGGCATTATCGTGGGGCACGATGTCAGTAACATGGGTCATCAGCCTGGGGCACGATGTCAGCGACATGGGGCATCAGCGTGGGGCACGATATCAGCAACACGGGTAAGCGTGGGGCACGATGCCATCAACATGGGACATCAGCGTGGGACAGACCTGTATACACGAGTGTCACCAAAATGGGGCAGCCAGTATACACGAGTGTCACCAACATGGGGCAGCCAGTATACACGAGTGCCACCAACATGGGACAGCTGTATTCACAAGTGACACCAACATGGGACAGCTGCATACACGAGTGTCACCAACATGGGGCAGGCAGTATACACGAGTGACACCAACATGGGACAGCTATATTCATAAGTGACACCAACATGGGGCAGCTGCATACACGAGAGACACCAACATGGGACAGCTGGATACACTAGTGACACAAAGATGGGGCAGCTGTATACACGAGTGACACCAACATGGGGCAGCCTGCAGACACGAGTGACACCAACATGAAGCAGCTGGATACACTAGTGACACAAAGATGGGGCAGCCGTATACACGAGTGACACCAACATGGGGCAGCTGTATACACGAGTGACACCAACATGGGGCAGCTGTATACACGAGTGACACCAACATGGGGCAGCTGGATACACTAGTGACACAAAGATGGGGCAGCTGGATACACTAGTGACACAAAGATGGGGCAGCTGTATACACAAGTGACACCAACATGGGGCAGCTGTATACACGAGTGACACCAACATGGGGCAGCTGGATACACTAGTGACACAAAGATGGGGCAGCTGGATACACTAGTGACACAAAGATGGGGCAGCTGTATACACAAGTGACACCAACATGGGGCAGCTGTATACACGAGTGACACCAACATGGGGCAGCTGGATACACTAGTGACACAAAGATGGGGCAGCTGGATACACTAGTGACACAAAGATGGGGCAGCTGTATACACAAGTGACACCAACATGGGGCAGCTGTATACACGAGTGACACCAACATGGGGCAGCTGGATACACTAGTGACACAAAGATGGGGCAGCTGGATACACTAGTGACACAAAGATGGGGCAGCTGTATACACGAGTGACACCAACATGGGGCAGCTGTATACACGAGTGACACCAACATGGGGCAGCTGGATACACAAGTGACACCAACATGGGGCAGCTGGATACACGAGTGACACCAACATGGGGCAGCTGTATACACGAGTGACACCAACATGGGGCAGCTGTATACACGAGTGACACCAACATGGGGCAGCTGTATACACAAGTGACACCAACATGGGGCAGCTGTATACATGAATGACACCAACATGGGACAGTTGTATACACAAATGACACCAACATGGGACAGTTGTATACGTACTGCGTACTACACTCGGCTGTACTCACCAGAATTACCACCATCATACTGCCCAACTTCAGTGTGTACTACACTTGGCTGTACTCACCACAATTACCACCATCATACTGCCCAACTTCAGTGTGTACTACACTTGGCTGTACTCACCACAATTACCACCATCATACTGTCCAACTTCAGTGCATACTACACTTGGCTGTACTCACCACAATTACCCCCATCATACTATCCAACTTCAGTGTGCACTACACTTGGCTGTACTCACCACAATTACCCCCATCATACTATCCAACTTCAGTGTGCACTAAACTTGGCTGTACTCACCACAATTACCCCCATCATACTGCCCAACTTCAGTGCGTACTACACTTGGCTGTACTCACCACAATTACTACCATCATACTGCCCAACTTCAGTGCGTACTACACTTGGCTGCACTCACCACAATTACCACCATCATACTGCCCAACTTCAGTGTGTACTACACTTGGCTGTACTCACCACAATTACCACCATCATACTGCCCAACTTCAGTGTGTACTACACTTGGCTGTACTCACAACAATTACCATCATCATACTGCCCAACTTCAGTGTGTACTACACTCGGCTGTACTCACCACAATTACCACCATCATACTGCCCAACTTCAGTGTGCACTACACTTGGCTGTACTCACCACAATTACCACCATCATACTGCCCAACTTCAGTGTGTACTACACTTGGCTGTACTCACCACAATTACCACCATCATACTGCCCAACTTCAGTGTGTACTACACTTGGCTGTACTCACCACAATTACCACCATCATACTGCCCAACTTCAGTGTGCACTACACTTGGCTGTACTCACCACAATTACCACCATCATACTGTCCAACTTCAGTGTGTCCTATACTTGGCTTTACTCACCACAATTACCACCAACATACTGTCCAACTTCAGTGTGTACTACACTTGGCTGTACTCACCACAATTACCACCATCATACTGCCCAACTTCAGTGTGTACTACACTTGGCTGTACTCACCACAATTACCACCATCATACTGCCCAACTTCAGTGTGTACTACACTTGGCTGTACTCACCACAATTACCAGACACCATACTGCCCAACTTCAGTGTGTACTACACTCGGCTGTACTCACCACAATTACCACCATCATACTGCCCAACTTCAGTGTGCACTACAGGTGGCTGTACTCACCACAATTACCACCATCATACTGCCCAACTTCAGTGTGTACTACACTTGGCTGTACTCAGCACAATTATCACCATCATACTGCCCAACTTCAGTGTGTACTACACTTGGCTGTACTCACCACAATTACCACCATCATACTGTCCAACTTCAGTGCATACTACACTTGGCTGTACTCACCACAATTACCACCACAACACTGCCCAACTTCAGTGTGCACTACACTTGGCTGTACCCACCACAATTACCACCATCATTCTGCCCAACTTCAGTGTACTATACTTGGCTGTACTCACCACAATTGCCACCATCATACTGTCCAACTTCAGTGCATACTACACTTCGCTGTACTCACCACAATTACCACCATCATACTGGCCAACTTCAGTGTGCACTACACTTGGCTGTACTCACCACAATTACCACCATCACACTGCCCAACTTCAGTGTGTACTACACTTGGCTGTACTCACCACAATTACCACCATCATACTGTCCAACTTCAGTGTGCACTACACTTGGCTGTACTCACCACAATTACCAGAGACCATACTGCCCAACTTCAGTGTGCACTACACTTGGCCGTACTCACCACAATTACCCCCATCATACTGCCCAACTTCAGTGCGTACTACACTTGGCTGTACTTACCACAATTACCACCATCATACTGCCCAACTTTAGTGTGTACTACACTTGGCTGTACTCACCACAATTAGTAGCTACCAGAGAGCCCAAATTCATTGCGTACTGGCTGTCCTCGTTTTGGACACTGAAGCTTTTGTACCACGTGAAGAACTGCATATCTGCGGTCCTGAAGTCGAGGATAATGCTTTGCAGCCTGCCGGATGTGAGACGGTGCAGCTTATCGTTGCCCAACCAGAAGTCGCCCTCCAATTTGCCGAAGCCTCTCTTGTATTCCCGCCAGACATTGTCAAACGACTCGTCACCCTTGTTTCGTCTTTGAAAGACCTGCAAAGAAGTGGGTGTATTCCATATACGGGCACCTTGAGTTATGCTGAGACTGAGCCCTGGCTTGACGGAGACCGGTAGTTATGTACAATGATACAGGAAGTGGGTTATTGCACATACCGGCACTCTGAGTTCTGCTGGTCTGAGACTGAGACCTGGCTTGACAGAGAAAAGTAGTTATGTACCATGATACAGGAACTGGGTTATTCCAGATATGGGCACTCTGAGTTCTGCTGGTCTGAGACTGAGACCTGGCTTGACAGAGAAAAGTAGTTATGTACCATGATACAGGAACTGGGTTATTCCAGATATGGGCACTCTGAGTTCTGCTGGTCTGAGACTGACACCCGGTAGGTGGTTATATACGATGATACAGGGAGTGGGTGTGTTCATCTGAGTTGTGTTGACCTCTCAGTAAGGCAATGACTATTAGAAATAAATTCGTGGCAAGTTTGTTTATCAGGAGGAATATGGTTGTAGAAGCAAAGTGAGCTTAAAGAACATGGTCTACAGGGAAGGATGGGGCTGGGGTCTGAGTTGAAGACCAGCTTCCATGTAATCTGAAGCTGCAGCTCAATGTGCGGGACTCGGCCTGAGGCACCGGGAGAAGGTGCAATAACGGCTTAAAGCAGCTGAGAGAAGCGCGTCTATAACAACCCAGGTCAGTGATTCATATAACATGGAGACTTTATGAGATTACTGTGTGATAATAGATCAGTATAATAATACAATTAAATTGGTAGTTTGTCATCAACATTATACAATACATCAGTCTTATTTGTTATAAGAACTACACACGTGTTTGTTTATTAACATTTCTTTGTTTCGGGTTCAAACCAACTGAGCACCTCTAACACTCAGCAAAGTGACGGGTGTTGGAGGTGCAGTACTGCATACAGTGTTGGGGACACAGTTAGCATCTCTAACACTCAGCCAAGTGGCGGGTGTTGGAGGTGCAGTACTGCATACAGTGTTGGGGACACAGTTAGCACCTCTAACACTCAGCCAAGTGGCGGGTGTTGGAGGTGCAGTACTGCATACAGTGTTGGGGACACAGTTAGCACCTCTAACACTCAGCCAAGTGGCGGGTGTTGGAGGTGCAGTACTGCATACAGTGTTGGGGACACAGTTAGCACCTCTAACACTCAGCAAAGTGACGGGTATTGGAGGTGCAGTACTGCATACGGTGTTGGGGACACAGTTAGCACCTCTAACACTCAGCCAAGTGGCGGGTGTTGGAGGTGCAGTATTGCATACAGTGTTGGGGACACAGTTAGCACATCTAACACTCAGCCAAGTGGCGGGTGTTGGAGGTGCAGTATTGCATACGGTGTTGGGGACACAGTTAGCACCTCTAACACTCATCTAAGTGGTGGGTGTTGGAGGTGCAGTACTGGATACAGTGTTGGGGACACAGTTACCACCTCTAACACTCAGCCAAGTGGCAGGTGTTGGAGGTGCAGTACTGCATACGGTGTTGGGGACACAGTTAGCACCTCTAACACTCAGCCAAGTGGCGGTTGTTGGAGGTGCAGTATTGCATACAGTGTTTGGGACACAGTTAGCACCTCTAACACTCAGCCAAGTGGCGGGTGTTGGAGGTGCAGTATTGCATACAGTGTTGGGGACACAGTTAGCACCTCTAACACTCATCTAAGTGGCGGGTGTTGGAGGTGCAGTACTGGATACAGTGTTGGGGACACAGGTAGCACCTCTAACACTCAGCCAAGTGGCGGGTGTTGGAGGTGCAGTACTGCATACAGTGTTGGGGACACAGTTAGCACCTCTAACACTCAGCCAAGTGGCGGGTGTTGGAAGTGCAGTACTGCATACAGTGTTGGGGACACAGTTAGCACCTCTAACACTCAGCCAAGTGGCGGGTGTTGGAAGTGCAGTACTGCATACAGTGTTTGGAAAACAGTTAGCACCTCTAACACTCAGCCAAGTGGCGGGTGTTGGAAGTGCAGTACTGCATACAGTGTTGGGGACACAGTTAGCACCTCTAACACTCAGCGTAGTGGCGGGTGTTGAAGTACAGTACTGCATACAGTGTTGGGGACACAGTTAGCCCTCTAACACTCAGCCAAGTGGCGGGTGTTGGAAGTGCAGTACTGCATACAGTGTTGGGGACACAGTTAGCATCTCTAACACTCAGCCAAGTGGCGGGTGTTGGAAGTGCAGTACTGCATACAGTGTTGGGGACACAGTTAGCACCTCTAACACTCAGCAAAGTGACGGGTGTTGGAGGTGCAGTACTGCATACAGTGTTGGGGACACAGTTAGCACCTCTAACACTCAGCCAAGTGGCGGGTGTTGGAGGTGCAGTACTGCATACAGTGTTGGGGACACAGTTAGCACCTCTAACACTCAGCCAAGTGGCGGGTGTTGGAGGTGCAGTACTGCATACAGTGTTGGGGACACAGTTAGCACCTCTAACACTCAGCCAAGTGGCGGGTGTTGGAAGTGCAGTACTGCATACAGTGTTTGGAAAACAGTTAGCACCTCTAACACTCAGCCAAGTGGCGGGTGTTGGAAGTGCAGTACTGCATACAGTGTTGGGGACACAGTTAGCCCTCTAACACTCAGCCAAGTGGCGGGTGTTGGAAGTGCAGTACTGCATACAGTGTTGGGGACACAGTTAGCACCTCTAACACTCAGCCAAGTGGCGGGTGTTGGAAGTGCAGTACTGCATACAGTGTTGCGAACACAGTTAGCACCTCTAACACTCAGCCAAGTGGCGGGTGTTGGAGGTGCAGTACTGCATACAGTGTTGGGGATACAACAGCAACAGATTCTGCTGTTGGGGCACATTCTGAGGCCACACCTCGTCTTGGGCTATGTAGGGTGATGGCCTGGCAGTCAGAGTGTCCGCTCCTTGGAAAGGCTATTCGGGTTACCGCTAACATGGTTGGGTCCAATCAAGGAGCCTTGCTGGAAGCTGGAAGGCGGGACTTGTTACTTGTCGGTGGCATTGGTCTTAGTACACATGCCAGGCTTGTGACAGACTTGTTACTTGTGGGTGTGATTGGTCTTAGTGCACATGCCAGGTTTGTAACTGATTTGTTACTTGTAGGGAGGTATTGGTCTTAGTGCACTTGCCAGGCTTGTGACAGACTTGTTACTTGTGGGTGTGATTGGTCTTAGTGCACTAAGACCAATCACACCCACATGTAATAAGTAACAAGTACGCTGCAAAACTACAGTAAAGTATGTAGGTCATCAACTTATCCAGCAGGGTGTGAAACCAGATCCAGACAGAATACAAGCGATTGTAGACATGCCACAGCCGCGTGACAAGCAAGGCGTGCAGCAATTTCTAGGCATGGTTGGGTATGTGCACAAGTTCATCCCTAACATGTCCGAGATTGCCAAACCACTGCGCACGTTCCTAGCTAAGGATGTCACGTGGCACTGGCAGAGCGAACAAGCTGCATATGACAAAATCGACGGAACTACTGCACTACGAAAAGAAAGCTTATGGCAATTGTTGTGCATATGTAGTAGTCTGTACATGAGCTCTACTACCACGCGGTAGCAGCGGAGACTACACCGTACACCAGCGCAGTATCACTACACTGCGCTAGGTGGCGGCACGGGTAGCCACCGGGCAGACCCCAACTGGGCTGCCCTCTACTGCGGGTGGTTGACCCCCCCCCCCCACACACACACACACATACACACCTATAGAGTCGATGTGGGGTCTGGCGAGTCAGGGGGCGGGTCAGACAACTACTGACGCCGCGGAGAACAGATGGTTCAATAAACCAAGTTGAAGCATACTCTAATTGAATCTTGGTGTTCTTCCGTGAGTAACCGTGTGAGTGAGAGTCGGAGGGCCGTGGGCCATTACACATACTAAGAAATCGAAACATTTCCTGATTGGCTCGGATTTCATTAACCGGACGGATCATCATTCTCTCCGGTGGCTATTGAATTTAAAAGAAACTGAGGGGATGATGGTATGTTGGTTGGCCACCTTTTCGGAATATGGTGTAACAAATGAGCAAATGGTATACAGGAAAGGTGTCGATAATATCAACGCAGATAGTCTGGGTAGGATTCCTGTTTGTAAATGTGGAAGAAAGGACTGCTCTGAATGCGGTTCGCATAATTGTGTGCTCGTAGATAGTTGTGATGTGTCTGGCAGACCTAGATGATGATAAGCTGTGTACATTGTCCGATGTGCGTCTGGTGCAGCGTCCTAGCAACATCTAAGGTCATATCAGGACGGGTACCGACTTGTGACAGTGTGCACTCATGGCGACTTAATAGTGCAGTCCCACTGGGAAACCAGGCCGCCGGCACCATGACCTGGTATCCCACTCAGTCACATTATCCTGACACTGAGCACACCAGTCCTTGCCTTGTCCTAATAAGCGGCAAGTATCAATTTTTAAGTCATTGGTTTGACTCGACCAGGGTTCGAACCCACGACCCCACGATCTACCAGTACGGGAGACGGACGCTCTAACTTATTCGGCCATGTTGTGATGATGGTAGTCCAAGACTACTACACCAAGTATGTGCAAATTAGTGTACCTCTTAAAATATCACAGTTCACCCACAGCAGCATTGGTGGATAACTGGCTACTAATATTCAGGGCCCCAATTCGGATCCTTTCAGTTCAGGGATGGAAATTTGAGTCCACCTTATTCCAGTCCATGTTGCGTTTGTTGGGCATTAAGAAAACGGATACGAACCCATACTGCCCCCAATCAGATGGTATGGTAGAGCGTTTTAATAAAAACATTAATTTCTGCATTAGCTGTAAACGATTTCCACGATGATTGGGATTTACAGCTCAAGTTTGTGGCACATGCTTGCAACTGTATGGAGAATGTATCCATACGGATGACTCCAAACAGATTGCTGTTTGGTGAGGAACTCCGTTTGGCTGCTGATCTGCAGTTTGGGGTGGTCAATCGCCAAGTAGGTCAGCCTCACGAGATCATGTTCGTTAGGTGGTTAGAGCATTGCTCATCAAAAACTAGACTATTGGCCTGCTGTGTGGCATCAGTTCAAGGTGGGGGATCGAGTAGTGCTGTATCATGCACCGCCTACTAGAGTCAAACTTGCGAAGAACTCAGACGGCCCCTTTACTATAACAGAAGTTGTCTCTGACACTACAGTTATCTTGAAGGGTAAGGATGGAAAATACCGTAAATCCAAGGTTAGACGTCTTAAGCTTTGTACTAAGCAAATGTCAAGAAACGCTGGGCCATCCTCCCGATTTGTACCTCTAGGTGACCTCTCAACTGTCACAAAGTTGGTAAAAGGTCAGATTAGCCTAAAAATGATCGCAAATTGTTCATATGCTTCTTTTAACATGTAAAAGCAGACAATCAATTATGTGAAAATCAATTATGTGAAAATAGACACTCATTAAATTAGAAAGCTCACAATCATGTATTTGTGGTCAAGGGAAACAAATTCCCATAAAAAAAGAAAAGTTTTATTAATAATTGATAGAATCTATTTAGTAAACTATATGAGGTGGTACAGTACAGCTGCCCTCAGAAAGGCTAAAATGTTTTCCTGTTTTACCTTAGTGAAAATGTCATACATACTGTCTGCAGTGTAGAACTGTTGGCGCACGGCCAAAAAATCAATGCAACTTAGTAAAATGTGTTTGAGTGTCAGTGGGGACTGACACCCAAAACATTCAGGGGGAGGTTCCCCCTTGAGCAGAAAAGCATGTGTAAGCCACGAGTGGCCAATACGGCAGCGGCTAAGGACCACTTGGTCCCGCCGACCTCCCGCATGAGTCTGTGGTGGCCTTCCCACAGATGGTTCAATTTCTTTAAGTTTATTAATGTTTTCATCCCACTCATGTTGCCATTTGGATTTTATGTGGGTGGCTATTAGTGGTTTCAGATCAGAGTGAGGGATCAGACACGGTTCAAGATCACAGTTCAGGGCCTTCTTCGCAGCCCGATCAGCTCGTTCGTTTCCTTGTATGCCGGCATGGCCAGGCACCCAGCACAGGTGGATATCATACCCATCCGTTGTCAGTTGGTTCATTTTATAAATGACCGTTGCTAGAATAGGGTGATTCGTTTTCAGTCCAGCAGCAGCCAGGAGGCAAGAGAACGAATCACTGTATATAACATAGTTAGTGTGGTTGGATACCTTGATACACTCCAACGCGAGAAGGAGTGCTTGGGCTTCTGCAGTGAAAATCGAGCTCTGATCGGGCAAACGTACACCAAATTTTTCCCGTCGGCAGACTGCCACAGCAGCTACCCGGCTTTGGTCTTTCGAACCTTCAGTGTATATGGAGAGGTGGTCTGCAAACTGGCCTTGAATCTCTGCATGCAGTCCTTGGTACTCGAGTGGATGTGTCCCAGACTTCCTCAGTTCCGTGAGTCGGAGGATAACCGATGGCTTTCTCAACGACCACGGGGGATGTAATTCGGCCTGGCTTCATACCTGGATTCGTCATGTTGCTCGAATAGAAAATTGTGTGCAGGATTCAATGCATTAGTTTTTATCTTGACTACATATTGCATGGCCAGTTTGATTCTCCTGTTGTTAAGTGATGGTTCATTGGCTTCGACGTAAAGGCTCTGAACTGGTGAGGTGTGGAAGGCCCCAAGGGCCAGGCGCAGTCCCTAGTGGTGGATCGTGTCTAGCAGCCCAATATATGATTTCCTTGTGGAACCGTATACTATGCTGCCGTAATCCACTCGTGACCGAACCAAGGTTCTGTACACGGAGAGCAGAACATCTCTGTCCGCTGCCCACTCTGAGCTGGACAGCACCCTCAGAATATCTAGTGCTTTCAGGCATCATGTTTTCTGGTACTTTATATGTGGCACAAAAGACGGTTTTGCGGTGAGAATGGGGCCCAGAAATTTGGTTTTCTCAACGACTTTAATGGGTTCCCCATCCAGGGTCAGCTCCGGTTCCGCATGCATTCTATGCAGCAGGCAGAAGTGCATGCAGACAGTTTTGGTCTTGGAAAATTTTAAACCGTTCAGGACTGACCATTGATGGATCCCATTTATGCTTGGTTGTAGCTGGCTCTCTATGACATTCATGTTAGCACCGCTGTAATATAAAACAAAGTCGTCCACGAAAAGACTACAGGAGAACCCCCACTTTAGAGCAGCAGCAATACCATTGACCTTGACCCCGAAAAGGGTCACGGCCAGTATGCTGCCTTGAGGTACTCCTAGTTCCTGTGAGTGTAGGCTGGAATAGGTAGTCTTGACACGGACGCGGAAATGCCTGAAGGCTAGAAAGTTTCTGATGAAAATTGGCAGGTGGCCACGAAGGCCAATCGCATGAAGATCCTCCATGATGGCATGCTGCCACGTTGTGTCATAGGCTTTTTTCGAGGTCGAAAAAGACAGCCATAACGTGCTCCTTCTTAAGGAAAGCATCTCTTATGAAGGTCTCTATGCGCACCAAATGGTCGAGTGTGCTACGGCCCCGTCTGAAGCCACATTGAAGGTTGCACAGGTGGTGTCCTGACTCCAGTAGCCAGACGAGGCGGTTGTTTACCATGCGTTCCATGGTTTTACAGATGCAGCTTGTGAGGGCTATGGGACGATAGTTGTTGGCTTCACTCTGGTCTTTACCAGGTTTGGGAATCGGTATTACTGTCGCGTCCCGCCAAGAGGCAGGGATGACACCCGACTCCCAGATGTTGTTGTGAAGAGTTGAAGCAACAGTCTCAGTGCATGTTCAGGGAGATGTTTCAAAAATTGATAATGAATTCCATCAGGTCCAACTGCTGTGGTATGCGAGCTTTCCAAAGAACACCTCAACTCACCCATACTGAATGGGGAGTTGTAGTGCTCCTCGCCATTGGAGGAAAAGTCCAAGAGCTTTCGCTCTTGGCGTTCCTTGACGGCCCGAAAGCCCGGGAGGCAGTTTGCCAAAGACGAGTTTCCAGCAAAGGTGCTAGCCAATTCTTCACTTATTTCGTCGAGTGATGTGAGAATGGTGCCGTTGTGTTTCAAGTGCTGGACTACAGAAGAATCACCTCCCCTTCGTTTGATTCTCCTGATCATTGTCCACACTTTGCCCAATGGCGTGTGCATGGTGATGCTAGAAACAAATTGTCTCCATCACTGCCTCCGCGCTTCTTTGATTGTTCTGCGAGCGTGAGCATGCAGAATTCTAAAGAGCACCAGATTTTCAGCAGTCGGTCTCCTGTGGAATTTACGCTGAGCTTTCTTTCGTTCCTTAATAGCCCTCCTTCAGCCATCATCTAACCATGGAGGCGTCAAACGCTTGGGAGTTGCCAAGGTCTTCAGAACAGTTTTCTCTGTGATCCATCTCAACATTCTCATTGGAGAATAAGGTCAGGTGGTGTGCCATACCAGATCCATGTACCACTATAAATAATAAACCTGAGGGCTTGGCTATCTCTCTACTTTCACTCTTTATACTCTTCCTTTCTCTTTTTGCCTGTAAACCTTACCCATTAAAAATGTTAGATATTAAGATATTATTAATTATTGGTTGTTGAATTCAACAAGGTAAAATGGAGACTCACTGAGTTTTTGGGACGCAGGTGATAAGAACTGGAGGGGCAGACTACGTTGTAAAATATTCTGATATACGGCATAGGAGGGAATGCAAATGTTCTATTATTGAGTGGTGTAGATGACCAGGTGCATGTATATAGATATATATATATATATATCTATATATATATAGAGATATATATATATATATATATATATATGGGTTGGTGGCGCCTGAGTGGGATGTAAATAGACATAGTGGTGCTGGCAGGTCTGGGTGTGATTGCACTCAGGTCTCTGCTATTGCCAGTGTCCAGGCTCATGAGCAGAACAATGCCTCTGTGAAAGGTAATGGTGGTGCTGTAGGACTTACAGAGAACGCTGCTGCCTTGCAACACGGGACGGTGTCTGATCCTGAGCTGGCACATGTGATTGGAGAGTTTGAGGCCTCCAACGTGAAGAGAAAGGACACTGACACCTGGCACCATGAGCAAATCAAACATGCACAGATGGCATTTGCACAAGATGTTAAAGACCTAACCGGTGCAATAGAAGACATGGGAAATTCATTCTGTGAAAACAGCAGTGGAGAACTTATTGTACTGAATACAAGAGACGTTGTAGATCCAGCAGTCATCAACACTATGATCCAGATTAAGAGACTTGGACAGGGCCAGTATGACACCTAAGTCAGTAAGCACCTGGTCTACCTCACAAAGCCCATCAATGATCCCATCAACAGGAACAACCTCCCGCTATTCATCCTGTCTGAGAGAAGTTCAGGTGCCAGCAACAGCTGTCATCCTTAAAGAATGAATGTTGACTGTTCCCTGTTCTCTAGGCTGTACATAGCATCACAGATAGGTGATTGAAATCTGGATCAGTTATTTTAGCATGAAAACCAGATATATCCACCACCATTGTCACTAATGGGCAAGCTGAAAACTGGTACCAAGTCAGACTTGGTGGGCTGTTTGAAAGACCTGGTTCCTTCACAAGATAATCCATCCAACACCAGGCAGTAGACGTCATCATCTTTGATGGGGCTGCTTTCGTGAACATGCTCTGACTTGGTGCTGCTAAGACATTTTCTGATTATGAACAGCAAGTGTTCTCACCATACATCCTGTCTCAGCTGCAGCATGTCAGCAGAGTGGATGTCGTATTGGATGAATCTCTCCCTGATAGTCTGATGGCTGAGATGTGCAGCAAGAGAGGGAAGGGAGTTCATAGACGTGTTGAGCCATCCAGTCTCATTCCTGGAAACTGGTGAGAGTTTCTGCGCATCGACAACAGCAAGGCTGTTCTCTTTCTTCGCTACTAGTGTGACAGACCTTTGAAATTGAAAAGCAAATAACCACCACCCCTCATGCTGATGTCCTCTGAACTCAGCCCCGAGATATGTCAGGTCTGGTGCCATGGACACATAAAGCTAAGATTCCTTATATGTGGTATGCGGCATGCGAATGCGAATGCGAATAAAAATCGAAAAGCATGTAAATGAGTAGTGGTGCTTCCATACGTCCGAATGTGCGAATGCAAATGCAAATGCGGCAAATGGATCGACCCATGGACCGATTGGTGTGGCATGCGAATGCGAATACTGCTACTGCCTTAGAAAACAATACTGTTCCTTCACAAATTTGGAGGAAAAACCCCGACAAATGTTGGGGGTTGGCATACATCTAACACATTTGCATGCCGCATACTGCATACCATGTATAAGGAATCTTAGCTTAAGGAAGCTGATATCCACATCCTGCTGCACCTAGAAGATGCATTGAAGGAATGGTACACAAAGGTGTCATTACTCATAGTTGACACAGTTTACACAGATGTAGTACTGCCTGTGAGAGCAGCTCAATGCCTCAACAGCACTGAGCTGTGGGTTGGCTTCAGAACTGGGAAGAGTTTTCAGCATTTAGCAGCTCATGAGATGACAAGTGCACTACATTCAGACCGATGCATCATCATGCTGTCGGTCGCGATGCAACAAAGACTGCTTTCATTACTTGACTGCAGCTCTCCATTTAGCTCTCTGCTGTGAGAGTGATGTCCATGAGTCGGTCTTAATGTCTCTCAGCTTCAGGTTTCTCTTGATGGTATCCTTGAACCGGAGACGAGGCGCCCTCTCTTTCTGTATCCAGAAGACAGTTGAGAATAGAGGATCTGCTTTGGTAACCTGTCTGATGACATCCTAATGAGGTGTCCAGTCCACCGAAGATTCTTTTTGATCAGAATATCTTCCATAGAGGGCAGCCCCATCCGTACGAGTATTTCCTTATTTGTCACTTTGTCCTTCCAGGTTAGCCTCATGATTGAACGCAGATGTCGTATCATGAAGGCATGCAGCTTTTTCACCTGTTGTCTGTACACTGTCCAGGCCTCGGCTCCGTATAGTAGGGTGGATAGCACGATTGCACGGTAAATCTTGCCTTTGACCTGCATGGACACATGGTGGTTGTTCCAGAGTCTCTGGCGTAGTCGGCCGAAAGATGCACTAGCCTTGGCCATCCTCCTCTGTATTTCACTATCCATGCGTCCATCACTTGATATAGTGCTTCCGAGGTAGGTGAATTCCGGAACAGAGTTACCTTTGAAGCCACACTGTGATTCCGGAACTACATCAGTTATGTGAATAGATAGTCTGTTTAGGAGGATCCTGGCAAAGATCTTGCCTGCTATGGAAAGAAGAGAGATTCCTCTATAGTTCCCACAGTCTGTTTGATCACCTTTCTTGTAGATGGTTACAATGCTGGCATCCTTCCATGCTTGGGGTACAGAACCCTCCTCCCAGGCATTGGTGATTAGTTGGTGCAATCTGTTGAACAGATTGTCTCCTCCGTGCTTCCATACTTCAGCAGGAATTCCATCACCCCCAGGTGCTTTGCCATCTTTCAGGCTGGCAATTGCTCTAGCCATCTCATCCATGGTTGGAATCTCATTGAGGCATGTTTTGGTAATGCGCTGCTGGATGTTGTCCAGAGCTTTGTGATCTATGTCATGGGAACGTTGAGTAGCTTCTGGAAGTGTTCACTCCATCTAGACCGATGCATAGCCCTACCAATATTCCATGCCTTTACTGGATGTGACACAGTGTCATCCTTTGGTGGCTCGGGCAAAAAGATGGCATGGAATACACGGGCAAACTTTAATAACATCATTGGAGCCTTCTGTGCCTTTGCTGCAATCCCAGATGCAGATGCCATAGCTGACTGGATGGAGCCTCTGGAGCAATTTGTGGTATTGCTCTATGATCGCACTAATTGATTGTCTGCCTTTACATCTAAAAGTGATGGTTTGAACAAAAAACAAACATTTCTCGCCGTGAATATGGCCTATGCTGCCGACACGGCGTAAAGCAACCACCAATCAATCAATCAATCAACAGAAAGGTAGAACAAGAGACTAGTTCGTCATTCCAGTTGCGTGGTGCATTGCGGGATGTGTGGAAGAAAAACAAACTCCCGCAAAGCACATGGCACATGCTAATTAATACACTGGGTGCAGCTATGAAATGTGCTAGTTTCAGCTCATCTCAGCTCTGGTTTGAAACATAGAACACCAACTAAACATATATATAATAAATTAAGATGTCAATCTTGTATCCAGGATTGTATTTACATCAATCTAATCAGCACATCTTATGCCATCAGCATTTAGATTTAGACAAATCTGGTCCCTCAGACTAGTGTTAGAGCCATAGCCAGAGTCAGTTTCACATATTTCATTCATGTTTTTATTTACATCCTATGGTTAATGACATACATAGAGCTAGAAAATGAGTATGGTTAATCAGACATTGGTTATATAATTATCTGAAACAAGTGTCTGTTGACAAATTTTGCATTTCAACAGTTAGAAGAAGAATTAATTAATAATGCTGATGTGGATATTAGCGTTAAAGTGACTGATTGTTTTGTGTGGAATTGTATGTTTCTTAGCTCAAAATGCTTTGTCTTAAATATATTCATTATATTGCATGTGTACATCCATGTTTATGCCAAATTGTTATGTATTTCTAAACATTTTGAATAAAATCAAAGTTTTGCCCCATGCATATCGGCAAACTCAATTGCCGGGCGCATTCGTGTTGCTGCCAACATCATTTTCAGCGCATGTGCAGTCAGAATGACGATCTCGTCCATAGATCGACTCCCCTCCAACACAAGCACCACGGATTCAGCACACAAAGAGGACTGCCTACCAATCTGGTCACTACTGGGGAGAGATGATGGTAGCACTTCAGTGCACTGCCCTTTGCCACTGTGGTGGACTGTGTTTTCAGAACTAATGTTGCATTTCATTGCAAACCTGTAATGCTACGATGGAAGGGATTAGTTGAGGAATAATGCTAAGGCATGTTGTGTCACTCTGCGAATGTTAAAGATATTGATGGATTTACTATTACTTAGTTCCCTGAGAGTAAGATATATGTAGTTAGGTGAACTGGTTGAGGTTACAGGAGGGTACATAGTACTAGGTGTGAACTGGTTGGGGTTACAGGAGGGTACAGAGGACTAGGTGTGAACTTTTTGAGGTTACAGGAGGGTACAGAGGACAAGGTGTGAACTTGTTCAGGTTACAGGAGGGTACAGAGGACTAGGTGTGAACTTGTTGAGGTTACAGGAGGATACAGAGGACTAGGTGTGAACTTGTTGGGGTTACAGGAGGGTACAGAGGACTAGGTGTGAACTTGTTGAGGTTACAGGAGGGTACAGAGGACTAGGTGTGAACTTGTTCAGGTTACAGGAGGGTACAGAGGACTAGGTGTGAACTTGTTGAGGTTACAGGAGGGTACAGAGGACTAGGTGTGAACTTGTTCAGGTTACAGGAGGGTACAGAGGACTAGGTGTGAACTGGTTGGGGTTACAGGAGGATACAGAGGACTAGGTGTGAACTTGTTCAGGTTACAGTAGGGTACAGAGGACTAGGTGTGAACTGGTTGGGGTTACAGGAGGATACAGAGGACTAGGTGTGAACTTGTTCAGGTTACAGGAGGGTACAGAGGACTAGGTGTGAACTTGTTCAGGTTACAGGAGGGTACAGAGGACTAGGTGTGAACTTTTTCAGGTTACAGGAGGGTACAGAGGACTAGGTGTGAACTGGTTGAGGTTACAGGAGGGTACAGAGGACTCGGTGTTAACTTGTTGAGGTTACAGGAGGGTACAGAGGACTAGGTGTGAACTTGTTGAGGTTACAGGAGGGTACAGAGGACTAGGTGTGAACTTGTTGAGGTTACAGGAGGGTACAGAGGACTAGGTGTGAACTTGTTGAGGTTACAGGAGGGTACAGAGGACTAGGTGTGAACTTGTTGATGTTACAGGAGGGTACAGAGGACTAGGTGTGAACTTGTTGAGGTTACAGGAGGGTACAGAGGACTAGGTGTGAACTTGTTGATGTTACAGGAGGGTATAGAGGACTAGGTGTGAACTTGTTGGGGTTACAGGAGGGTACAAAGTACTAGGTGTGAACTGGTTGGGGTTACAGGAGGGTACAGAGGACTAGGTGTGAACTGGTTGAGGTTACAGGAGGATACAGAGGACTAGGTGTGAACTTATTGAGCTTACAGGAGGATACAGAGGACTAGGTGTGAACTTGGTGGGTTACAGGAGGGTACAGAGGACTAGGTGTGAACTTGGTGGGTTACAGGAGGGCTGAGGTGGCTCTGTACTCACCGTCCAACCGCCGCCTTTGACTGAATGGTCGCACCTGACCCGGAAAGGTTTGCCGCCGTCGGGCGAGATGTTGATAAATGTCTTGTTGAGGCGTGCCACCTGACCGCAGTCGGCGTACGCTGGTCCTGTGTACTCAGGTTCTTACAGAGACAAGACAGGGCAAAGACTTCAGTCAACAACACATGTAGCTGTAAATAGTGAGGGTCGTTAGAGGTTTCCAAAGCACATGTCCACATTATAATTCTGCAACTTCTCGGAACATTTGCCTCACAATCGGCCAAGCAGACCAAACCTGTTACTGCGCGCGCAAGATGGCGACCGTGAGTGGACGCTAATCTTACGCGGACGCTGATATCGCGAATCCAATGTACTAAAGCGTGCCTAACCAACCCAACACAAGTGGAAATTCCACCTAAACATACCAGGATACCGTAGGATACATATCGGAGGATGTAACATCGGAATATAGGAGGAAATCAATCAAAATAACCTCACAAGAGCGTGTCGACCGTTAGAAATAGCGGGAAACGGCGAAAACAAGGCTACTGTTCAAAACGGTGCATAATAACCAAGACTAAGCGGATCTTCCTAATAAACATCCCAGGATACTATATAAACATCCCCGGATACTACAGCTTAGACCCGTGAGGAGGAATATACTAAAAACAAAAACAAAACAATAGCACACAGCCGTCGGCCCAACGTCGGCCCGACGGCGGCCTCTCCGTCGGGCCAACGGTGGAAATCGTCATCGGGCTGACGTTGTTTTGTCCAACCTCCCGCCGTCGGCTCGATGGTGGCTGCCACCGTAGGCCCGATGGCGGCTCCCGCCGTAGGCCCGATGGCAGCTCCCGCCATAGGCCCTATGGCGGCAGCCGCCGTCGAGCCGAGGGCGGGAGGTTGGACAAAACAACGTCGGCCCGACGGCGACTGCCAGCGTAGGCCCGACACAATATATTTATTCAAAATAAATAGAAAACCTTATAAATTTAATATAATCTTTTTGGTAAACATGTTTTCTATATGTGTACCAAGCGATTTGTTTCTACAGAAAAAGTGAAATACAGAAAAAGTGAAATATCTCTACAACCACACCACGTAGAAACAAATCGCTTGGTACACATATAGAAAACATTGTTACCAAAAAGATTATATTAAATTTATAAGGTTAGGGCTCCTGAAATCTATTAATTTTGAATAAAACCATTATTTTGCACCTGTACGTATTGACACTATAGTGACAGTGTCTTCTCGGAAAAAAACAAGATGGTGGTCCTTCGTCAGCATTCCGTACCGGGTAGTTCAAATCGTATTAACACGATTAATTCCATTAATACATCGTAATAAATTACAAAACTTTTACAAAATAATCTAAACATATTAATAAACAAACCTGTCAAATAATTCCTTAAAATTCCTCCGATTTCTGGAGTTATTTGTAGAAAAAGAACGCTGCTGAACGATCGCACGTGTTCCGCTGGCGACTCGAGCCGGAAAGTATATTTAACGAACTGCGCATGCGCGGATCAACACCGTCGGCCCGATGGTGGGCCGGCGGTGGCTCAAAAGTGGAAAGGGATTGAAACCTAACGTCGAAACACCACCGTCGGCCCAACGGTGGGCCGACGGTGGCTCGAATATGGAAAATGAATGCAAACCATCGGCGGGCTACTGCCGTAGGCCCGGCGGTGGCCCGACGGTGGCTCAAAAGTGGAAAGGGATTGAAAACCAACGTCGGAGTACCACCGTCGGCCCGACGGTGGGCCGACGGTGGAAAGTCGATGGCGACAGTGCGACAAATAGCCGACGTCGGCCCGACGGCTGTGTGCTATCTGAGAGGGAGACCGTTAAAAACGGCGGGAAACGACCAGGAGGAGGCTTCTACCATCCTGTAAACAGAGCACAACACCCAAAACCACACAGATTTCCATGCATAAGCACCCAGGGATACGGTAGGATACGTATCAAAGAATGTAAATGCACTGCATAGGAGGAAATCTACATACGCACAAAGGAGGAAAAATCAAAGCAGGCAGAAACGGCTGTTAAAAAATGGCGGGAAACGACCAAAACCCCGAATACGTCACAAAAACAACTGTAAACGTTAGTCAGCAGCTAAGCAAGGAGGATATTGTGAAACTGGTAATCCAGACAGTAAAAGAGGAACTCACACGAGAAAGCCAAAAAAAATGAAGACGAAAATAACACGGGAAAAGACATGGGCGCAACCGGAAACAGAAACGGGAAGAACAAAATGAAAACAAACGGCAATGACGATGACAATAAATATGAGAGCAGACTACAGGCACTCCAAACTCCAAATGGCATATAGCACTCTACAAATAGAGTGCTCGTGGTACAAAGCAGAGTATGAAAAACTCAAATCAAAAGAAAACAACACAAATGTCAACAAAACCACCAACAATGCAAGGAAAACACCCACTGAAATAAACAAAACGCCCACCTACCCGGCCCCAAAACCAAAACAAACACAAAAAGACGAAAACAAAAAGCTTAGCGTTGTCGTGCACGGTATCCCTGAAAAAGAGGACGAAAACATCGAGAAAACAATCACAGACATGCTGAGCGAAGCGGGCTGCAACTTTGGATGGACGGTAGTGACTAAAGCGTACCGTCTAGGGAAGAAACAAAAACAAAAAGACAAAACACTGAAAAAAAGTGAGGCAGACATGGAGCAGACAGAAGGCAAAAGCCAAAACGAGAAGCCTGAAGAGGCATCCCACAGAGCAACGAAAAAACCTAGATAGGCCAAGGAGCATCAGACTCCAACTAGAAAAAGAATCGCAGAGAAAAGAACTCTTCCAAAAAAAGAAAACTCTACAAACCAAGAAAGACTATAACAAAGTGTCAATCAGGCCAATCAGGACAGAAGCAGAAATGCTGAGTGAAAACGAGAAAATAGAAACGGTCAAGATGAGAGGGTGCAATATCGAGATAAACGGAAAGATGTACACACCCAACGAGTTCGAAAAAATAGAAATAGAAGAAATCACCAGAGAAAAAGCAGCAACCAGGGAACATGCCTGGGGAGTATCCTTCCAAGGGCACAACTCCCCCTTCAGCAACCTATATGCATGCAAGATTACAGGCAAAGACGGAAAGAAATACACATCAGCCGAACAATACTACTGCTCTATCATGGCCAAATTTCATGAAAAACATGACCTAATGAGACTGATAGACAATGCAGAGAACCCATACACGATAAAGTCAATGGCCAAGAAAATATGGAGATCACCGGAATGGTGCAAAACCAACAAAAAAGTCCTGGAAGACATCGTATGTGCGAAATTCACTCAAAATGAGAAATTAAAGAACAAATTAATCAATGCTCCAGGCAATGCATTCAGAGAGTGCACAAAGTGCCCATACTCGGGCTCAGGTAGGTTCCTGGACAGTGCCAGTGAAGGGGAAACAGTCAAACAGAGATACAAGAATAGAATGGGAGAAATCCTACAAAAAGTCAAGGTAAGCCTCACAAACGCCAACGAATAGACACCAAAATTAATAAGCAAAATAAAGTAAATATATAATAGACACAGTAAACCCAAGCAAGCAAAACAACTTATTAATTAACAATGCACTAGTGAGATATGCGAATACGCAGACACACACGGAAAGCATAGACCAACATTTAAAGCACTAGAAATACTGTGTATAGCTAACATCCATTCCAGGCCATGTACCCCCCCACCTCCACTCAGACAGGTGCAGTATACGGTAATGTATGAAACTATATAACAAAAAAGGGCATTTGTACTGTATGCACCAGCCCATACGCCCATAAAACAATCTAAACAAAGTTAAAAACTCGCGAAATCTAACAAACACCAAACCTAAAGGTAAAGAAAGATGGTAGATGAAATTGAATGCAGACTGGGAAGGGGCACGCACTTTGCCTACCTAAACTGCTAGAGTGCATCCAATAAAATAGACAATAAAAATACACCTAAAAAATGAAAATCTTGATGTGTTAACACTGTCAGAAACATGGTTCAGTGACAGACATCAAGACAACACCCTAAACATAGAAGGATATAGGCTTGTACGTAATGACAGACAGCAAATTAACATAGCAAACCAAACAAAAAAAGGTGGAGGTGTCGCAATCTACTGCAAAACCTCAAAAAATCTTGACACTGAGGCCCTAACAATAGCAAACCTCTCAAATGAACACATGGAGCTACTATGGTGCCTAATAAAAAACGAGAAACAGGCTAACATAGCCATAGCAAGCCTCTACAGACCACCGTCCGGGGATATCGAAACATTCCTTGAAACTCTAGACAAAAGCATAAATACAGTGAGAAAACTAACAAATGCAGAAATCTTTGTGCTAAGGGACTTCAACATAAACTACAGTAGCAACGACAACAATAAACTAATGCTACAAACCACTATCAAAATCCTAGGGCTACAGCAACTTATTACAGACAGCACAAGACTAGGCAACAATAGCTCAACAATTGACCTAATACTACCCAACTCAAACCATGCCACAAAATGGGGGACTAGAAGCTGGGGTATAAGTGACCATGAGCTAATATATGTAACAAGAAAAAAACTCAAAAGCACAAGCCAATATAAATATAAGATGGGCAGATCCCTAACAAAACTACTCAAAAGAAACACTAAAAAAACACCTGCATGAAAATATAGACAACCTCACAACAGACAGGGATGACACTGATATCTACTGGAATAACATTGTTATAGAAATAAAACAATCATTAGATGAGATGTGTCCCATAAAGAAACTAAAAATACAGAGAAACCAAGACCCATGGGTAGACAGGGAACTGTTAACGCATATCACAACAAAACGAAAGCTAGGTAACAAAGTGAAACTTACTAAAGACCCAGAGGATAAAAGGGCCTATAATACTGCCAGAAACAACTCCCTCAAAGCAGTAAGGGCAGCAAAAAAGAAATATATAATAAAACAAGACAAGGACTGGGGAAGCAATGCAAATAAGTTCTGGAAAAATGTAAGCTTACTATTCCCCAAAAATAAGGTAGAAGAAGGCATAAGCTTCCAGGATAAGGATGGAAATATGCACACAGATAGTGATGCAGCAAATAAACTAAATACACACTTTGCCACGGTAGGACAAAGGTTATCAAAGAAATTCACAAGAATCTGGGAAAACAAGTCAGAAAATATCCAGGATGAAATCCCCACCTGCAAAACTGACCTAAAAGAACTAACACAACTAATAAATGACATAGATGAAAACAAACCAAGTGGAATAGATGGAATCCCAACAAAAATACTAAAAGAGGCACTCCAATCCATCCCAGATACCATGGTCGACCTGTTCAACATATCATTTGAGCAGGGACACTTCATCACAGCATGGAAGATGGCAACCATCACCCCCATCTACAAAAGTGGTGACAAACAAAACATGGGTAACTACAGACCAATATCAATCTTGCAAACACCAGGCAAGCTAATTGAAAAAATATTCCACAGGCACATAAATGAGCACCTGGAAAAAAACAATATATTAAACAAGAGGCAAGGAGGTTTCAGAAAACTACACTCTACATCAAAAACAATAGCAAACCTAACATCATTGAACCAAAAGAAATTAGTTGACTTCAGCAAAGCCTTTGACACTGTAGACCACAGGATATTAATAAGAAAATGAAACAACATGGGCATTAAATCCAAATCAATAAACTGGATAAAATGCTACCTAAGCAACAGACAGCAAAAAACTAAAGTAAATGGTACACTCTCAGACCAGCAAACTGTCACCTGTGGTGTATCCCAAGGATCAGTCCTGGGACCACTACTATTTATACTATACATAAACGATCTAGAAAAATGGCTGGAGACAGACAGAATGTCTCCAGCTGTATGCGGATGACACTGTAGTATATGCAGAAGGAAGCACAGTAGAGGAGGTAGCAACCAAACTGAACAACCTCCTGCTAAAGCTGGACAGCTGGTGTGAATAGTATAGTTATACAAATCTTACCTGGGTACAGATGATGGATAACTCTTGTTTTCCCGAGGTACAAGCCTCGGATAGTCGTGGACTAGGGAGAAAGAAGCAACATCCGGGTTCAGCAATCTTCACCTAATTATTCAGGATAAAAATGAGCTTAATGATGGAAATCTGATGTTTTCGTTTGGCACAAGCGAATGTAATAGTCGTGGTAGGGTGTGGTGGGCGGGCCCTAGTCCACGACTATCCGAGGCTTGTACCTCAGGAAAACATGAGCTATCCATCATCTGTACCCAGGTAAGATTCGTATAACTATACTATTTTACCTCGGTACTAAGCCTCGGCTACTCGAGGCCGAGGGAGACCTTTACGTAGCCTCATTCTTATCCCCAATTATCTGATAAACAAATTAATGTGTCAATAGTAATAATAAACCTTGTACATCTCACCCAATCTTGTTAGCTGGTGAGTAGGCGGGTTGCAATCCCGCTTTTCTTTTCCAGTCGTTTGTTGTAATGTTTTGGAAACGACTTGGCCGTCTTCCAGCCGGCATGTGCTAGGATTCTCCTCACTGAGATTCCCAACTTTCTTGCTTTCGAGACCATGGCACCCCTTGTAGAGTGCGAAGCATAGCGTCCCGTGTCTATGCCCGCCAACTTGAGCACTTTAACCGTCCATCTGGCTAGCGTGTCTCTTGAGATTGCTTTATGTGGCTTGATCAATCAATCAATAGTTCCGTCCTCTAGTCGAGGGTTGGATGCAATGGTTCTCCACTTGTCCCGATGTTGTGCTGTTCTGATAGACTGTGAATAATTCAAGCCTGTCCACTGTGAAATATTTGTAAACCATGATGTTCTTGGTCTCCCTCTCCCTCTGCTGCCATTCACCTTCCCTTCCAACAATGTACGGTATATTGAACTCTGACGAATGATGTGGCCAAAATGTGGCTTGATAAAGCTCACCAAAAGCTGTCTGGAATTACGTATTCCATTAGTCTTGGATATATACGCCCTAATGGCTGAAACTACACATAATTTCCTATTATGCGGGAAACTAGTTAGATGAATGGAGGAGAGGGGATCTCCTGTCCTGTTTGATTTGAGCAGTTTGTCCAAATCGAACGTGGCCTCATTGTTATCGATGTCGAGGCCCTGTAACGAGAGGGCCACAATTGTCTGTCCTCTATGTCCGGTTACTAATAGTAATAACACTGCTAACTTGTAGCCTAACTGTTTGATAGAAAGCAATTTGTTTTCCGGCCATTCCCGGAAAAGCTTGAAAACTATCGAAACATCCCAGAACCGACTATATTTCGGTTTTGGGGGGTTCCTTATATATACTGATCTCATAAACCAATGAATGACCTCATGCTTGCCTATAGTTTGTCTGCCAATTCTAGGCAGAATGACAGAAAGTGAGCTGCATTAATGGCCCCGTAACCAAGTGCATCATCTTCCATCATGTGTAAGAAGCGGCCTACTTGGGCGATGGAGGGTAGCATTGGCTTTACTTTATGCAATAAATAATAGAGTCCCCATTTCTTTAAATAACTGGATTATAGCTTTATGGTACTTGGCCTCCAAGCATGTGAAATCAACCTGGCCTGGGTGATTTTGTCCAAACCATACTTTTATAAATAAGTACTTAGAAAAGGAATGCCAATATTGGTGTTGTGGACACATCCCCTTGGCTTGTCACTTTCCCCTGATGTTGTAGATTTACTGGGCCTCTTGGGAATTCTAAAAAGTCTTTCGCTTCCCATTCCACTGCCGCTCTCCATGGCTGAGTGTTCCAGTCCGGCACTACCAAAACTGCATGTGTTTGGTCGAGCCTGACCTTTCTGGCTACTCTGCTTATTAGGCTGAATGGGGGAAAGATATAATAAAAGGCGTTACTCCAGATTATAGAGAAAGCATCCACTCGCCAAGCTTGTGGCTCCGGATGCCAAGATACATATTTATCAACTTTTTTGTTCCTACGAGAGGCAAAAAGATTTATATCTGGCTTTCCCCATTTTTGACAAATTGTTTAAAAAATGTGTGTACTTAGGGACCATTCCAAATGATCGTGGAAATGGCGGCTCTTTTTGTCTGCTAATGTATTTTGAGAGCCTGGGATGTGTGCGACTGTGATCCAAACCTTTTGTTTCTCAGCCCAGTCCCAAATGAGTTTCACAATGGTGTTGCAAGCTGGGGATCTTGTACCTCCCATGTTCCTAATATAGGCCATTGCGGTAGTGTTATCGGCTATCACTTGGACATTGAGTCTAGGGACTTTCACTAAACTTGTTAAACCTAAATAAACTGCCCGTAGCTCTAAAACATTAATGTGGTCCTCTATCTCATCATCTAACCAACGGCCCCCTGTAGCTTCATTATCCCTATGGGCGCCCCAACCCTCTAAGGAGGCATCTGTAGTGACTATTGTGTTAGGTTCATTCATATGGATGGGATTGTTGGAATGCTCGATGTGTCGCAACCACCATTTAATATTTACGTGCCCTCCCTTGGAAATGGTCATAAGCCTTTCGAAATTGCCTGTAGCTTTAGCTAGAGCAATATTTTGATCTATTTCAAGAGATTTAATATGAGCTTTGCCATACAACACAGCTGGTGCATAAGCAACCATGAGTCCGATTAGGACTGCTACTTGTTGTATCTTAGGCCTTTTTATTTGCAATAAATTAGACGCTGTGGTTTTAAATTTATCGACCTTGTCGGAAGTCAAGGTGATAGTCATTTCATCGGTGTTTATAAAAAATCCCAAATTTTGTTTAATTTGTGGTAGATGTTAGAACCGACTTTTTATCGTGAACATAAAAGCCCAAACGGGTCAAAGTGTCACATAAATCATTAACTGCTAAGTGGCATTCATTTTCAGTGCGTGCTACGATAAACGAATCATCAATGTAAGGGAACATAACATGGCCTTTCTTGGCCATATCAGCAAAAACGGGTTTCAAGAGCTTTGTGCAAAAACGTGGTGCACAAGCTAGACCATTAGGTAAACAAGTAAATTGATACAATTGATCTCACCAAATAAACCGAAGATATTTTCGGTGGACCTCATAAATTGGGACTGAATAAATGCATCTTTTAATTCTACACTTGCCAGCCAAGCACCCGGCATTACTAGGTCCCTGGCTGTCTCGAAAGAAAACATTTTGAAATGTTTGTATTCTACTGAGTTATTAAGGATAGTTAAATCTAGAATCATCCTGACATCCCCATTGGGTTTTGGTCTGGAAAATATAGTAGAAATATATTCTCCATCAGTATGCTGCACTAATGCAATAATACCTTTAGCTTCAAATTTTGTAACTTCTATGTCTAAAGCCAGCTCTTCTTCTGAAGCTAGCCGGTAAGGGAAAGGTACTTTTGTCTGCACGGGGGTTTCTATAAATGGAATAGCTACCCCTCTAACTATATCGAGCACCGTCTGGTCAGTTGTAAGCTGTTCCCATTCATCAAGATAGTAGGTAATATTACCCGCGGTAAATGCGCTTACACTGGCCTGTGTGGCGGACTCTAGTTGTTCCCCGGCTTGGGGAACTGCCTCTGTGAGGAAGTGTCTCTCTTGAAGGGGCGATTCCCGTCGTTCCAGCCGTACTGGTTCCTCTGGCCGCGTCCCCTAGGCTGGTAGCCTTGGTTCCGGTTCGCGAATCGGCTGGTGGGTAGGCCGGTTCGCCGCCCTCGAAAATCCGATCTGGATTTCTTGAACTTGGACGGATTGGAATCCTTCTTCCCGTCCAGGTGCTTCGACTGTTTGGCTGCCGTTTCGACCTGTTTGAACAGGTACTGCAGCTGTCCTCCAAACATTTTAGTATTGTCTAGAGGCTTCCCTTTGACTGGTTTTGGGGGCAAGAAGAGGGTGTATTCTTTGCCGTCGTTGTCGACTACCTTCTTCGACCGTGCCACCTGTTTTCCTGCGTCGGTCGTGACCGACTTGAAAACATTCTCGAACCTCTGGTACGAGAGGAAATTGCTGGTTGCCGTAAGTGCAGCAATGGGTGAGTTCATGTCGGGGGTGACGGTGGTGAACTTGTTTCCGACCATCATGCGGTTTGCAACTGGCATGATGGCAGCGAGCGCTACCAGGACTCCTTTGTGGTCGGTATGCAGACACGTCTCGAACTTCCTCCGGTCCTCGCTCATGGTCACATCTTCATCCATCTCTTTGATGGTTGCCTGCGGGATCCCTTTGATCCCGGTGTACTGTTCGGCGAGCTTGGTGAGCGTTTCCGCAGGCTTGAAGGTGTCAAAATGGCCCCTCAAGTTCTTACGCATCAAAGAGTAGGTGTTGATCCTCTTTTTCTTGACTGCCCTGATTTTCTTTGCGACTGTCTCGGTGATGTCGGCAAAAGTACCCATATGCCAGTCATCCGACTCGGAGTCGGTTGTAGTGGAGTCATTAGAGGAGTCCGACGAAGAGGATATAGCCTTCTTCTTCTTGGACTTAGACTTCTTTTTCATCCTCTTGACTTTCCTAATTTTATTCCTAGCCTTGTAGTATTCGTCGCCTCCTGAGGAATACTTTTTGGAGTGTTTTCGCTTCTTCCCCAAAGCAATCTCCGAATCGGTGGTCTGTGGGTCTGACATGTCCTCCCACTCGGATTGTTCCGACAGAGAGGCGTCCTTCGTGGGAGTTTTAGGGGGCGGCGTCGGAAGTAGTTGTTGTAGCTGCTCACGAATGAGCCGCACCATCTGTTCCGTGGGATCGGCTTTGGATGGCCCTGCCTCGGGCGAGCGGTCCCGTGAAGGCGCAGAATCCTGTGCAGAGGTATCTTGACCATCACTCGAGGCGTGTGGAACACCCTTGGTACTCCGCTTCGCGGCCATCTCGAATTGTCTGTAAATCCAAATAAAGGAATTGGGACGTACTCAAGGCGCAACTAAACACACAGAACAGTGCAACAAAGTGCTATCAGCACTATAAAGGGTATTAAATCCGTATTTACATCGGTTTAAACCAGGCGTGTGAAGCTAAAGCCAAATCGAAAGAACAACGGTCGGGTGACCCGAACCGAAGCCGATCGCAGGGTCGGGACCAGTGTAGTTCCCGCCCACACTCTCTGTAACATACACTTCTCCTTCCCGTGGCTACTACACCAACGAACTGGACAAAATACTATGAAACTCGGAGGTACGCCTCAGAAAAAACTATCTAGCGACGAAATGGCTCCTGCCAACATGTCTCTCCGTTCGGCAACGGGCGGCACAATAAGCTATCCCTAAGCGACGAAATGGCTCCAACCAACATGTCTCTCCATTGGGCAATGGGTGGCAAAAACAAAATGGATGCTTCAATATCTACAGCACCGGATAAGCACAAGCTCATAAATAACTAAGTAAATAACGAGAATTACTAATGTAAGCGTGAGCAAGAGTGTGCTATGAGGCTTCATAAACATATTACAAAGATCCTGGAGCGGTACTTACAGTAGAAATAGGTTAAATCCTCAGTAAATACTGGTGAACTGCCTATAACGTCTTCTCGTGATAAGCGGAATATGCTAATTGCTGAACCCGGATGTTGCTTCCTTCTCCCTCGGCCTCGAGTAGCCGAGGCTTAGTACTGAGGTAAAATCCAATAAAATAACCATCAATGCAAATAAATCTAAAACAGTGCTCTTCTCACATACAGCAATCACAGGAAGAAACCTACAATGCACACTAGGAAACCAAACACTGGAAAGTGTAAATCACTACAAATACCTAGGTCTAGAACTAGATAGCCAGCTAAACTACAATCTATGTGTAACAAAAATCATACAAAAAGTAAATCACAAACTATGGCTATTTGCTAAACTAAGAAACTATATGACACAAGATGTGTCAATAAAAATCTTCAAAAGCATGGTACTCCCCTACTTTGACTATGGGGATGTAATCTACATGGGTGCTAAAAAAGAGCTACTTAAAAAACTGCAGATATTACATAATAGGGCCCTGAAAATCTGCCTGAAAGTAGATAAACTACACCCCACTTATGACCTACACAAAAGAAATAAAGTAAAGCTACTAGAAAACAGAAGGATAATCCACCTAAAAACATTAGCATATGGATGTAGCCAAGACATTAAGCATCTAAACCAACCACTAAGGGATACCAGAGCAACCAAAGCACCACCACTAAGGCAGACCAGAAGCCAGATCAAAGCCCATGAAAGGAGCACACTGGAAATGGCCACCAAGGCATGGAATGCACAAACGGTGAAAGAGAGACAAATCCCTGACCTAAAACCATACAAAAAATATCTGTGCAAAATAAAAACTGGGAACCCCAACTGAACTACACCAGAAGGGGGCAGGTGATATGTCATGGCCCACCAACTGGACAGCCCAGGGCGGGGAAACCGGAAATATAAAAGCCAGATAAAATGTCCAACAACAACATAAATCAAATCCAAACAAACACAACTCAACCACCTTTTACTTACAAGCCTATGGACATGTAAATAAAATAGGCTAGTATAGAATTAAGTAGAAAAAGTGGAAAACTCTTCCCAAGAAAACCCCAAAACACTAACATAGAACCATAAGAAAACAACTAACATAGTAATAAGAATAGAAAAAAATACAATGCCAAGAGGGCCCCGAAAAAACAACTAACATAGGCTACTAAGAATACCAACAAACTATCTATCTCCTACTGAAATGCAGGCAATCAAATAACTTATCAGCAGCTACTGTTTGGTAAGACAACACCAGCACTACAGCTGGCCAGCATTGAAAACAAGCCTGGGTACCTGGGCTTACATGCTATGGACAGTATAAATACAGCCTCAATAATAAAAAAGTTATAAAAAAAACCAAAAAAACACGCCAGACCAAACTGAACGAGCACCCTCCGTGTGGACACACACCCAGACTCTGTACCCTCTGTAACTAGTGTAAGGCACTCCTCATGTACCTGCATCAGTGTCCTGTACAGCTCCCAGTCCTCTGTAACTAGTGTAACCCACTCCCATGTGACTGTCCCACTGTCCTGTACAGATCCCAGTCCTCTGTAACTAGTATAAGGCACTCCCATGTGACTGTCCCAGTGTCCTGTACAGGTCCCAGTCCTCTGTAACTAGTATAAGGCACTCCCATGTGACTGTACCACTGTCCTGTACAGATCCCAGTCCTCTGTAACTAGTATAAGGCACTCCCATGTGACTGTCCCACTGTCCTGTACAGATCCCAGTCCTCTGTAACTAGTATAAGGCACCCCCATGTGACTGCCCCACTGTCCTATACAGCTCCCAGTCCCCTGTAACTAGTATAAGGCACTCCCATGTGACTGTCCCAGTGTCTTGGACAGGTCCCAGTCCTCTGTAACTAGTATAAGGCACCCCCATGTAACTGTCCCAGTGTCCTGTACAGCTCCCAGTCCTCTGTAACTAGTATAAGGCACTCCCATGTGACGGCACCACTGTCCTTTACATCTCCCAGTCCTCTGTAACTAGTCTAAGGCACTCCCATGTGAATGCACCACTGTCCTGTACAGCTCCCAGTCCTCTGTAACTAGTAGAAGGCACCCCCATGTGACGGCACCACTGTCCTGTACAGATCCCAGTCCTCTGTAACTAGTGTAAGGCACTCCCATGTGAATGCACCACTGTCCTGTACAGCTCCCAGTCCTCTGTAACTAGTGTAAGGCACTCTCATGTGAATGCACCACTGTCCTGTACAGCTCCCAGTCCTCTGTAACTAGTGTAAGGCACCCCCATGTGAATGCACCACTGTCCTGTACAGCTCCCAGTCCTCTGTAACTAGTAGAAGGCACCCCCATGTGACGGCACCACTGTCCTTTACATCTCCCAGTCCTCTGTAACTAGTGTAAGGCACTCCCATGTGACTGTCCCACTGTCCTGTACATCTCCCATTTCTCTGTAACTAGTGTAAGACACCCCCATGTGACTACACCACTGTCCTATACAGCTCCCAGTCCTCTGTAACTAGTGTAAAACACCCCCATGTGACTACACCACTGTCCTATACAGCTCCCAGTCCTCTGTAACTAGTGTAAGGCACCCCCATGTGACTACACCACTGTCCTATACAGCTCCCAGTCCTCTGTAACTAGTGTAAGGCACCCCCATGTGAATGCACCACTGTCCTGTACAGATCCCAGTCCTCTGTAACTAGTGTAAGGCACCCCCATGTGAATGCACCACTGTCCTGTACATCTCCCATTTCTCTGTAACTAGTGTAAGACACCCCCATGTGACTACACCACTGTCCTGTACAGCTCCCAGTCCTCTGTAACTAGTGTAAGGCACCCCCATGTGACTACACCACTGTCCTGTACATCTCCCATTTCTCTGTAACTAGTGTAAGGCACCCCCATGTGACTACACCACTGTCCTGTACATCTCCCAGTCCTCTGTAACTAGTGTAAGGCACCCCCATGTGACTACACCACTGTCCTATACAGCTCCCAGTCCTCTGTAACTAGTGTAAGGCACCCCCATGTGAATGCACCACTGTCCTGTACAGATCCCAGTCCTCTGTAACTAGTGTAAGACACCCCCATGTGACTACACCACTGTCCTGTACATCTCCCAGTCCTCTGTAACTAGTGTAAGGCACCCCCATGTGACTACACCACTGTCCTATACAGCTCCCAGTCCTCTGTAACTAGTGTAAGGCACCCCCATGTGAATGCACCACTGTCCTGTACAGCTCCCAGTCCTCTGTAACTAGTATAAGGCACTCCCATGTGACTGCACCACTGTCCTGTACAGCTCCCAGTCCTCTGTAACTAGTATAAGGCACTCCCATGTGACTGCACCACTGTCCTGTACATCTCAGTCCTCTGTAACTAGTGTAAGGCACCCCCATGTGACTGCACCACTGTCCTGTACAGCTCCCAGTCCTCTGTAACTAGTGTAAGGCACCCCCCATGTGACTGCACCACTGTCCTGTACAGCTCCCAGTCCTCTGTAACTAGTGTAAGGCACCCCCATGTGACTGCACCACTGTCCTGTACAGCTCCCAGTCCTCTGTAACTAGTATAAGGCACTCCCATGTGACTGCACCACTGTCCTATACAGCTCCCAGTCCTCTGTAACTAGTATAAGGCACCCCCATGTGACTGTCCCACTGTCCTGTACATCTCCCAGTCCTCTGTAACTAGTATAAGGCACCCCCATGTGACTACACCACTGTCCTGTACATCTCCCAGTCCTCTGTAACTAGTGTAAGGCACCCCCATGTGACTACACCACTGTCCTGTACATCTCCCATTTCTCTGTAACTAGTGTAAGGCACCCCCATGTGACTACACCACAGTCCTGTACATCTCCCAGTCCTCTGTAACTAGTGTAAGGCACCCCCATGTGACTACACCACTGTCCTATACAGCTCCCAGTCCTCTGTAACTAGTGTAAGGCACCCCCATGTGAATGCACCACTGTCCTGTACAGATCCCAGTCCTCTGTAACTAGTGTAAGACACCCCCATGTGACTACACCACTGTCCTGTACATCTCCCAGTCCTCTGTAACTAGTGTAAGGCACCCCCATGTGACTACACCACTGTCCTATACAGCTCCCAGTCCTCTGTAACTAGTGTAAGGCACCCCCATGTGAATGCACCACTGTCCTGTACAGCTCCCAGTCCTCTGTAACTAGTATAAGGCACTCCCATGTGACTGCACCACTGTCCTATACAGCTCCCAGTCCTCTGTAACTAGTATAAGGCACCCCCATGTGACTGTCCCACTGTCCTGTACATCTCCCAGTCCTCTGTAACTAGTATAAGGCACCCCCATGTGAATGCACCACTGTCCTGTACAGCTCCCAGTCCTCTGTAACTAGTATAAGGCACTCCCATGTGACTACACCACTGTCCTATACAGCTCCCAGTCCTCTGTAACTAGTGTAAGGCACCCCCATGTGACTGTCCCACTGTCCTGTACATATCCCAGTCCTCTGTAACTAGTGTAAGGCACTCCCATGTGACTGCACCACTGTCCTATACAGCTCCCAGTGCTCTGTAACTAGTGTAAGGCACTCCCATGTGAATGCACCACTGTCCTGTACAGCTCCCAGTCCTCTGTAACTAGTAGAAGGCACCCCCATGTGACGGCACCACTGTCCTTTACAGATCCCAGTCCTCTGTAACTAGTATAAGGCACTCCCATGTGAATGCACCACTGTCCTGTACAGCTCCCATTCCTCTGTAACTAGTGTACAGATCACAGTCCTCTGTAATTAGTGTAAGACACTGACTGACCCAGTGTCCTGTACAGATCCCACCCCTCTGTACCTAGTTTAAGACACCCCCATGTGACTGCACCACTGTCCTGTACAGATCCCAGTTCTCTGTAACTAGTGTAACCCATTCCCATGTGACTGTCCCACTGTCCTGAACAGACCTCAGTCCTCTGTAATTAGTTTAAGGCACCCCCATGTGACTGTCCCACTGTCCTGAACAGACCTCAGTCCTCTGTAATTAGTTTAAGACACCCCCATGTGACTGCACCACTGTCCTGTACAGATCCCAGTCCTCTGTAACTAGTGTAACCCATTCCCATGTGACTGTCCCACTGTCCTGTACAGACCTCAGTCCTCTGTAATTAGTTTAAGGCACCCCCATGTGACTGTCCCAGTGTCCTGTACAAATCCCAGTCCTCTGTAACTAGTGTAAGACACCCACGTGACTGCACCACTGTCCTGTACAGATCACCATCCTCTGTAACTAGTGTTAGACACCCGCATCTGACTCCACCACTGTTGTGTACAGCTACCAGTCCTCTGTAACTACTGTAAGACACCCGCATCTGACTGCACCACTGTACTGTACAGCTCATAGTCCTCTCTAACTAGTTTAAAACACCCCATTTGACTGTCCCTGTGTCGTGTACAGCTACCAGTCCTCTGTAACTAGTGTAAGACACCCGCATCTGACTCCACCACTGTCGTGTACAGCTACCAGTCCTCTGTAACTACTGTAAGACACCCGCATCTGACTGCACCACTGTACTGTACAGCTCATAGTCCTCTCTAACTAGTGTAAAACACCCCATTTGACTGTCCCTGTGTCGTGTACAGCTACCAGTCCTCTGTAACTAGTGTAAGGAACTCCAATCTGACTGCCCCACTGTCATGTACAGCTCCCAGTCCTCTGTAACTAGTATAAGGCACCCCCATGTGACTGCCCCACTGTCCTGTACAGATCCCAGTCCTCTGTAACTAGTATAAGGCACCCCCATGTGACTGTCCCACTGTCCTATACAGATCCCAGTCCTCTGTAACTAGTATAAGGCACCCCCATGTGACTGTCCCAGTGTCTTGGACAGGTCCCAGTCCTCTGTAACTAGTATAAGGCACTCCCATGTGACTGTCCCAGTGTCTTGGACAGGTCCCAGTCCTCTGTAACTAGTATAAGGCACCCCCATGTGACTGCCCCACTGTCCTATACAGCTCCCAGTCCTCTGTAACTAGTATAAGGCACTCCCATGTGACTGTCCCAGTGTCTTGTACAGGTCCCAGTCCTCTGTAACTAGTATAAGGCACCCCCATGTGACTGCCCCACTGTCCTATACAGCTCCCAGTCCTCTGTAACTAGTATAAGGCACCCCCATGTAACTGTCCCAGTGTCTTGTACAGGTCCCAGTCCTCTGTAACTAGTATAAGGCACTCCCATGTGACTGTCCCAGTGTCTTGGACAGGTCCCAGTCCTCTGTAACTAGTATAAGGCACCCCCATGTGACTGCCCCACTGTCCTATACAGCTCCCAGTCCTCTGTAACTAGTGTAAGGCACTCCCATGTGAATGCACCACTGTCCTGTACAGCTCCCATTCCTCTGTAACTAGTGTACAGATCACAGTCCTCTGTAATTAGTGTAAGACACCCCCATCTGACTGACCCAGTGTCCTGTACAAATCCCACCCCTCTGTACCTAGTTTAAGACACCCCCATGTGACTGCACCACTGTCCTCTACAGATCCCAGTTCTCTGTAACTAGTGTAACCCATTCCCATGTGACTGTCCCACTGTCCTGTACAGACCTCAGTCCTCTGTAATTAGTTTAAGGCACCCCCATGTGACTGTCCCAGTGTCCTGTACAAATCCCAGTCCTCTGTAACTAGTGTAAGACACCCACGTGACTGCACCACTGTCCTGTACAGATCACCATCCTCTGTAACTAGTGTAAGACACCCGCATCTGACTCCACCACTGTCGTGTACAGCTACCAGTCCTCTGTAACTACTGTAAGGCACCCTCCATGTGTCCGTCCCAGTGTCCTGTACAGATGCCAGTCCTCTGTAACTAGTGTAAGGCACTCCCAATTCGCACCAACAGCTTCGGGAGCTCCTCCAATACCGTATTGCGCATTGTGATTATGGCGAGCTCAGTGACTCCATGCTGTGTGACAGACTAGTGTGCGGTGTCAAGGACACAAAACTAAGAGATTGTCTACTACAAACTGCCAATTTGACATTAGAGCAATGTATCGAGACATGCCGTCTCAGTGAGCACTGCTCAGCTCGGAAACAACATCAACGATTGAGACTGAACATGTGGACGCAGTTAACATACGCCCACTGAGGCCCGCCCCCTTTATGCCATGTGTGCCTTCATGGTCGAGTCAGCGCACTGCGCCAAGACCAAACAACACATGCACGCAATGCAGTATATGTGGATACACAAACACACCAGGACAGTGCCCGGCAAAAGGAAGAAAATGTTCAAAATGCCTCTTGCTCGGACATTTCTCCAAAGTGAGTAAGACAAACAAAACAAACTATGCAAGTCTTAATGTGATACAAATTGACGACAACAACCCACCACCGACTGAAATTGAGAGTGACATTGATGAGGAACACAACTCATTCATGGGGTGCATTTTACAGCCCAATATAAGTGATAAAGCATTGTAGTTCGCCACCCTATTACTCAACAAGGAAAAGATGAAATTCAAGTTAGACACTGGGTCTCAAGCAAACATCATTCCCAAGTGTGTATACGACAAGTTAAGCAACGTTGTACTCCACCCTAACAAATGCAGCTTAATTACGTTCTTAGGAGAACATATCTGCCCAGAGGGGGAAGCTGAAATCTTCACGAATGGTGAATTGCTGTGTTATAAAGTGATGAGGGACGGCTGCCCAATCCTGGGAAACGAATAACCAAGTGCACAACTTTTGGTAAATAAGTATTCAGACATCTTTGAAAGTCTACTTTTGAAGGGCTGGGAAAAATTAATAGTAATGCCATACTATATATTGATGAGAACATAGCTCCAGTTGTAGATCCGCTCCAGTTGTAGATCTGCCAGTTGCTCAAGCCATATTATGGAACATGCATTGTTCTTTCTACATACCACGGGTGTATCACTTGGGTGGGTGTCATGTTATGTGCCCATTATTTAAACAGTATCCCAAAATATATAACTGTTACATTATATGGATGCCAGACTGGATACGATTCAAATGATTTTTAAAGTTTAGTGGGCCTGTGAGGGTGAACTGACACCTGTGATCTGGCTGTGATTGATTGTCAGCCCGCAGTGTTTCCAATATTGCACTGAGCAGACTGGGTGCCACATATTGGGTGCTGTCTACCTGTTGTACAGCAGGAACCTCACTGAACATAACCCAAAGAACCTTTGGTTTTTCTGTTTGTTACTCAAACTGTATCTTACTTCTTAGAATATTTAGCTGCCATGATGTGTATGCTGCCAGGTTGGCTGGTTGACTGTCATACTGTGTATGTGTTGGTCAAACACAATCTTGGAATTTATAACTGCCGTGCTACATGCCAGTGGTGAGTCAAGTGGTTGGTGGTTATGCACTATCTTAGAATATGGAGCTGCCATGCTCTGTACCTATTACTGTCATGCTATGGACCTATTACTCAAACGGCATCCAAGAAAATATAGTATATCAGTTGATTTGATGTCAGATTATGTGCACATTATTCAAAGTATTGTCTTGGAACATGTGGTGGTCATGCTGCATACCACTAGTGTGTCAGCTGGTTGGCTGGCAGACTATGTGCTCACTACCTAAGACAAAGATTACTTAGACTACATTGTACTGCTCCTGAAAACTGTTCATTGATTGGCTATTATCTCCAGACTTCAGAGATACATGTAGTCTGGTCCATCCATTTTCTACCGACCCACTACCCACTAACCAATCCAATGCATGCCTGTTAGAATCAATGGCAAAGAGGATATCAGGCCCCCACCATTCTGTATGCTAGCACTAAACGTATAGACATGCTCAAACAATGACATATTAACAGTTTACACTATAATTGAAGAGAGACATGCAAAACTCACACAGATTCTCCAGCTTGGAATTGTCTGATTAGTGTTAACCTTAAAGCACTAATTAATACTAATACAACAATAGGATGGCCAATGGAGTTACTACATTGGTATTTTCCACACTCCTATGTGAGACTGGCTGGCTGTGGTCTAGGGAAACTGGACCTACTTTAAAACACTGGTTGACTGGAAACCTAATTAATTCATGTAAACTTATATTTGTTGGGGCATTGGGGCGCTGGGACATGGGGGTTGAGAACTGTGCTGAGGGAAATTGGAGGATAAACAAAGCAGGTGATGTCAGGAAGGCAAGCTTTCTCTAAGCGATTTAAAGGGCCTCCCTGGATTTAAGATTGGCCACCTGAATGTACGCAGCTTAACACATAAGATAGAACAACTAAGACTAGACCTACCAAGATCAGGGTTTGATATATTCACAATATCTGAGACATGGCTCAATAAATCTATGGAGACAAAGTTAACATCAATCCCTAATTACCGGTTTCTTAGAGCTGATAGGAAGACAAAACTACAAAGTGGTCAGGTCAAGAATGGTGGAGGTTTAGGGATCTATTGCAGGACTGACCTGCACGTGGATGTAGACAAGTATTTGGAACAAAATTGCTCTAATCCAAACATTGAACTCCAATGGGCTGTCATAACTAGACCCTACACAAAAAGAATATTAATAGGTAACATCAACAGACCTCCAAATGGAAACATAAATGAAGCAATAGAGCAAATAAGCATGTCAATGAATCAGATCCCAGACATTAATAAGTATGAAGTGCTCCTAATTGGTGATTTTAACATTGACTACAGCGCTAAGAGGCACCCACCTGCAGGCTATATGAAACAATTTGCGGCAGAACATGAACTCCAGCAAGTAATTAAACAACCAACTAGAATAACAAGGACCACACAAAAAACAATAGACCTTGCTTTCACTAATATCAAGTACTGGACAAAATCGGGTGTATTGAACTACAATATAAGCAACCATAAACCAATATATATAATAAAGAAAAAGCCCAGAAATGACAAAAGAACCACCATCTACTGGGGCTGCACCTACACGAATTGTAACTTCAATGATCTAGCAGCCACTTTGAGGGAAAACAATACAGCAGAACTACTATCAGAGGAAGATCCAAACAAATGCTGGGACATGATACAAGAAATGATTGTCAATGCTGCAAACAAACACTGTCCCCTGGTTACACTTGACATAAGAAACAAAACAGCTGGTTATTTGAACAATGAACTGCTGGAATTACAACAGGACAGAGATTATTTCATTCGGAAATCAGATATAACAAGAGACCCTGGGGATCAATTTATAGCTGAATGTATGGTCAGGAAGGCCAGAAACGAGGTGCGAAAAGCCAAGTCTAGGCACTGTTTAGACCAGATAAATAAGTATAAGCAGAATCCTAAGAGACTTTGGCATGACCTGCAACAAATTAACCCGGAAGCAAAATCCATTATCAGCAACCTCAGTAATGAGGACAACGGGGAGAGAATACTAGATAGCCTCCTGTCAGAAGAGATTAACAACTACTTTATTGATGTAGGTGAGAATCTTGCCAGAAAGTTTGACCAGGCTGTAGATAGTCATGACACCTACACGGTCACCACCAATGATCAGACGTATGATTTGACTGAGATAACACAGGAGCAAATCCTCAGAAAGGTCAATGCTGCATCAGCATATAAGTCATCTGGCATTAAAGACATCAGCTTAGTCCTAATGAAGGTTTCAATTACTGCACTTATAAATGAATTCACTCACCTGTATAACCTAGTGGTCAACACTGGTATTTTTCTGGAAAGCTGGAAACTAGCTACAGTTTCACTGATCCCAAAGACCAATAACCCAAGATACTGTAGTGAGATGCGCCCAATATCTATTCTCCCTCTTCCTGCCAAAATGATAGAACAGATAATACATGATGAGATAAAAACATTTTTAGAGTCTTCAAATTACCTAACCACCCAACAAAATTGATTTAGAAAAGATAGATCAACAACTAGGGCATTGGCCTCTCTAATGGATGAGTTATTGACCAACATGGACAAAGGAGAACTTACAATTGCAGTATACCTCGACTTCAAAAAAGCTTTCGATACAATTGACCATAGAATACTATTGCAGAAAATCCAGAAAACAGGACTGGGGAAGAAAACCTGTACATTCATGGCCAACTACTTAACTAATAGGAAACAATGCAGAAAACTTAATGACACTGAGTCAACCATCAGGACTATTAAAACTGGAGTTCCGCAGGGTTCAACCCTGGGCCCCCTTCTGTTTTTAATCTTTATAAATGATTTACCCCAAGTATCAGAGGATGCAACATTCATATTATTTGCAGACGATGCAGCACTCACAGTACACAATAAAGATTTCCAAATAGCAACCGATCAGGTTCGGACAGTGCTGACCAGGGTTAACCTGTGGTGTAGTGAAAACAAACTATCCCTTAACACCAATAAAACTGAGTTTGTCATTTATGGCACCAAAGCAAGGAAGGCAAGGGCACAACCCATAACACTGCATATTGGCGGAAACCAAATTAAGGAGGCAAGTGCATACAAGTACTTAGGAACAGTGATTGATTCTACCTTAAATGGGATTCAACAGCTGGCTAGACTAACTTAATCATTGGCACTAAAAATGACTACAACAGGAAGATGTGGAGCTTCATAAGCAAAAACATCCCTACTGCTGTATAAATCAACAGTTCTACCAATAATAGACTATAATGATATAATTTATGGATTGCTCACAAAGCAGCAACTGACTAAGCTACAACGGATCCAAAACCGGGCGTTAAAAACAATTTATTGGGGCAAAACACTAAGTGTACAGGAAATGCATGACAAAGCAAACCTAGATTACCTAATGGTTAGAAGAGATTCACATCTCCTATCACATATGTACAGAAGAGCCAGAGATACCCAATATATAGAAAACACAAAAAGGAATACTAGATGGGCTGATTCCACTCTACTCAAAGTCCCCAAGCCTTCCACAAACAAACTAATTAAAGCACCAATTTACAAAGGCAGCATGATGTGGAACAACCTACCAACCAGAACCAGGGCAGCGTCCTCTTACCTAAAATTTAAAAACTCACTAAGAGTACATCGGATTGGGCAGGCCCTTATGCAGTTGCAGTAAATTATGTTCCATGGCGTCACAATACCGTAAGTGGAAGAACACCAAACCCTCAGCCTCGGTTTCCCCCCCCCCCACCCCCACTTTTTTAATTTGTTGCTGTTCCTCTGTTATCTCCAGTCAACCATATACGATGACAGAGACAGTCCAGGTAAAAATGTAAAATTTAAGACCTAAATGCACTGGGATTGGACCCACTGCTTCACTGGTCACAGATGGTCCAGTGTATTATTAACAACCCCACCCCAACAACATAATTCATAAACTCACATAACTAACTACATTAGAGTTAAACTAGAATTTTCCTAACAAACCAACATTTATATACCGTTTGCCTAACTGCAACTGAACATTAAAACTTACTACAAGTTTACCAACTGAATACAGAAGATAACTTTTGCTTACATTCTAAATACTAATTAAATACTCACATTGATCTGACTAATATTGATCTGGTTATATGACACTACTGTACCATATTGTTATGGAACTTTTGGGTTTCAGAATTTCATTGTGTTACATGGTGCAAATTGTCTATTCAACAGGTATTGTACCTTATTCTATATACCTTTTGTGTAAATAACCCTGAATTGAAAAATGGCTGGAAGACCAGTGCTTCGGCACTGACAAAAGACTTATTCAGCAGAATAAACATATTTACCACCAAAAAAAAAAGAAAAATGCTTCAGCGAATCGAAAATGACACCCTAACAGACGAGGCCTTAATCCAAGTAATCCATCTCACACAACAAGGTTGGCCTGACAACAAACAGAAAATACATCCATTACCAAAACCATTTTTTACGTTCAAAGACAACATAACATATGTAGACAATATATTGTTTAAAGATCACCAAATAATAGTACCAACTAAATTACAACATGAAAGGTTAGGCATATTACATGAATCTCACTTGCAGTGCTTGGAGTGCCTGGAGTGCTTGGAGGTATGTCGTCGACTGTAGTCGTAGCTGGCAATGTTATATACATGATCAACCCTGAAAGAAAGAAAGAAAGTTCGTAAAAGTAGTCCTGGAAAATCTATAAGGGACAACTATTTTTAGCTTTATTTGTATGTAAAGCAGGCTTCTACAAGAGTTCCGCTATTGTGTAAATGTCATTAAGAGTTAAAATATGCTTGCACAATCTTGATTATACCATATCTGTTTGCGTGTAAAAGGGGTTATGATAAAAGATGTGGTTGTGTGTAAGCGTGGTTTTGTGCAAACGTGGCTACTATGTCATCGCTTAACAGACAAGGTTGTGCGTAAACATGGTTATTGAAACAGGTTTGTTTGTGTGTAAATGTAGAATGTACAACAGAGTTAATAAACATGGCTGCTATAACAGATTAAATTGTGATAACACTGGCTACTAAAACAGATTTGGTTGTAGGTAAACATGGCAACTGTAACAGATTTGGTTGTGTTAACATGGCTACTATAACAGATTTGGGTGGGGCATGTTAACATGGCTACTACAACAGATTTGATAGTGTGTAAATATTGCTACTACAACATATTTAGTTGTGTGTAAACATGGTTACTACAATAGATTTGTGGGGTGTTAACATGACGACTACAACAGATTTGATTGTGTGTAAATATTGCTACTACAACATATTTAGTTGTGTGTAAACATGGTTACTATAACAGATTTGGGTGGGGCATGTTAACATGGCTACTACAACAGATTTGATAGTGTGTAAATATTGCTACTACAACATATTTAGTTGTGTGTAAACATGGTTACTACAATAGATTTGTGGGGTGTTAACATGACGACTACAACAGATTTGATAGTGTGTAAATATTGCTACTACAACATATTTAGTTGTGTGTAAACATGGTTACTACAATAGATTTGTGGGGTGTTAACATGACGACTACAACAGATTTGATTGTGTGTAAATATTGCTACTACAACATATTTAGTTGTGTGTAAACATGGTTACTACAATAGATTTGTGGGGTGTTAACATGGCGACTACAACAGATTTGATAGTGTGTAAACATTGCTACTACAACATATTTAGTTGTGTGTAAACATGGTTACTACAATAGATTTCTGGGGTGTTAACATGGCTACTACAACAGATTTGATTGTGTGTAAATATTGCTACTACAACATATTTAGTTGTGTGTAAACATGGTTACTATAACAGATTTGGGTGGGGCATGTTAACATGACGACTACAACAGATTTGATTGTGTGTAAACATTGCTACTACAACATATTTAGTTGTGTGTAAACATGGTTACTACAATAGATGTGTGGGGTGTTAACATGGCGACTACAACAGATTTGATAGTGTGTAAACATTGCTACTACAACATATTTAGTTGTGTGTAAACATGGTTACTACAATAGATTTGTGGGGTGTTAACATGGCTACTACAACAGATTTGATTGTGTGTAAATATTGCTACTACAACATATTTAGTTGTGTGTAAACATGGTTACTACAATAGATTTGTGGGGTGTTAACATGACGACTACAACAGATTTGATTGTGTGTAAACATTTCTGCTATAACAGATTTGATTGTGTGTAAACATGGCTATTATAACAGATTTGATTGTGTGTAAAAGTGGCTATTATAACAGATTTGATTGTGTGTAAACGTGGCTATTATAACAGATTTGATTGTGTGTAAACGTGGCTACTACAACAGATTTGATTGTGTGTTAACATGGCTACTACAACAGATTTGATTGTGTGTAAATATTGCTACTACAACATATTTAGTTGTGTGTAAACATGGTTACTACAATAGATTTGTGGGGCATGTTAACATGGCGACTACAACAGATTTGATAGTGTGTAAACATTTCTGCTATAACAGATTTGATTGTGTGTAAACGTGGCTATTATAACAGATTTGATTGTGTGTAACCATGGCTATTATAACAGATTTGATTGTGTGTAAACGTGGCTATTATAACAGATTTGATTGTGTGTAAGCGTGAATGCTACAATAGATTTGATTGTCTGTTAACATGGCTACTTCAACAGATTTTGTTTTCTTAACAAAACAGGTGATGTCAGGAAGGCAAGCTTCCTCTAAGCGATTTAAAGGGCCTCCCTGGATTTAAGATTGACCACCTGAATGTACCAAGGTTAACCCATAAGATAGAACAACTAAGATTAGACTTACCAAGATCAGGCTTTGATATATTCACAATATCTGAGACATGGCTCAATAAATCTATGGCGACAAAGTTAACATCAATCCCATATTACCGGTTTCTCAGAGCTGATAGGAAGACAGAACTACAAAGTGATCAGGTCAAGAATAGTGGAGGTCTAGGGATCTATTGCAGGACTGACCTGCATCTGGATGCAGACAAGTATGTGGAACAAAATTGCTCTAATCCAAAAATTGAATTCCACTATGTTGAGTACCTATGCTGTACACTATACAGCATAGGTTGCTCCCTCACTTTTTTTAATGTTCAGAATGGGTTGTGCTGCACAAAATGCAACACATTCCACTTCCAATATGTACAAATCAAATGTGATCGCTCCAACGGCTGGAAGACAAGTGCCTCAGCGCTGACAAAATATGTATTCAGATGAATAAAAAATATTTACCAAAAATAAAATGGGCTGTCATAATATCTATGGAAATCTAAATGAAGCAATAGAACAAATAAGCATGTCTATTAATCAGATTCCAGATATTAACAAGTATGAAGTATTCCTAATTGGTGATTTTAACATTGTCTACAGTGCTAAGAGGCACGCACCTACAGGCTATATGAAGCAATTTGAGGCAAAACATGAACTGCAGCAAGTAATTAAACAACCAACTAGAGTAACAAGGATCACACAAAAACAATACCCACTAATATTAAGTACTGTACAAAATTGGGTGTATTGAACTACAAATTAAGGAGCAAGTGCATACAAGTACTTAGGAACAGTGATTGGTTCTACCTTAAATGGGAATCAACAGCTGGCTAGACTAACTCAATCATTGGCACTAGAAATGACTACAATCAGGAAGATGCGGAAATTCATAAGCAAAAACACTGCCCTACTGCTATATAAATCAACAGTTCTGCCAATAATAGACTATAATGATATAATTTATGAATTTCTCACAAAGCAGCAACTGAGTAAGCTACAACGGATCCAAAACCGGGCGTTAAAAACAATTTATTGGGGCAAAACACTAAGTGTGAAGGAAATGCATGACAAAACAAACCTAGATTACCTAATGGTTAGAAGAGATTCACATCTCCTATCACTTATGTACAGAAGAGCCAGAGAGACCCAAGATAGACAACACAAAAAGGAATACTAGATGGGCTGATTCCACTCTACTCAAAGTCCCCAAGCCTTCGACAAACAAACTAATTAAAGCACCAATTTACAAAGGCAGCATGATGTGGAACAACCTACCAGCCAGAACCAGGGCAGCATCCTCTTACCTAGAATTTAAAAACTCACTAAAAGTACAATCGATTGGGCAGTACAACCTTATATAGTCACAGTAAAGTATGTTCTATGGCGTCACCATAACATAAGTGACAGACCACCGAAACCTCAGCCTCAGTTCTTTCCCCGCTTGTTATTTGTTGCTGTTCCGAGATATTTCCAGTCAACAATATACAATGACAAATGTAAAATTTAAGACCTAAATGTACTGGGATTGGTCCCACTGCTTCACTGGTCACAGCTGGTCCAGTGCATTATTAACAACCCCACCCCAACAACGTAATTCATAAACTCACATAACTATCTACACTAGAGTAACACTAGAATATTTCTAACAAACTGACATGTATATACCGCTTCCTAACTCCAACTGAACTTACTACAACTTTACCAAATGAATACAGAAGATAACTTCTGCTTACATTCTAAATACTATTTAAATACTCACTTTGATCTGACTAATATTGATCTAGTTATATGACACTACTGTTACCATATTGCTATGGAATTTTTGGGTTACAGAATTTCATTGTGTTACGTACTGCAAATTGTGTATTCAACAGTTATTGTATACCTTATTCTATATACCTTTTGTGTAAATAACCCTGAATTGAAAAATGGTTGGAAGACCAGTGCTTCAGCACTGACAAAAGACTTATTCAGCAGAATAAACATATTTACCACAAAAAACACCAACAAACATAGCTACTGTAAGTAGTATAGGAGGATTCTTTTGAGCGTACAATTACGTAATCCTGGTTCTGAGAGAGTCCATTGACCTTAATGGCCCCTCTGAGAGACTCCATTTACCTTAGATGACCCCGTCTGAGAGTATCCATGTGTGTCGAAGGGGTTGTTTGTCTTTAGATGACCTACTTTAGGTATTTTTATTATGTGATGATGTGTATGATTGTGTGTGTGTGTGTTCACCCCCCCCCCCCCGAAAACCCGAAGCAGTGACATCATTGAGCTAGTTGGTGTTGGTAGAGGTCATAGATTTCATTTATCCTAGTCATCTGTTGTTATTGTTTTGTGTGTGTGTGTTTCCCCCCCAAACTCCCCCCCCCCCGAAAACCTGAAGCAGTGACGTCATTGAGCTAGTTGGTGTTGGTAGAGGTCAGAGTGCATTTATCCTAGCCATCTGTTGTTATTGTTTTGTGTGTGTGTGCATCGTTGAACTGGGTGGTGGTAGTGGTGGTGGTGGTGGTGGATGTTACTGCTAAAAATAGAATCGGGGAGGGAGGGGGGTAGACACACCAACCAAGCGATCCCAAACAGTGACTTCATCGAGTGGGGTGATAGATGTTACTGCTCAAAAATGATCCGATCAGGATGAGCCATCGCTACCAGTGCTATCAATGACGTTACTGTTTGAATTGATTTGTTGCAAGGGGGAATGGGCGACATATCGCAAGATATCGCACAATGCATTATACAAGATAGTGATCACGCTTTGATGGAGGATTTGACAAGATATAGGAATATTAAGAGTATTCATATTCCTTTGGATGAAGAGCATATTCATTATTAAATTTCCATTTGGAAGGAGAATAAACAACATTGATTACCTATGAAACTTCAACCCTTGCTTACAGCATTGCAGGAATTTGAACAATTGTTACAGAATCATGATATTGATTACATCATTTTATATCACACGTCACAACCCCAAATACAAGTATATCCTGTGAGATTTCAACTGGATATGAATAGAGCGAGTGTTCATATCATAGTTCATTGTGCCGGTGTTGGAGTTATTGATAGCTCTAGTTGGAAATTGTTTCCACAACTTACAGACAGTCTTCAATATAATAATTTAATTTGCTGTGCTTTTGACTGGACAGAAGCGTTTTTCCTGCATCCTCATCCCGAATAAAGAAGCGTTTTTACAGGAGATTTCATTTGCCTTTAACAATGCTCATATTATTTCCTATGGAATGCATTGGAAGTGGCCCTTCTTTGGTTGGGAAATATGATGTTGGAAGACATTGATGTCAACGATGGTTATAACAATGACAGCAATATCACTGTCTGAAATGAGTGTATGTGTATGTGTAAGTAAGTAAGGAAAACTAAAGCTGCCCAGACCCGGGATTGAACCGAGGACTGTTAGATCTTCACTTTGCCACTCTCCCAACTGAGCTATCGAGGCTACATGTTACTTTTCTGTTGCACTGCGCCTATGCACACCCAACCTCTGTGCACACCCTCCCCTCCCTCCCTCCCTCCCTCCCTCCCTCACCCCACACGATCACTCCCCCTTCCACTCACTCCACTTCTAGATAGGTTTTTGTGTGTGTGTGCGTAGATATGTTTTTGAGGGGTTGTTTTTTAAAGTCTCACAGACCCCACAAGCTATTTAAGCTTTTCCATTTCCGCCTCGGTATCATGGCTTTCATGCAGAAGGGGTTTTTGAAGCGCTCACTGCCAATGACTGAGTCTATAGCAGCAGTAGCAGTAGCAGCAGCAGCAGCAGCAACGAGTAAACCAGTGGGGAAAAAAAAAGAGTTTATACTTCTCCGATACAGATGAAGAGGGACTTGAGGAAGGCTTTGAGGAAATGTCAATTATTGACTCCTCTCCGATTGAAGACATCAATATCATTAAGAGACGGAGAACTGAGGAGAGGCGGGAGAAAACCGGAAGCCAATCAAAGGAGAAGGAGAAGGACAGCAAGAACGAGAACGAGTTGAATTTCATTTCACACTCCAAGTTGTCTTCTTTCCCATGCATTTTGAATCCGCCTTCTTCTTCTTCTTTAGTGAGGAAGAAGAGAATCGTTGAAGAGCTGGAGAAGGAGAAGGAGGAGAAGGAGGAGGAGATAGAAGCGTTATCATCAGCTATGACAGCTTCTCCATTGAAACTACCAAATCGTTTACTTCCAGCAGGAAGCAAGATGCATTGGAAGATCCCTACATTCTTAGTCATTCCCCGAGGGATTGATATGACACAATTTGATGAAGCCAGCTTTCCATTGGGGAACAATGTTTATGTGGACTGCATGAGGGGTCCTGGCATCAAGCTCGGCAGAAAGATTGCACAATGGACTCGTCATGGACGTGATGACTACACTGTGGGTGGCGGGATGCAGACCATCACGGAATTGGAGGCGGGAATAACCAAACATTATGATAATGGTGTGATCCTCAAGTCAGCTAGCAATCACTATTTCATGGATTTCGATGAGAGCATTGATGATATAATTTGGGCTCTCAAAGAAGCTAAGACAGAGTGTTGCTTTGGGGGCTTCCACTTCAACTTTGGTCGTGGTGTGTATGCTGTGATTGAGTGAGACAGTTCCGGTATTGACTTTCGCAATTGGTTTGTTTCTAACTCTGAAAGATCAAAACCTCTGGAGAAAAGCATGCTAATTTCCTGCAAACAGGGAGTTCATTTGAGTGCGAATCAATTGAAGGTTTTAAGCAAGTTTCTGAAGGAAAACCTCCCCTCACTCCTATTTCCACACGGTGACTTTTAGGTCAAGTGTGATGAGATTGCACACAACTGCAAGCAGTGTGACATCTGTAATCGCATTGCTCTTCTTCCTATGGAGCTTCAGTTGGCGAAGATGATGTTGTCTTACTCTAAAGTAAACTGAGGAGGAGTAGTAGTTTGACTAAAATAAGTTGTAATAACATCATCAGTAACACTATCAGTAATGGTATCAGTAACAGTAGTTATTCATGTGTATGTATTTATGTATGTCTTTGTAATATATATATATATATATATATAGATATATATATATAAGTATATATTGAAATGATTGTTCATAATTATATATATATATATATATTAATAAGTAAAATAGTAATAATAAAAGACAGAAAACATCATTATTGTGTTTCATAGTTCTTATTTATTTATAACTTATTGCTAACGATAAACATTTGTCGGCATATAGATTCGTAAGTGGAGAATTAATGAATGAATGAAGTTATAGTAATACACAGTTACATATGTTTTTGAAAAGAAAATATCAAACAATCACCTCAAAACAATATATATCTTCATTAAATCCAAAAATCCAAACATTCATTCCAAACGTAAAAGATACTCAATCCTTGTATTCATCATTTTACAGAAAATCAGTCTGAAGCATTTCTTTCATTGGAATAATGGTAGTAATACTCAGTGATAATACAAATACACAAATCATGAGGGGGATAAAAGTTAAGCACTTTTTTCCCTAGACATTAAAAAGGAAGTAGCCTGTTCGTTGGAATCTTCATTACTACTACTATTATCAACAGTGAATTCAATATTAGCATTACACACGCTTGAATCGGTGAAATCAAACTCTCTCGGTGGGAGGATTTCCTTTCCCTCTGCCGATTTCATTTTTTGTTGTTGATGTTTTTTTGTAGGAGTAGTAGTAGTAGTAATATTATTAGTAGTAATAGTATCACATCAATGACATCAATAACATCATCATCATCAGCATCAATATCAATAATAACATAAATCCCAACAGTGGTTATAGTTCGAGTAATTATAGCAACCCAGATAGCACACAGACGGCGGCCCGACGGCGGCCGCTCCGTCAGCCCAACGGTGGAAACCGCCATCAGGCCGACGTTGTTTTGTCCAACCTCCCGCCATCGACTCGACGGCGGCTGCCGCCGTCGCGCCGACAGCGGAAACCACCGACGAGCCGACGGCGACAAAACAACGTCGGCCCGACGGCGACAAACGCCCGAAGGCCATCTTGGTTTTTTCCGAGAAGACACTGTCACTATAGTGTCAATACGTACAGGTGCAAAAATATTAGTTTTATTCAAAATTAATAGAAATCGAGAACCCTAACCGTATAAATTTAATATAATCTTTTTGGTAACGATATTGTCTATATATGTGTACCAAGCGATTTGTTTCTACGTGGTGTGGTTGTAGAGATATTTTCCTTTTTCTGTAGGGGTTAGGGTTAGGGTTAGTGCTTAATTAAAAACTAATGGAAAAACTAATGCATAGACATATTATGGACCACCTAAACAAACACAAAATATTAAACAGTAAACAGGGCGGTTTCAGAAAAAAACACTCGACAATAAAAACAATTGCTAACTTAATAACCGATATTGCAAACAGTATCAATAAAAACAACCTAGTGAGTGCAGCGTTCATAAGCTGTATTCACACGGGGAAGCTAAATCGATTCATATAAATCGACTTGCCTAGTTCGACTCACATTTGCTGTGTGAACGCGACGCTGAGACGTTTTAGGGCTGAATCGATTCATATAAATCGTTTATTGTAAAACGCTTCGCGAGGTGGTCTACAGGAACCGATCTATGTTGAAACGTTTTATCTTGCCCGTGTGAACGCATATGAAGCGATTTATGACGTCACACACATGCGCAGTCGAGACCTTGGTTTGTTGACTTTCTGGTCGATCAAAAGCCATTATTATATAATTTGGTCTATGAACCTGCTAGAGGTGCACAGATATTGTTTCCATCATTTATTTTTAGGGTTTCACTGCCCAGCAGAAGTTTTGACCGTTCCAAACCAATACGATTCAGTCAAAACATATCTAGGTCGAACCCACACTCTCTCGTGCCGGCGGCGACGAACCCAAAATGGCGCTGGTTAGTCTGGACTTGCTCATACGCAGATATCGATTTCCGGCCCAAGTACTGCCCGTGTGAACGCACATCTAAATCGCTTCATATGATTCGCCTTGTCTAGATCGCTTTATATTTTGCCCATGTGAATACAGCTATAGACTTCAGCAAACCTTTGACATGGTGGACCGCCCTATCCTACAGAGTAAACTAACCCAAATTGGAATAACGGGAGTAACAGGAAAATGGCTAGCGAGCTAACTAGAAAGCTGAAAGCAATGAACCACAATAAATTAGCAGTGAATATTAGGAAATAATTCAGTAGTTACAACATATGGCTACAGGCCAGAACTGCCCATGATAATACTGTGTTGGTATAGCAGTAACTCCCAAACAATAGGGCACCTCCAGTCAACCATTGGGGTATATACTGGTCTTTGGCCCACTCATATACTTCAACTTGCCACTTGGGGAGGAGGTCCTGTGGGGACTGTTGTACATCATTTAGATATATTTTGTGCATACCAATATATATATATGCATAATAAATAATTCACTGTGATTATGCATCTGATGCATAATCACTACGAAGATGGCTTGTCTTGCTGGTACAACATCAAGAAAAACCTATCTTAAATATTGTCGTGGGGGGGTGATGAAAATGGGAAATACTGTGCCTAGAGCGGGACTCGAACCCGCATCTCTTTGCATTCCGGGCCAGTGTGCTAACCATTACACCACCTAGGCTCCCTGATATCAATACACTCCCCACGCCTACCTGTCTATGTGGTTACTTGCCTGAGAGGTCAGTGCAGACCACTACACTCGTCCCCCTGGAATTGTAAGTCTTTTAATGCTTACAATTACATACATACAGGCAATGCACTAACACATACATACACAGGGTAGGTTCAACAACCATACAGCGCAAAGCTTGTACAGGATCCTGGTCACGGCAACCAGTGTCGTGGGGGTGATGAAAATGGGAAATACTGTGCCTAGAGCGGGACTCGAACCCGCATCTCTTTGCATTCCGGGCCAGTGTGCTAACCATTACACCACCTAGGCTCCCTGATATCAATACACTCCCCACGCCTACCTGTCTATGTGGTTACTTGCCTGAGAGGTCAGTGCAGACCACTACAATATTATTGTATTTGATTTATTTTATTGTTGGTTATCACTTTTTATTTCTATTCATATTATTTAAGGGAAGGCCGGTGCCCGAAGGCCTGGTGCCGGGAGATGTATTCTTTATATACCAGTTTTGTACCACGATATGTATGCATAATATATAATTCACTGTGATTATACCGAAACATAATCACCATGAATATGAAAAATGAATGTGTATGTATATGTATGTATATGGATAAATAGTATACTTATACCTATACATACATGTACATACATGTACATACATATACATACCTATACATACCTATACATACATACATACACATACACATGCAGACCCATGCATACTGATGCATACACACATACATACATATTCATACATGTGTATACATTTATATACATATACATGTAAATTATAATTGATTATAATAATACAAAGTTTAATTATATTTATTATTACTGTTGTACCTATATTATTATGTGTTAGGAGTCACGCACCAACCCCAGCGGGGCGCGCGAATGGGGTGCCACCTGTACAGCGCCGGGATTGTATCACTCCTGTTATAATTTTCTTTGAGGCGGACATGTGGTAACAACAGAGGCGGGACATCATGTATTGCGATTTGTGCGGTACGTCACACAAAGCAGATAAGTGTAAAAAGAAGAAAGGAAGGAAAGGAAAAAGTTGTTATCGACAAGAGTAACTAGGTCTACGACTAGACAAACAGTAGATATGCCGAAAATTGATTCTCGAAAATGTTTGCTGGAAGTAGTAGATAGAATGTCATCACTCAAGAGACTTCTATACTAAAGGAAATAAGTGAAATGGAGTTAGAGGAGAGAGTAGTGGAGCTACAGGAGCGACGAGCAGTGATGAGGCGAAGACGACAAGGACGACAGCAAACAAACAGGGACGTGCCGGACCGTGGGACGACACCCGTGAGGGACGAATGGCAGACGACAGCAACCACCGGTGCAACGGCGGTGCCGGCGGGTGCTGCCAACGACGAACACTCCAGCTATGGAGTGGCAAAGCCGTGGCATAGGTCGCGGACAAGGAGGCGATGATGAACACCCTCAGACTCCAGGAGCAGAAGCACCAGCAGTACCATGCGTCTTCTAAGTAAGTGGAGTCTGAGAAGATATGCTGTTCTTGGGAAAGAAGTAAGGAAATTGAACTGTTATGAACTTGTCACAGCATCTATTCGGTTGTGTTTAGACATACAAGGGCTCACTGTAAAAGACCTCTGTGCATTCTTAGAACATATTTGTTTTATGGCATCCAGGGCGAGGCAAAATGACTTTCAGGACTTGACTCATGTCGAGTATGACAAAGACATAAGGAAGCTGGCGGAGGTAGAAGGTTTTGCGGCCTTTGGGAGCAGTAATACGGGTCTTTGCATTTTTCATTATGGCATGCATAACATGCGACCTAAGAAGCAGGCAAGGAATGTGCGTAAAACTAATACATACACTTTACGTCGAGACAGTGAGGGAGAATTACTGCTGTTGGAAGTTTCACATTAGGGAATTCCCGCAGGTGGAGCCAACAATAATTAGAGTTACAAGTGACTGTATTAACGGTAGCTGCAGTTGTAATCATTACATAGCAGGTAACCTAATGCAACTAAAGCCGTGTCGGTTTATAAGTGAGCTGTTCCTCCGAGGGGATTCCGACCCAGATTGGGTTTATATTTTATGCGTAGTAGTGTTTGGCTTCCATGTGACCAATAATGACTGTACGGTCGAATATAATACTACTTTCAAGAAAGTCCGTAATAGTTTGTCATCATCATCATGCTGTCGGTCGCGATGCGACAAAGACTGCTTTCATTACTTGACTGCCGCTCTCCATTTAGCTCTCTGCTGTGAGAGTTGTGTCCATGAGTCGGTCTTAATGTCTCTCAGCTTCAGGTTTCTCTTGATGGTATCTTTGAACCGGAGACGGGGGCACCCTCTCTTTCTGTAGCCAGAAGACAGTTGAGAATAGAGGATCTGCTCTGGTAGCCTGTCTGATGACATCCTCATGAAAGTCCGTAATAGTTTGTATAGGGACATTATAACGCAAAAATTGTTGTTGGAATTGAGCCAAAGTATGATCACCCGGAGCAATCACACCCCTCAGTGCATACATAATATATTTTGTATACTTAAGGAAGGAGGTGGGAGGGGAATAGTGGACTGCAGAAGGCCAAAAGGTAAATCTGTAAATAAATTCACTGAAAAAGTAGCACTAAAAGTTAATTATAAAAGTGTCGACGATGTAGTAGACCAAATGAATCAGGGAGACTACCTGTCAACAGTAGATCTAAAAGACGCATATCGAGCAATCCCAATACACCCAACAGACATATTATATATAATGTATACATAATATTGCAATTCAGGTGAAGAATAACTTACCAGTGTTCCTAAATGTAGGGATGACTGTGTCAAATCCATCACAATAGTAATCCATTTGCAAGTAACAAGTTGACTGTTTTGTAGTGTGTGCCTTCAGAAATATGACACGACTTTACCTGACCAGACTTTACCCGACCACACTTTACCCGACCCGACTTTACCTGACCCTACTTTACCCGACCTGTCTTTACCCGACCCCACTTTACCCAATCCCACTTTACCTCACCCAAGTTTACCCAACCCAACTTTACCCGACCCGACTTTACCCGGCTCGACTTTACCCGGCTCGACTTTACCCGGTTCAACTTTACCTGGCTCGACTTTACCGGGCTCGACTTCACTCGCCTCGATGTTACCCGCCTAGACGTTACCCGCCTCAACGTTACCCGACCCGACTTTACCCGACCCGACTTCTCCTGACATGACTTCACCCGGTACTCTCGAGTTCACCCCACCCGACTTCACCCGACCCGCATTCACCCGACCCGCGTTCACCCGACCTGCATTCACCCGACACGACTTTACCTGACCCGACTTTACCCGACCCGACTTTACCTGACCGTACTTTACCCGACCCGTCTTTACCCGACCCGTCTTTACCCGACCCCACTTTACCCAATCCCACTTTACCTCACCCCACTTTACCTCACCCAACTTTACCCAACCCAACTTTACCCAACACGACTTTACCAGGCGCAACTTTACCCGGCTCGACTTTACCCGGCTCGACTTTACCCGGCTCGACTTTACCCGGCTCGACTTTACCCGGCTCGAGTTTACCCAGCTCGACATTACCCGGCTCGACTTTACCCAGCACGACTTTACCCGGCTCGACTTTACCCGGCTCGACTTTACCCGCCTCGACGTTACCCACCTCGACGTTACTCAACCCGACTTTACCCCACCCGACTTCTCCCCGGCCCGACTTCTCCCGACCCGACTTCACCCGACTAGAGTTTACCCCACCCGACTTCACCCGACCTGATTTCACCCAACCCAAGTTCGCCAGACACGATTTTACCCGACCCGACTTTACCTGACCCTACTTTACCCGACCCGTCTTTATCCGACCCAACTTTACCTGACCCTACTTTACCCGACCCGTCTTTACCCGACCCCACTTTACAGAATCCCACTTTACCTCATGCCACTTTACCTCACCCAAGTTTACCCAACCCAACTTTAACCGACCCGACTTTACCAGGCGCAATTTTACCTGGCTCCACTTTACCCGGCTCCACTTTACCCGGCTCCACTTTACCCGGCTCGACATTGTCCATGATGTGCGCAACATGGGTAATTGAGAGCGAGACTGTATATCCGCAGTAGATTTTAAGGCCACTACTGGCGCCAGCTACATTGTCCTTTTGAACTAAGAAATGGCCACCGATCGATGCGCCACCTACTGTAAATTCCCGGCAACGGCTATGACGCAGTTAGCGAATCTAGACACTTCGACCAGAACTTTCAACCAATCGGACGTGCTTCCTTAGCGCAGATTTGGACTACAAGTGGAGCGACCATGACGGTTGCAAAAATCCAAGAATATTAAGTCGAAGTCACTGGCATCACCCCATGAATCAACGCCGAAAAGCTAGCCTCGTTCAAGTCGGACAACGGATCATCGCGAGGCACGGCGAGACGAAAGCGACACAAACAAAATGGACACGACAAGAAAGCCTGGAGGCGGTCATGACAGCATGCTCGACGGATCGCTACGGAGGCGATTGCTTAAACCGACAAACCATCGCTCCTCCGCGGTACAATCGGCTGAAATCTACTACCACCAACAAGTGGACACGACAAGGAACCCTGCGGAGAAAAACGCGGAACGACGAAAATCCAGGTACGTTGCGCTTCGCCGGCAGAGTGCTGACGTCACGATGCGAGGAGGCGGCCATGACAGCATGCTCGACGGATCACTACGTAGGCGATTGTTTGAACCGACAAAACATCGCTCCTCCGCAGTACAATTGGCTGAAATCTCCTCTGATGTTGGCCAATGGCATGAGCGACGGAATTGTGACAACCGGTAGGGGAGGACGTGTTATCTGTGACGCAGTTTCTCCGAGCCGGCGGTGTGCTCATGTCACGCCATGTGGAGGCGGCCATGACAGCATGCTCGATGTCTCACGAACAAGATGGTGGGGCGAGGTCAGTGCATGTACTGATGAATCTGCGCCGAAAATAACTGATGGTGTGGTCAAACAAATTATCGGAGCGAGCCCCGGAGAGACTAACACGATCAATGCACGTATATAACTGTGACGCTACGGATGGCAGATTAACGTGGCCTGGCTGCTTTCCAGAAACGGAGCGACATGCAAAGGTGTGTTATGATAGTCGTACATGGCCTCACATCGCCATTACGCTACGGACGTCGGATTGGTCGTAATGCTCGCATTGCGTTTGATGCGAGGAAAGGAAGAGACCCTCCCCCCGCCTCTCCTGCATGTCGCGCAGCTTTCCCACCTCCCCTGTCATCCGCCCCTCAGCTTCCTACCGCTCCCTCCGCCCTGCCCCGCCGCTTTCTCATCTCCCCCGCCCTCGCCCTCCAGCTCCCTCCCTTATAAGGCCGTCCGCCGGCCTCCCTCAGTCACTCGCCATCCAGCCGTCCTCCCTGCAGCACCAATTTCTTCTCCACCCACCCACCCAACTCTCTTCCTACTGCTGGTGGAGGGCTCCTCGGCGCCCCTCCCCTGAACTCTAAGCTCCCACGAGCTCCTGCTACCCTAGTTAAGTTACACCTTATCGCTCCTTCAGAGCTCCTCTTTACTCTCCGTTCTAGCTTGTTTATAAGTTGCTCCTTCTGAGCTCCCTCTCTGTACTCTCCTGTTTGTATAAACTTGTTGTCCTGAGGCGTCCCAATAAACGTCTCTTTTTCTCCACCCCCGCCTTGCCTTCTTCCTTTTCGCGCTTCAATCGTGGCCTGGCTACGCTGCAGGAATGGTGGACGATATCAGTGACGGGATCATTCCTCGGATCGATACTTAGTCGTACACCCATACGGATGATGTTCAATCCAACTAGAAACTGGCAGACGGGTTCACATTTCATTACACTCATATGTACATTGTGCCTTACAGACGATGTTGATATGAGGCCCACACATCAAAGAGTTTGTGTTTTGGTTGGTCCTACCAAGGCAAAAGATGGACAAGTAGCCATAGTTATGGGTGAATTTCATCCTTACAAGGGTGTGTTAGGATGCTTTGACACAGGCTCATGTCATTTTACAATCATAAAACATACATACCACAGAGACATAAGTCAAGTAACAAAAGCTGACAACCCATGTCATGAGTATAACAACCTCCCTTGTTGGGCCGCCGTCATAGCGATGGTCTAGTCATTGTCGCACACCGCAAAGTCTCGAGGAAAGCATTTCCATCCGTCTACCTGATCTCAGACAACCACCGGTGCTCACAGTGACACTGGATATAAACAACCGGTCCGACAAAACAAGGTAGACAAAGCTACCCTTAAACCATAGGCGCATACACATCAAGCCTCTCCTCAATGGAAACTGGATACAGACAACCGGTCCGACGAAACAAGATAGACAAATAATCCTGCGGTGACCCATTAATCATATAACCTGGGATTCGCCTAAAACTGTTTTGCCTGCTCTCCCCAGGTTATTCATAATGCCACCACCGGCGGTTGCTTCACCCTGTAATGGACGATTGGCGGTTGGGACCTGGAGGAAAAAGGCAGCCAAGGACAAGCTAATACACACATATTAGAAGCTACCAGGCAGACCCACTCCAACCATCTACTACCACATCCTGTCCTGTTAATCCATCTCCAGAATCGACTCGCATCGCCGAGCCACTATTAAACTATTAGGTGGTGCCGGACTTGGGTCCGGACCCTCCTTGGAGGACAGCATCATTGATACATACCTCTAGCCTCCTCAAGGAGGCGGTCAGCATCCCAACGCTCCCTGCTCAAGCACCTCCGATGACGCCATCACTACGTTCTTACCATAACCGGTCCCAACGTTCCTGTTGATGTTGCTACCCTCATCCACACTTCACATTGCTTCACAAAGCAACCTGCTCCAAAGCCAGCTGTTCTGATCATGATCTTTCACCTCGGGCTAAGGACTTGAAGCAACCACTCCTGGGCATCAATGTCCTTGTCAGGTCCGCATTCTCTCCACTACGCGCTAGGAAGCAGTATGTGTCCAGGACACCACTCCACCCCATGCTCGGGCATCCATGATCACTCATGGCTACACTCTACGTGGTCCTGGACTGATTACAAGTATAAGACTAGCCCTGTCCGTGGCGGGCCAACCAGCACCTGGTGCTACAATGCTCTACAGCATGCGACGAGCCGGTGCACAGGCATGTGCACACAAATCATCATCACTAAGGAGATCAGATGACTAGGTCATTGGACCTCTGACCCGGTTCATCACTATTTATCTAAACATCCTGTATCATCGGCTTCCAGGACACTTCTCTATATCTTTTGGTTAAGTGCCTGAAATCCTCAACTCTAAACAAAATACCATCACAAACCTAACTGTAACAAGCTAAAATAGAAAGAATAAATGCCACTTTATATGATTACTGTCTTGCTTTATTCAATTGTCCATGATGTGTGCAACATGGGTAATTGAGAGCGAGACTGTATATCCGCAGTAGATTTTAAGGCGACTACTGGTGCCATCTACATTGTCCTTTTGAACTAATAAATGGTCGCCGATCGATGCGCCACCTACTGTAAATTCCCGGCAACGGCTATGACGCAGTTAGCGAATCTAGACACCACGACCAGAACTTTCAACCGATCGGACGTGCTTCCTTAGCGCAGATTTGCCGTCCCACCCACCCAACTAATAACATAGATCGATAGGGTTAAGTGCCTGAAATCCTCAACTCTAAACAAAATACCATCACAAACCTAACTGTAACAAGCTAAAATAGAAAGAATAAATGCCACTTTATATGATTACTGTCATGCGTTATTCAATTTCCCTCCTCGACGTTACCCGCCTCGATGTTACCCACCTCGACATTACCCGACCCGACTTTACCCGACCCGACTTCACCCGACGCGACTTCACCCGACTCGAGTTCACCCCACCCGACTTCACCCGACCAGAGTTCACCCAACCCAAGTTCACCCGACATGACTTTACCTGACCCGACTTTACCCGACCACACTTTACCCGACCCGACTTTACCTGACCCTACTTACCTGACCCATCTTTACCCGACCCGTCTTTACCGGACCCCACTTTACCTTACCCCACTTTACCTCACCCAAGTTTATCCAACCCAAGTTTACCTGACCCGACTTTATCAGGCGCAACTTTACCCGACTCGACTTTACCCGGCTCGACTTTACCCAGTTCGACTTTACTCGGCTTGACTTTACCCGGCTTGACTTTATCCGGCTCGACTTTACCCGGCTCGACTTTACCCAGCTCGACTTTACCCGGCTTACAAATACGGAAACTAGCTCTACTAAGTACTAAGGAATTCGAAATGGCTATCACCATAGGGTGCAGTCCGTCTGGGTATGTGTACTGGCAAAAACGAAAGCAGAACAGGGCAGGCCACGGTCATGCATCCGATTCACCCTGAAATACAAAATGGCTAGCCGTACAACACAACCATCCCACCTCGTCGCAGTCCTGAAGAGTCCAGGGGTGTTCTGGCACACTGGTGTGCTATCTAAGGACAGGGCATGGGTGAAAGGATGCTGTAACAAACCACAATGGGATGGTATCCTCTCCCACAGGCCTGTATGTCATCTGCGTAGCTGTACATAGTAGGCTAAGTTATCATATACAGGTTAGGAAAAAACTTTGAAAATTAAAAAAAAACTAATATAGAAACTACTAACACCCAAAACCGCAAAAGGTTGGCCTGAGTAAGATAAGGTAAACACTCCTGAGTGTGGGACCAGACCAATCCAGTATCACAGCTGTCCAGCGTTGAAAACAAGCACCCTCACGGGAGCTTACACGTTATGGGCAGAATAAAAAACTTGTCACCAAAATAAAAAAATATCTAAGGTCAATGGACTCTCTCAGAGGGGGCGTTTAAGGTCCACGGACTCTCTCAGAGCCCGGATTACGTAATTTTACGCTCAAAAGAACCCTCCTATACTACTACTGTAACAGATTTTGTTGTGTGTAAACATGGCTATTATAAGAGATTTGATTGTGTGTAGAAGGCCCTGTCACATTACGGCGTATGGCGGGAGCGTATTGAAAACCTACATAAGTACTGCGCGTGCCGGCCTATGATGACCTTTGGTGACCTCTCGGGTGGTTTTGAGCGTATTTGGAACCTATGAGGAGTGTACGAGGAGCGTACGAGGAGCGTATGGGAGCGTGCTGTTATTTTTTGACGGTTTTGATTGGCATGTGGAGAGTATGAGGAGAATATGAGGAGCGTATGAGGAGCGTATGATTATTTTAGGAGCGTATGAGGAGCGTATGAGGAGCGTATGAGGAGCGTATGCGAAACCTATGCGCGACCTATTGTAAAGTCGCCGGCTGGTGGTGTGGGTGGTGTGGACAAGCCAAGGGAAATCAATACAGGTAATGAAGGAAAGTAGGTGAAGAGTGAAAGTATGAGAGTGAGACTCCTTCATTTATTACTTTATATAGGTTTTCTAGAATCCAAGATGGCAGTGGTCACATGGTTCGATCCATCAATCAGAGTTCAATCTGTTGTATCCAAGGCCTTGTTATGCTGGCTACAGTGCCTTGTGGTGGCCAATGATCCATAAATAACACCATGGGGGTAGGGGGTATGTGAGGTGACTCTTCCAAAGACTAATCTAGGAAGTGACACTCCTCCAAAGACTATTTTACTATACAATTTCTATACCTAATGAATAATAGTTTACCAACTCCACATATCCGTCATATGCCTTTGGTTTTTAGATATACCTTATCCATTAACGCGACTACTTAGACTCAATTTATTATTTTGGTTGATAGAAGATATTTAAAGGTGATATAACTACAACGTAGTACTGTGCACTTCTTTCTACGCTGCTGGGCAGGTGGTTAGAAGTGGAGGGGCGGAGTACGTTGTAAAATTTTCCGATATAATGGCATGAGGATCTATGTGAAACTACTATAATAAATTGCAACTTGTCTATATAATGATACATGTTGATATATAAAAACCAAAGGCATATGAGGGATATGTGGAGTTGGTAAACTATTATTCATACCCATCCGTTGTCAGTTGGTTCATTTTATAAATGACCATTCCTAGAATAGGGTGATTCGTTTTCAGTCCAGCAAAAGCCAGGAGGCAAGAGAACGAATCACTGTATATAACATAGTTAGTGTGGTTGGATACCTCGATAGACTCCAACACAAGAAGGAGTGCTCGGGCTTCTGCAGTGAAAATCGAGCTCTGATCGGGCAAACGTATGCCAAATTGTTCATGTCGGCAGACTGCCGCAGCAGCTACCCGGCTTTGGTCTTTCGAACCATCAGTGTATATGGAGAGGTGGTCTGCAAACTGGCCTTGAATCTCTGCATGCAGTCCTTGGTACTCGAGTGGATGTGTCCCAGACTTCCTCACTTCCGTGAGTCGGAGGATAACTGATGGCTTTCTCAATGACCACGGGGGATGTTCTGGGACTTTGGCATCCTCCAACATGTCGAAATCCACGACCAAGGCCTCCAAATGAGGTTTCATTCAGAGCCTCAGTGGCCGGATGTAATTCGGCCTGGCTTCATACCTGGATTTGTCATGATGCTTGAATAGACAATTGTGTGCAGGATTCAATGCATTAGTTTTTATCTTGACTACATATTGCATGGCCAGTTTGATTCTCCTGTTGTTAAGTGATGGTTCATTGGCTTCGACGTAGAGGCTCTGAACCGGTGAGGTGCGGAAGGCCCCAAGGGCCAGGCGCAGTCCCTGGTGGTGAATCGTGTCTAGCAGCCCAATATATGATTTCCTTGCGGAACTGTATACTATGCTGCCGTAATCCACTTGTGACCGAACCAAGGTTCTGTACACGGAGAGCAGAACATCTCTGTCCGCTGCCCACTCTGAGCTGGACAGCACCCTCAGAATATCTAGTGCTTTCAGGCATCATGTTTTCTGGTACTTTATATGTGGCACAAAAGACAGTTTTGCGTCGAGAATGAGGCCCAGAAATTTGGTTTTCTCAACAACTTTAATGGGATCTCCATCCAGGGTCAGCTCCGGTTCCGCATGCATTCTGTGCAGCAGCCAGAAGTGCATGCAGACTGTTTTGGTCTTGGAAAATTTTAAACCGTTCAGAACTGACCATCGATGGATCCCATTTATGCTTGGTTGTAGCTGTCTCTCTATGTATGACATTCATGTTAGCACCGCTGTAATATAAAACAAAGTCATCCATGAAAAGACTACAGGAGACAGCTTTACAGCAGCAGCAATACCATTGACCTTGACCCCGAAAAGGGTCACGGCCAGTATGCTGCCTTGAGGTACTCCTAGTTCCTGTGAGTGTAGGCTGGAATAGGTAGTCTTGACACGGATGCGGAATTGCCTGAAGGCTAGAAAGTTCCTGATGACTGATAGACTTTACAATAATAAATTAAGAACATCATCATCATTCTGTCGGTCGCGATGCGACAACGACTGCTTTCATTACTTGGCTGTCGCTCTCCATTTAGCCCTTTCCTGTGAGAGTGATATCCATGAGTCGGTCTTAATGTCTCTCAGCTTCAGGTTTCTCTTGATGGTATCCTTGAACCGGAGATGAGGGCGCCCTCTCTTTCTGTAACAAGAAGACAGTTGAGAGTTGAGGATCTGCTTTGGTAGCCTGTCTGATGACTTCCTCATGAGGTGTCCAGTCCACCAGAGATTTTTTTTGATCAGAAGATCTTCCATAGAGGGCAGCCCTGTCCGTTCGAGTATTTCCTTTTGTCACTTTGTCATTCCAGGCTAGGTGTCGCATCATGAAGGCATGCAGCTTTTTCACCCGTCGTCTGTACACTGTCCAGGCCTCGGCTCCATATAGTAGGATGGATAGCACGATTGGATGGTAGATCTTACCTTTGACCCGCATGGACACATGGTGGTTGTTCCAGAGTCTCTGGTGTAGTAGGCCGAAAGATGCGATAACCTTGGCCATCCTCCTCTGTATTTCAGCATAAATGCGTCCATCACTTGAAATAGTGCTTCTGGGGTAGGTGAATTCTGGAACAGAGTTCAGCTTGTTTCCGTCAACCATGATATCCTCCTCTCGGGTTTTTGTAGAGTTGGGTTGGTACAGTACCTCCGTCTTCTTTATGTTAATCTTCAGGCCAAACTTCTTTGATGCATCGGAGAAAGCGTCCACTATTTTCTGGATCTCTTCAGTAGAGTGGGCAACCAGTGCACTGTCATCTGCGGATAGCAGCTCCCTCACCAGTATCTGAGTAGTCTTGGTCTTCGCTCTGAAGTGTGTGACATTGAATAGCTCAGCGCTCTGTCTGGACTGTATATAGACGCTATCCCACATGGCTCAAAAAGCCTCATCGAGAATTGTGGATAGGAAGATGGAGAAGAGCTTGGGGCAAACCTTTCTTGACCCCATTGGTAACCCCGAATGATTGCGAGACTTCCCCACCAACACTAACATTTGCCATCATTCCCGTATGTAGAGCCTCGATCATAGTTGTGAACTTCTCTGGGCATCGATACTATGTCAGTAGCTGCCATACATAGCCCAGTCCTTCCGACTGTATTGAACGCCTTAGTGAAATCGACAAATACCATGTACAGTGGTTGGCCCTGCTCAATGCACTTTTCTTGTAGCTGTCGGAGACAAAATATCATATCCATGGTGCTCCAGTTACCTCTGAAGCCACACTGTGTCCCCAGAACTACGTCAGGTGTTATGTGAATAGATAGTCTGTTGAGGAGGATCCTGGCGAAGATCTTGCCTGCTATGGAAAGAAGAGAGATTCCTGTATAGTTCCCACAGTCTGTTCGATCACCTTTCTTGTAGATGGTTACAATGCTGTAACTATCTAACATAATAACATAATAAACATAAGAAAATAATAAGCACCTATTTATACATATTTACACATTTACTTATCATCATTAGGCCCCCCAATGGTGACATCCGGGCTGACGAGGGAAAAAGGTCTAAATTAGACACCCCCAACACACCGGAGATCCCTGACAGCCCCGACAAGTTCAAGAGTTCATTGGATGTCTGGTTAGGCGACCCTGTTGACGTTCCAGTTGCCACCTCTGTGGCAGTACGTAGAACTGCCACTGGCAACGGAAGTTGAGGCCCATGGCACCCTCACAGTGCTGGCAGCAGGTTGCCAGTGAGAAGGTGCAGGAGGAGGCATGGTGTGCACAGCCATTCTATGTGGCCGAAGTTGAGGCTGACCATGCGGCTGAGGTGCAGGCACCACAGAGGAATGTGGCACAAGCTGAGGAAGAGGCGGCATTGACTGATGGCACATCGGGAGAGGTTGGACAGGCAGAGGTTGAGGCTGCGCCTGCACAGGTGGATGCTGCGGATGCTCCAGATAATGCACCACAGACTGCAGAGTATATTGCTGCACATAGTCCGCTGGTGGCTGGTGGGTCCATGGCTGGGGCTGGTACTGCTCACTTTGAGAATGCTCCGCAGGAGGCACGCAAACCACAGGAGCCGCTGCACCAACAGGCACCGCTGCACCCACAAGAGTCACTGCAGCCACAGGAGCCAGAGGAACCACGGATGCCTCAGGTCCACAACCGTCCTCCAACCCTTGTGACAGAATGCGGTTGATTGCTGCCTCTGTATTCCTGAAGCATGCCGAGGGCATCGTCATCAGAGAGTCCCGCTCGTAGTTTGAGAATGTGGCACGCTCCTTTAGACGGTGTTGGGGGTGGCTGCAGGCCCTTCAGCAGCTCCCCAGACTCGTCGAACCGCTTCTGGATGGCTGCCAACAGGTTGATATTGTCTGAGGCTGTCCGCTTCCCCTTTCCCCGTTCTTAGACTAGTGTGAGACATCTCTAGAGATCAGAGCAGACATATCTGGAGATCAGCGCAGAGATCAACGCAGACATTCTCGGCAGCATTGAGATCCCCCTGCGCAGCATCTATGGCAGCCATCACCTGCAAGACAAAATCATAAAATAACATAAGTAACATGAATGCAAATCGATGTTTGCACAAATGAGATCAACAACAACAAAAATCAACAATAAAGAACAACAAATATAACACGTAAAATTATTAAATTGATTTCTCCAGATTAATAATGTAAATAAAATATATCGCTTTGTTGACTTGTCTAGAATAATATGGGTTTTACCAGAATGCTAATGCCCAGAATGCCCAGAATGATCAATGATTTTGTACTTACAGTTCTGTAGGGCTCAGGCCGGTGCCTGATGACTGACCACAGGAAACCAAACTTCTGCATTATCCACAGCTCCCTCTCAGTCAGTTTGGGGGCTCCGTCGCTGGTCTTCTTTTTGTGAAGCCTCGTGTTGGTGTCCCTCAGCGACTTGAACCACCCCTGCAGCATACCTGCCAACTTTTGTTAAACGAAAATCCTAATAATAGAAATCCATCCGAGCGAAGCGAGGCGCGCAAGCGTTCTAGGGGGGTCCGGGGGCATGCCCCCCCCCCGGAAAGATTTGAAAAATACATAAAAAATGGTGCATTCTGGTGCATTTTCAGAGACATTTTAGGCACATTATTAAAGAAATTATTACGGAAAAAAGCGGAATAATATGTTTATAATTCGTAGGGCGGAATGAGAATAAAAAAATCGTAATTATTCCGCCAAAATCGTAATAGTTGGCAGGTATGCTGCAGATGCATGGATGTCCTCCCCATCTGGTTTGCCTGGTCCTCCCACATCTTGCCCTTCTTGTCAGACTGTCTGTAGTCAGTCATTTTAATGTTCCAAATGACAGGGTTCTCCTGGAGGAAACATCCTATCCTCCTCGGCTAGCGACAGGGAACTGTCACTTTTTTTCGACCTCTTCTTCTTGGCCGAGGCGAAGCCGGAGGTGCTAGTGGAGGCTGAGGCAGAGGCCGAGGTGGTGGAGGTGACGGATGACGCATGCAAGCTCCCACGGGAAGCAGCAGATGGAGAGCTGGAGTGGGGCCACGTCTGGCTCTGCGTATGTGTCTGCATCTGGGTCTCCACCTCATACTCCATCTCTATATATTCAGGCTGGCTAGATGGAGAGTGGTGTGATGAAGAGTGGTGTGCTGGAGAGTGGTGTGGTGAGAAGGCAGGTGATGACACCGGCGATGGTGATGATGGTGATGCTGGCAGAATCTGTTTCTTCCTGCCTCTCCCAGGCCCTAATCCTGTAGTGATAGCAGCCTTCCAGGCAGCTGAAGCTGTGATGCTCTTCTTGGCAGGCATGGTGGCAGTGTGAGGAGAGAGCCAAAACTCCAGGGTATTTATACCCATAGGCGACCGTTCACGTGACCAGGGTGTGGCCTAAAGGTGATTGCATACGTCACGAATATGCTTTGCACACGTTGCGCATAAGTTTTGAATATGTTATGCACACGCTACGCACACGTTGACCCGCTACGTTGACTATACGTCGTTGTCTGTTACTCATACGCTGAAACTGTCGCCTCCAACCGTCACTACACGTCCCAGGATGCCAAGTATACGTCGCTATACATTTTGTATACGTCACTATACACCATGCATACACTAGCCATATGCCAGCCATACTCTGTGTATGCTATATATGTTATGTGGACCGCCCACAGCGTGAAAAGATGCCAACCTATTTTAATTTGATTTTTATTTCAATACGTTACATGCACGCCAACGCCATACGTCATAGTGTGACAGGGCCTTTAGTAATGAATGAGGCACAGCTGAGGGACATTGGTGCAGTCTCCATGGCAACCAACCACTATACTACTATGTTCTCCCTGCCAACTGAGACCATTGGTGCAGTCTCCATGGCAACTAACACCCTGTGCTCACATCACATACAAAGAACAGTTTAAGAAAATACAGAACCACAAAGATACGTTGGTCAGACCGGTAGCGCTCAGTAAAAGCAAAGACTGTGGGATATTAAACGGTCAGATCAGGTTAACCCACGGGAAGTGGAGTCTGACAGTCACTGTCAGGTCACTGTCAGGTCAGGTTAAACCACGGGAAGTGAGATCTGTCAGGTCAGGTTAAACCACGGGAAGTGAGATCTGTCAGGTCAGGATAAACCATGGGAAGTGAAATCTGTCAGGTCAGGTTAAACCACGGGAAGTGAGATCTGTCAGGTCAGGTTAAACCACGGGAAGTGAGATCTGTCAGGTCAGGTTAAACCACGGGAAGTGAGATCTGTCAGGTCAGGATAAACCACGGGAAGTGAGATCTGTCAGGTCAGGATAAACCACAGGAAGTGAGATCTGTCAGGTCAGGTTAAACCATGGGAAGTGAGATCTGTCAGGTCAGGTTAAACCACGGGAAGTGAGATCTGTCAGGTCAGGTTAAACCACGGGAAGTGAGATCTGTCAGGTCAGGTTAAACCACGGGAATTGAGATCTGTCAGGTCAGGTTAAACCACAGGAAGTGAGATCTGTCAGGTCAGGTTAAACCACGGGAAGTGAGATCTGTTAGGTCAGGTTAAACCACGGGAAGGGAGATCTGTCAGGTCAGGTTAAACCACGGGAAGGGAGATCTGTCAGGTCAGGTTAAACCACAGGAAGTGAGATCTGTCAGGTCAGGTTAAACCACGGGAATTGAGATCTGTCAGGTCAGGTTAAACCACAGGAAGTGAGATCTGTCAGGTCAGGTTAAACCACGGGAAGTGAGATCTGTCAGGGGTGGTTAAACCACGGGAAATAAGATCTGTCAGGTCAGGTTAAACCATGGGAAGTGAGATCTGTCAGGTCAGGTTAAACCATGGGAAGTGAGATCTGTCAGGTCAGGTTAAACCACGGGAAATAAGATCTGTCAGGTCAGGTTAAACCATGGGAAGTAAGATCTGTCAGGTCAGGTTAAACCACAGGAAGTGAGATCTGTCAGGTCAGGTTAAACCACGGAGGTGAGATCTGTCAGGTCAGGTTAAACCACGGGAAGTGAGATCTGTCAGGTCAGGTTAAACCACGGGAAGTGGAGTCTGAATGTTAGAGCATATGACAGGTAACGTGGGTATTAGGTCACTGTCAGGTCACTGTCAGGTCATGTTGACACAACCCATGGGGGGGAGGTGTGTGATGTGGTTCTCAGGTCACTATCAGGTCACGTTGGCACACTGGAGGAAGCGGGGGAGATTGATATAGTTCTCAGGTAATTATCAGGTCACGTTGGCACACTGGAGGAAGGAGGGGGAGATTATGTGATGTAGTCTCAGGTCAAACTTAGGTCACCTTGACACACTGGAGGAAGGAGAGGGAGAGTACACTGTCAGGTCAGATTGACACACAAGGAAGGAGGGGGAGAGTATCACTGTCAGGTCAGATTGACACACAAGGAAGGAGTGGGAGAGTACACTGTCAGGTCAGATTGACACAAGGAAGGAGGGGGAGAGTATCACTGTCAGGTCAGATTGAGACACAAGGAAGGAGGGGAGCGTACACTGTCAGGTCAGATTGACACACAAGGATGGAGGGGGAGAGTATCACTGTCAGGTCAGATTGACACACAAGGAAGGAGGGGGAGAGTATCACTGTCAGGTCAGATTGACACACAAGGAAGGAGGGGGAGAGTATCACTGTCAGGTCAGATTGACACACAAGGAAGGAGGGGGAGAGTATCACTGTCAGGTCAGATTGACACACTGGAGGAAGGAGGGGGGAGAGTATCACTGTCAGGTCAGATTGACACACAAGGAAGGAGGGGGAGAGTACACTGTCAGGTCAGATTGACAGACAAGGAAGGAGGGGAGAGTACACTGTCAGGTCAGATTGACACACAAGGACGGAGGGGGAGAGTGTCACTCTCAGGTCAGATTGACACACAAGGAAGGAGGGGGAGAGAATGCTGTCAGGTCAACTTGCCCCACAAGGAAGGAGGGGGGGGAGTATAGCTCTCAGGTCAGATTGACACACAAGGAAGGAGTGGGAGAGTAAACTGTGAGGTCAGATTGACACAAGGAAGGAGGGGGAGGGTATCACTGTCAGGTCAGATTGACACACAGGGAAGGAGGGGAGCGTACACTGTCAGGTCAGATTGACACACAAGGACAGAGGGGGAGAGTATCACTGTCAGGTCTGATTGATACACAAGGAAGGAGGGGAGCGTACACTGTCAGGTCAGATTAACACACAAGGAAGAAGGGGGAGAGTATCACTGTCAGGTCAGATTGACACACCAGAAGGAGGGGGGAGTATGCTTTCAGGTCAGATTGACATACAAGGACGAGGGGGAAAGTACACTGTCAGGTCAGAGTGACACACAAGGAAGGAGGGCGAGAGTATAGCTGTCAGGTCAGTTTGACACACAAGGAAGGAGGGGAGCGTACATGGTCAGGTCAGATTGACACACAAGGAAGGAGGGGGAGAGTCTAGCTGTCAGATCAGTTTGACACACAAGGAAGGAGGGGGAGAGTACACTGTCAGGTTAGATTGACACACAAGGAAGGAGGGGGAGAGTACACTGTCAGGTCAGATTGACACACAAGGAAGGAGGGGGAGAGTACACTGTCAGGTCAGATTGACACACAAGGAAGGAGGGGGAGAGTACACTGTCAGGTCAGATTGACACACAAGGAAGGAGGGGGAGAGTACACTGTCAGGTCAGATTGACACACAAGGAAGGAGGGGGAGAGTGCACTGTCAGGTCAGATTGACACACAAGGAAGGAGGGGGAGAGTGCACTGTCAGGTCAGATTGACACACAAGGAAGGAGGGGAGAGTACACTGTCAGGTCAGATTGACACACAAGGAAGAAGGAGGAGAGTGCACTGTCAGGTCAGTTTGACACACAAGGAAGGAGGGGAGCGTACACTGTCAGGTCAGATTGACACACAAGGAAGGAGGGGGAGAGTCTAGCTGTCAGATCAGTTTGACACACAAGGAAGGAGGGGGAGAGTACACTGTCAGGTCAGATTGACACACAAGGAAGGAGGGGGAGAGTACACTGTCAGGTCAGATTGACACACAAGGAAGGAGGGGGAGAGTACACTGTCAGGTCAGATTGACACACAAGGAAGGAGGGGAGAGTGCACTGTCAGGTCAGATTGACACACAAGGAAGGAGGGGAGAGTACACTGTCAGGTCAGATTGACACACAAGGAAGGAGGGGGAGAGTGCACTGTCAGGTCAGATTGACACACAAGGAAGGAGGGGAGAGTGCACTGTCAGGTCAGATTGACACACAAGGAAGGAGGGGAGAGTACACTGTCAGGTCAGATTGACACAAGGAAGGAGGGGGAGAGTATACTGTCAGGTCAGATTGACACACATGACGGTTCACAATGGAGGTACAAATGTTAGAGATTGGGGATTAGGGAGGGATTGTAGATCTCACGGCACTGTTAGTTCATCAGGGTAGTGATGCTTCTCCATCCAATATAGAACACACACCAAACCCTATAGTTAATACGAGAGGTAACAATCAGCAAACAGGACATGATTTGACATTGGTGAACTGACTGCGAGCTCACCCGCCGTGAGGAGGAGCAGAGCGAAAATCAAGAGGACCACGATGAGGTAGAAGAGCATCTTCTTTCTGCGGGAGGAATTCAGATCTTCCGACTGGGAGAGCGAGGAGCCCCGGCTGTCGCTCACTTCCTCGCTGGTGTCATCGTCTGCCATCGGCACCGTTTTCATGCCCACCGAGTCGGCGGTTTGAGCTCACAGTTCCCAACGAGAAGTGAATTCGCTCAGCACGGTGAACTGTAACGAGAATGGGTTCAAATCACCAGCAGTGACAACCATGCGATGTCACCAAGCACGGACTGCCAGCTGTCAGCCATGATTTATCCACTCAACACCAACTGTCCATTCACTCCCCTCACGCTGATCGGATATCCCCAGACACCCTCACCCCTCCACTACAGTCCCCAGACACCCTCACCTCTCCACTAGTCCCCAGACACCCTCACCCCTCCACTAGTCCGCAGACACCCTCACCCCTCCACTAGTCCCCAGACACCCTCACCCCTCCACTACAGTCCCCAGACACCCTCACCCCTCCACTAGTCCCCAGACACCCTCACCTCTCCACTAGTCCCTAGACACCCGCAACTACAATCCTCAGACAACCTCAACTCTCCACTACAGTCCCTAGACACCCTAAACCCTCCACTAGTCCGTAGACACCCTCAACTCTCCAATACAGTCCCTAGACACCCTCAACTCTCCACTACAGTCCCTAGACACCCTCAACTCTCCACTACAGTCCCTAGACACCCTCAACTCTCCACTACAGTCCCTAGACACCCTCAACTCTCCACTACAGTCCCTAGACACCCTCAACTCTCCACTAGTCCGTAGACACCCTCAACTCTCCACTACAGTCCCTAGACACCCTCAACTCTCCACTACAATCCCTAGACACCCGTAACTCTCCACTACAGTCCCTAGACACCCTCACATTCCCACTACAATCCCCAGACACCCTCACCTGTCCACTACAATCCCCAGACACCCTCACCTCTCCACTACAGTCCCCAGACATGCTCAACTCACCACTGCATTTACCTCCACACTCACCCCTCCACTAATGTCCACAGACACCCTCACTTCTACACTACAGTCCCCAGGCACCCTCACCTTTCGACTAGTCCCCAGACACCTCACCTTTACAGTAGTCCCAGCACACCCTCACATCGCCTCTACAGTCGCCAGGCACCCTCACCTCTCCACAAGTCCCCGGACACCATCACCCCTCGATTACAGTCCCCATACTCTAGACGGGTCAATATATGATTAATAATGGCCTTACCCCAGACAAATTGCAACAAATTGTTTTATTGTTTTAAATGCATTGGGGGTGGGGGTCATACTGTCCCCCAGAAAAAAAGTCTTAAACAATCCGACCATGGGAAGGGACATGAATTCAAAATGGCCACGCTATAAAATTTAACAATAGAGTGGTCTGGGAAATGTAGGTGTGTGTGTATATACATAGGGGACTGTCGTAAAATACGATATATATATATATATATATATAGATATATATATATATCTGATGCAGTGGCAGCTGGTGTTGGTGTGTATATATATGTGTGTAAATATATATATATATATGTATATATATATATATATATATATATGTGTGTGTGTGGTGGAAGCAGATAACCAAACGACAAAGGGCGGATACAGGTATTTATTCGTAACACAACCGTTACCTGACTGAATTGACCGTATCTGCCTGGGCAAGATGCCCTACTGAGTTAATATTCAAGCGTTAATGTTCAGTAACAAATCAAATAATAAATAATAACAATAAAACAAAAATTAGGAAGCAGCGAGGCAGCAGTAGCATTGGCCAGGTCCGAAGCGTGAGTGGGATTGGGCAGGGCCGGAAGGTAGGGACGAGACAGCATGGGGTGCCCTCTAGTGGATTCGAACCCAACTACCTGTCAACTGATGCCTTGAAAACAAACTAGGGGGAGGCACTGCATTTCCACTACACCGTCATATCCAGATATACGCAAGTGTAGTGGAAGCAGATAACCAAACGACAAAGGGCAGATACAGGTATTTATTCATAACACAACCGTTACCTGACTGAATTGACCGTATCTGACTGGGCGAGATGCCACGGACACCAAGTCCACCCAGCCACTAAGTTGTCGCGAGGGCAGTCGCGACACGCATGTCAGCCAAAATACGCTCCGACAGTGGCGAGCAAATGTATTTAAAAACTGTGTCTGACGCCCAATCCCCCCTTGTCTTTATCTCCTCTAATGAAGCCCCCTGCATCGCCAGGAAGGGGAGCCGCCTCTGCGCAGTGAATGGCATGAATATTCCGAGGGATCAAGTCCCGATAGAGCCGCAAAATGCTTAATTGTTGCCTGCATGGCATCATATGATAACGGCGACAATGAACCGTCAGATGACCGAACTAGAAAGGCCGGAGCGTCATCAGACGCCGGAACTTCCGAAAAATGTTTTGTCAGCCAATACACTGCACATAGGCCCTGGTTCGCGACTTTGGCAACTGGCAAAAGCAACTCCCGCTGCTTGAACTGAATCGTTTTTGACTTTCTAACTTTGATAATAACGCCGCATTTATAGAATATAAAGTCTTTACGCAATAACATGGAATCAGAATCGGTAAGTTGACACTTACGTAATAAGGCACGAAAGCCCGATAACAAAGCAGCTCTTGTGGCTGTGTGACCAATGGATGACGAAAAGTGAGAAAACATAACCAACAATTCCTTGGGAAGTAACGGAGCAGCTCTCTTAACCGCACAGCCTAACTTGCGCTTAGCTCCCCCAAGACAGTTCTAACTATATGTGCCTGGTAATCAATTGGTGTCACACCTTCCGACTTAAGGAAAAAATTCAGTGCACTTAGGTAATTCGTAATCGATGAATATTTCAAGAATTTCGACAACCACGTTATGTATAAGGCGACCTGCGTGGATGAACATGGTGTAGGTTGCAGAAGCCCAGAAAACTCGTCAAACAACCGCATGTAGGCGCGAACTTGAGTATCATGCGCCAACAGGGAGTTTGGCGCGTAATATTGGTCCTGCAAAAGCTTCATCTCTCGGCGAAGAGCTAGAAATAAACCAATAACAACGTGACAATATTGATGGCTTCAATGCTCAAGCAGCAGATGCTGGCAGCACAATACATGAGATTTATCCGCTGACTGTAAGCAATTTTTAATGTCGACGTCTGACCACCTACTTAAGGCATCGCAAATAATATTATTCTCAGATCTGATATATGCCGACGAAATTTCAAAGTTGTAGTCGCATGAAGCCCAAAATAGAGCTCTAATCCAGGACATAATTACTTTGTTCTTTGATTTGCCTGAATTCAAGGCTGCCTGGACAACCTTATTGTCCGTCACAAAAATTATCGATTTATCTTGCCAAGAAGATTGCCATCTAGCACCTGATGCCAAAACCACCCACATTTCGGTCACATTAATATGGGCGTCGAAGCACAAATTGTCGCAGTCTGCAAAATGATGACCTAATTCTACTCTTAACTCCGAATTTTGCTTATGAAAGGTGCCTGCACACCAGTCCGTCAAGTGAATAGCACCAAAGCCGTCGCCTGACGCGTCAGTATACACTGAATACACCGGTGCATGCTTGCCAAGTATCTGCGCAAAACCATTGAAGCGATCCATGAATTGCAACCACCAAATTATATCTTCTCTGAAATCAGTAGTTAATCTCAGTCTGTAATAGGGCTTCTTTAAAGCAGCAATAGCCTCGTAAATTCTTGCACAAAATGAACGACCTCCACGGATAACCGTGGAGCAGTGCGCCAGACGACCCGCCAAGCACTCCAATTGGCGCCTTGTCGCCTTACGCATAGACACAAACGGCTGTAAATGACATTTCAATTTAACAATCTTATCCTGAGGTAGGCGCAACTGTACCTTTACCGTATCTATTTCTATTCCTAAAAATCGAGTAGATTGCGCCGCTGATCTTATTTTCTGAAAAAAAAATGTTAATCCTAAATGACGCAAAATTCTAGTAATTATTAGTTGATGTTGTGCACAAATCGACCATGTTGGCCCTAAGACAGCAAAGTCATCCAGATAGTTTATCACTACATCTACACCGTGACGGGCTGCACAGCGAACTATAAAATGAAAATCTGGGTGAATATATACGGGCTTGACGATAGGCCCATGCACATTCTGTTATCCAAAAAAGTCTCCGTACCAGCACCAAAATCAAAAGCAATACCCTGTTTTACACGGTTCAACGGATGATGGCCACTGAATGGTAAGCGTTCTTGATGTCGGTAATTGCAATGAAGTCATTCTGATTCATGTGACCCACTAGTGAATCCAAACCTTTATATGAGAATGCATGAGCGACCTCATCCACGTAGCTATTAACTGACTTGTCATACGGTTTCGAACAATCTACCACTAGTCTGTAACTTTTGTCTCCCTTAGCCACACAAAAAATGTTATGCGTGCAATCTGGTTGATGCGATGTCTGACTTATATAGGCAAACTCCAACTCACCAAGCAATTTATTTTGAACAAACATTTTCTCATCAGTGGTTAACTTAAATGACGAAGGTGCCAGGTAAACACTCGGACAACCGGTATTAATTACTTGAAAGCCAAATATAAATCCGTGCAAAATAAATTTCCAATCATGATCCAGTGAGCCTCTGAAAACCAACTCACAAAACACACGGCATGGCTTCAACTGGGTACGAGTTTCAGCAATATAATGGTCACAATTGCAAATAGACAAGTTACATTGTTCAGTTATTGAAAAAGATTTAGTATTATTTTCGTGTCCCAAGTCAACCGCTGTCAACACCACACAATCTCGATAAACGAGTGTTGCCATCCAGTCAGCAGTCGGATGAACACAGTCGGCCGGAACGAGCGAACAATCGCTCCAGCCAACTGCTCGCCGGTCTTGTAACCGATGATCCGTGTCGATGTGAACGCTAGCCAATTCCGAGCCCTTTTCTATCATAGCCGCTGAGTCATGAACCGGGATGGCCGAGATCTGCCCTCCATCCTCCCATGTAGCAGGTATCGGATCACTAATCAGGCATTCCGGAAAACGAGCACCCGCCTGCGAACCGGTTACAATACTTGACTCGTCCACAAACCTGCGGTCAACCCCCGGACACATTCAATCCTTTTTACACGACAGCGCCTTGTGATGTGCTGAGCCACATTTTGAGCACCAATGACCATATGTTCACTCAGATGTTGAAACAGGGCAACCCGACTCCTTGTTGAAGGCATAGCACGGCCTCTTGCCATCCTTTGTATAAGCACTTGCTCCGTCAATACCAGCCGCACTCGCGTCTTTCCGCGTACGAATGTTCTCAAATGCGTAATGAGTAACGAATGCTCTGCTGAACCCGGGCCGAAAGCGGCGAAGCCGTCTTGTACCGCATCCTTACGAATTGAAGTGTCGTATGAGACATGTGCCGAATACAAGAACCTGTCTGCATGTGCTTTACCAGACATATATGCTATGTGCTGGAAAACCCGACGGTAGTCGTCCATGTTGGCATCCGGATAGTCTAAAATCCAGCGACAATTCGCCTCAACAAGGTCATGTGGGTTTAATTTCAACACTGCCTTCTTATCCTTAGTATGCCGTTTTATCGACCACTTACTCTTCAAGCGTCTCTCTTGACTTGGTGTCCACTCCGTCGATCTTCCTGACGATGAACGGGTTCGTCTACGGCGATGGGACGACGTCTTGGTTGATGCTCGACCACGTCGCTTTTTTTCTGTCAACTCCAATTCACGAAGCTCCTCTTCTAACTGTCTCGTCTTTGCCGCCATCGAAGCCAGGCGTTTCCGATGCTCTAAAACTCGCAACCTGTCTTCAAGCAAGCGCTTCTCGTCGATGAATGCACCCTCATCAGCTCCCGGTACCACCGGCTGCAATTTATTCAGCATCCGCTCCGCCTTGACTGCCTTGTCCGCCATTACAGTCTGTCTACGCGTCGAACGTCGTAACTGCGTCACTTTACCTCTACTACAATTCGCATCAACTGGTGTTTGGTGAGGAATACCACACGGTCCGCAGTATTTATCCGGCATATGGTACGGCTATAATACCGTCTTCTGCCACGGTCCTGGCATAGAGTTAGACGCCGGTTGAACATGTGCTAGCGACTAATAAAGTTCACTGTGGTCGACAAAATAACCAACCTGCTAGCACAGCTTATTAACAATGCTCTAACTCACAGTAATGCAGATAGTGCAGCTGCGACCGTTAGTCTGCCTAGAGTCAGAAGACATGACTCCTTCCGCGTGACAGCAAAATGGTTCCGGTTGAACAGCTGCCAGCAAGTACTACAGTTCATTGCGGCTGATAAAATAACCAAAGTACTAGTTCAACTTATTAATAATGCTCCAAACTCACAGTAATGCAGACAGTTCCTCCGCGATAGTTAGTTGGCCTCAAGTGAGAAGACATGACAGCAGCGAGGCAGCCATGCGGCCAAATTCGTTAGTTGGCATAGAGTGAGAAGCGATGACACCCTCCTCGTGACAGCAAAATGGTGCCAGTTGAACACCTACTAGCAACTATTACAGTTCATTGTGGCCACCGGCCAAATAACCGCATACTAGTTCAACTCATTAATAATGCTCCAAACTCACAGTAATGCATACAGCTCCTCCGCGATAGTTAGTTGGCATAGTGTGAGACGACATGACAGCAGCGAGGCAGCCATACGGCCAGATATTAGGAAGCAGCGAGGCAGCAGTAGCACGGGCCAGGTCCGAAGCGTGAGTGGGATTGGGCAGGGCCAGAAGGTAGGGACGAGGCAACGTGGGGCGCCCTCTAGTGGATTCAAACCCAACTACCTGTCAACTGATGCCTTGAAAACAAACTAGCCGGAGGCACTGCATTTCCACTACACCGTCATATCCAGATATATGCAACTATAATATAGGGGACTGTCATAGAAATAGTTGTGGGTCAGGCAATACTTTCATATCCAAGTCCTCACTGCAACAGTATAAGTTATACATGTGCACATATATCACACACTGAAACAGTATAAGTTATATTTATGTGCACAAATATCACACAGCAGCTACACCTCCCAGTCATCACTGCAACAGTATAAGTTATATATATGCACATATATCACACAGCATCTACATCTCCCAGTCATCACTGCAACAGTATAAGTTATATATATGCACATATATCACACAGCATCTATATATCCCAGGCATCACTGCAACAGTATAAGTTATATATATGCACATATATCACACAGCATCTACATCTCCCCGTCATCACTGCAACAGTATAAGTTATATATATGTACACAAATATCACACAGCATCTATATATCCCAGTCTTCACTGCAACAGTATAAGTTATATATATGCACATATATCACACACCACCTACATCTCCCAGTCATCACTGCAACAGTATAAGTTATATATATATATTATTAATCAATGAACGCAACACAGTAAATATAATTTGGCTCTTGACTATAGTATAGCTGGCATAACAAAGTCCACCAAACTTGATTAAATAAAAAAAAACATTGCCGACTGACCGGCACTCAGCTATTTTGGCCGGTTGCCTGCGGTCCAGGCCCACCTGCCCTACTTCTCCAACAAATCCTCAGAACCATAGACCACATTACAGTATCTGTAGAGAACCGTAGAACACATTACAGTACCTGCAGAGAACCATAGAACAAATTACAGTATATGTAGAGAACCATAGAACACATTACAGTATCTGTAGAGAACCATAGAACACATTACAGTATCTGTAGAGAACCATAGAACACATTACAGTATCTGTAGAGAACCATAGAACACATTACAGTATCTGTAGAGAACCATAGAACACATTACAGTATCTGTAGAGAACCATAGAACACATTACAGTATCTGTAGAGAACCATAGAACACATTACAGTATCTGTAGAGAACCATAGAACACATTACATTATCTGTAGAGAACCATAGAACATATTACAGTTTCTGTTGAGAACCATAGAACACATTACAGTATCTGTAGAGCACCGTAGAACACATTACAGTATCTGTAGAGAACCATATAACACATTACAGTATCTGTAGAGAACCATATAACATATTACAGTATCTGTAGAGAACCATATAACACATTACAGTATCTGTAGAGAACCATAGAACACATTACAGTATCTGTAGAGAACCATAGAACGCATTACAGTATCTGTAGAGAACCATAGAACACATTACAGTATCTGTAGAGAACCATAGAACATATTACAGTTTCTGTTGAGAACCATAGAACACATTACATTATCTGTAGAGAACCATAGAACACATTACAGTATCTGTAGAGAACCATAGAACGCATTACAGTATCTGTAGAGAACCATAGAACACATTACAGTACCTGCAGAGAACCATAGAACACATTACAGTACCTGTAGAGAACCATGGAACACATTACAGTATATGTAGAGAACCATAGAGCACATTACATTATCTATAGAGAACCATAGAACACATTACAGTATCTGTAGAGAACCATAGAACACATTACAGTATCTGTAGAGAACCATAGAACACATTACAGTACCTGCAGAGAACCATAGAACACATTACAGTACCTGTAGAGAACCATGGAACACATTACAGTATCTGTAGAGAACCATGGAACACATTACAGTATCTGTAGAGAACCATAGAACACATTACAGTATCTGTAGAGAACCATAGAACGCATTACAATATCTGTAGAGAACCATAGAGCACATTACAGTATCTGTAGAGAACCATAGCACGCATTACAGTATCTGTAGAGAACCATAGAACGCATTACAGTATCTGTAGAGAACCATAGAACACATTACAGTATCTGTAGAGAACCATAGAGCACACTACAGTATCTGCACAGAACCGTAGAACACATTACAGTATCTGTAGAGAACCATATAACACATTACAGTATCTGTAGAGAACCATATAACGCATTACAGTATCTGTAGACAACCATAGAGCACATTACAGTATCTGTACAGAACCGTAGAACACATTACAGTATATGTAGAGAACCATAGAACACATTACAGTATCTGTAGAGAACCATAGAACACATTACAGTATCTGTAGAGAACCATAGAACACATCAAGTAACTGTATCGGTTACCGCCCAACCAAGTACAACCACAACCACAAGTCTCAATAATATGTACATAACAACATCCACCATAATTAGATACCCCTAGCCCTCTTGGACTTCTCCAACAATCACCTAGAACCATAAAAGCATCAAGTATCTGTATCGATTACCCCCTCACCTGCTATAACCGTCAGTCGCAATAATAATAATATTATTCGCATAAATAATATTTATACTACACATAAGTTATATATGTGGACTTTGAGCTATATATGAAGACTGGGGAAAATAGATATTGTGTGATATATGTGCATATAAAGTTCACTACGGTTAATAATAATGGAGAGACAAACAGGTTGGGCTGAGTCCTATTTATTTTTAATCTCTTGGCAAAAGGAATAGTGATTTTACCAACAAAGTAAAAATACAACGGCAGTGCGGGATCCACAGATGAGTTTTAGTGTCCCGGGCACTCGTAGGTGGCATCAAAAGTCGAGTCGATCAGCGCCATTGGATCCAAGGGTAGCCGCGCAACTCCCGCTATCTCGGATCAAAACGCGTAGCTTTCAATGAATAATAATAAATGAACCAATATTAAGGTGGCTGCGCGACTCCAAACCTTTTAGTTTATATAACTATAATAAATTATACTTCATATAAAGTTCACTACAGTTGATAATGTCGTGGGCGTGATGAAAAGGGGAAATATTGCACCTAGAGCGGGACTTGAACCCCCATCTCTTTGCATTCCAGGGCAGTGTGCTAACCATTACAGCACCTAGGCTCCCTGATATAACCACACTACCCACGCCTACCTCTCTATGTGGTTACTTGCCTGAGAGGTCAGTGCAGACTACTACAAAAACAAAGAAGAGACAAACAGGTTGGGATGAGTCCTATTTATTTTAGATCTCTTGTCAAAAGGAATAGTGCCATAAGGATTCGCGCTGCGGATCCCCTCCAACCCAACCTGAGTTTCATTTGTTAGCTGTGAACAAACCAGCTACCCTTATGTCATTCATAATGTGCAGAGTTAAAGGGGTTTTGAGGTACAGGAAGACCGCATTGCTGATCCAGTCTCCATGCGTACGGATCTCCTCACATGGAAAGATGAGTACACTCCCCCACTGCGCAGGGAATGTGATGAAAGAGCATCTATGGCTAAGCCTGCTTGGCCTCCAAACCTTTTTTAATGTAGATTGATATATCTCGTAAGTTAGAGGAGATGATTCTCCATTATCTGCAGGAATCTGAAAGGCAGGCCTTTCTCTAGCGGCTGGCAGCTCCGCAAAATGCTTCTCGGTCAAATAGACTGCGCATAATCCAATTTATGGGCATCTTGCTACGGGTATTTCGAAGTGTCTTTCTTTAAACTGAATAGTTTTCGATTTTCGGATACTAATTAACATGCCGCCAAATCTTCTCTTAGCAATACCAAATCTGATAACGTGATCTGTCATTTTCGCAGTAGCCCACTGAAGCTGCAAAGCACTGCCACCCGCCAAGCGTTGTGGCCCGGATTTCCTGTTAATTAAGAGAATATTTGTTGTATGATCGAGGGCAATAGGGGCATTGCCTGTTTAGTTTCATCCCCAAGCTCCCTGCAGATAACTCGTAGTGTGGAGCTAATAAAATTTGAATAGTCCATCGGGGCCGATTTATTTTAAGAAATAATTATGGCTACTTAGATAGTGTATAATTGATGAGGACTTAAGGGACCGAGGCAGTCATGTGGCATATAGTGTTACTTGTGCAGATTCGCACTGAAACGGTGCGCGTGTTTCAGAAAATTCTTCCTCAAAAGCCAAATACTTATTTATTTGGACGTTCCAAGTGGTTATAGAATTAGGAGCGCAATATTTTTCCTGGAATTTCTTCTGCTCTATCCGTAGCTCTCAGATCCTTGTAGACATAGGACATTCAAATAACATATTGCAGCATAGTCTGTTCATATTATCTGCCCCTTTTATAATGCCTGCACTCTCTTTGTATGCAGGTATTGCAGGTATTGCAATACCTCAGGGAGTTTGATGCCCCTACCCTGCAGAGTTGCAAACCACTGCCTTGTGGTACAGATTCTTGACAGAACCGAAGGATAAGGGAGAAAACCCTAAACAGAAAACCATGTCACTGTGGCAGCATTAAGGGCGGTTGATGTATGGAACTCCCAACATCTCCCGACCAGCCACTGCAGGGACAAATAGTTTTGCGCCTGTCTGGACATGTTCTTGCTGGTGTGAAACCTCTATTTGCTCCCCGAGAGAGTGCCGCTGGTAACTCGCAAAAGCCAGCAGCACTTCAGCACTTTGCAAGTAGCTTTTATGAAATGTAACCATCAAGAGAAACCTGAAGCTGAGAGACATTACGCCCGACTCATGGACATCACTCTCACAGCAGAGAGCTAAATGGAGAGCGGCCGTCAAGTAATGAAAGCAGTCTTTGTCACATCGCGACCGACAGCATGATGATGATCCAGAAGTCAAAGTGTTCAGACGTCGTACTTTCACAGGCACTATTGTTTCTCTTACCACCTAAGTTGCCTCGTATCCCCGTTCACAATGATGACCGCTGATTGCAGTGAGCACAAGTAGTAACATTAGCCCTGAAGCCACCCATATACAACCATGACGTTAGCAGCCATGTGCAAACATGTGGCTTTGCTAATTGGGGTCACTTTCTTTAACATTGGTAATTATTGAGCATAGCCATTGAATGTTGTGAACTAAAACTGAATTGATGTGTTGCACTTACTTCACGGCCGTGATGGTAGCCGACGGGCGCATAATAATCCAGCGGGGAGAGGGCTAGCAATCATTTTGTGGGTTCACAATATTTCTTAGCCATGCGGTTGCGAGTTTATATCCACTTCTGAGACCAGGACGTCTCGCATGGCATCTAATTGGTTCAAAATCCGGTGCGTAAAACGTAAATGATACTTTCAACAGCTAGTTGGGTGAGAGAAGCTTGCTTACTTACTTATTGGGGGGTTTGTGACATAGCGATCACTGGCTGCAGAACTGCAGCATTGATAAATGTCGCCGTTAATACAGCCCGTTTTTGGTGGTTTTAGTTTTTTTAATTTTTTTAATTTTTTTCTTCTTTCTTCGTCCTTGCAGCTTTAGCGGTGGTAGGGGGCTGGGGGGAGCTCTTCACGGCGTCTTGTGCGGTGGTGGGGTCGTGCCGCGGTGGTCAGGTGTCGTTGGCAACAGGGCCATGGGCGGCGTGTTGGTCCTCCAGGACGCCATCACAGGGTGGGTGGTCCAGGGCCAACAGTGCTCCTGGACCGGGGTGTGGTTGGTGGGTGTGATTGGTGTCCGCGGCCCCAGCACCCACTCCATAGCTGATTGAAGCGGGAACCAACGTTGTGGTGCGGGGGTCGAGGCTGTCACACCCGGTGTATCCGGGACCGCACAGGGCTCCCGGCGAAGGTGCAGTGTCCGGTGGGACCTCACGGGGCTCCCCGATGGGACCTCATGGGGCTCCCCGATGGGACCTCATGGGGCTCCCCGATGGGACCTCATGGGGCTCCCTGACTAGGACCTCATGGCGCTCCCTGACTCGGACCTCACGAGGCTCCCTGACTGGGGGACCTTACTGGGCTCCCTGATGGTTGTTGCTAGTCACCATCGTTATTGTCGGGTTCAGAGTCGTCGGCGATGGGTTCAGTTTGTTTTTCTTCTTTCTACGTCCTTGCAGCTTATGGGGTGGTAGGGGGCTGGGGGGGGGGGGCTCTTCACGGCGTCTTGTGTGGTGGTGGCGTGGTGCCGCGGTGGTCCGGTGTCGTTGGCAACAGGGCCATGGGCGGCGTGTTGGTCCTCCAGGACGCCATCACAGGGTGGGTGGTCCAGGGCCAACAGTGCTCCTGGACCGGGGTGTGGTTGGTGGGTGTGATTGGTGTCCGCGGCCCCAGCACCCACTCCATAGGTGATTGAAGCGGGAACCAACGTTGTGGTGCGGGTGTCGAGGCTGTCACACCCGGTGTATCCGGGACTGCACAGGGCTCCCGGCGAAGGTGCAGTGTCCGGTGGGACCTCACGGGGCTCCCCGATGGGACCTCATGGGGCTCCCCAATGGGACCTCACAGGGCTCCCTGACTCGGACCTCACGAGGCTCCCTGACTGGGCTCCCTGATGGTTGTTGCTAGTCACCATCGTTATTGTCGGGTTCAGAGTCGTCGGCGATGGGTTCAGTTTGTTTTTCTTCTTTCTACGTCCTTGCAGCTTATGGGGTGGTAGGGGGCTGGGGGGGGGGGCTCTTCACGGCGTCTTGTGTGGTGGTGCCGTGGCGGTCCGGTGTCGTTGGCAACAGGGCCATGGGCGGTGTGTTGGTCCTCCAGGACCCCATCGCAGAGTGGGTGGTCCAGGGCCAACAGAGCTCCTGGACCGGGGTGTGGTTGGTGGGTGTGATTGGCGTCCGCGGCCCCAGCACCCAATCCATCGGTGATTGAGGCGGGAACTGACATTGTGGTGCGGGGGTCGAGGCTGTCACACCCGGTGTATGCGGGACCGCACGGGGCTCCCGACGTAGATGCAGTGTCCGGTGGGACCTCACGGGGCTCCCCGATGGGACCTCACGGGGCTCCCTGACTAGGACCTCACGGCGCTTCCTGACTCAGACCTCATGGGGCTCCCTGACTGGGGGACCTTACGGGGCTCCCTGATGGTTGTTGCTAGTCACCGTCATTATTGTCGGGTTCAGAGTCGTCGGCGATGGGTTCAGGGCCGCCGACGATCTCAAAGGTTTGGTAATTCTGTCTATAGAATCTGCCAAGTGGCTCCCAAGAGGACTCGGAGAGCCTCGTGAGGATGGCGAGCACAGCTCGGTTGTCAGCCAGGTTGTGTGGTGGGCCGAGTAAGTCTCGGATGGCGGTCCTGTCAAAGGCCACACATGACATCAGGATGTGGGCGACATTGAAGATTTGGTCACCGCAGGGACATCGTTGCAATGCAGGAGTGTCGATGAACTGCCTGTATCCAGTCCTGAAGCATGTGACTGCCTGCCTCTTGCACGGAGGCAGAGAGGTTTCTCGGGACTGTTAGGCTCTCCCTGACATTTTCATGCCAGGCCCAACTGATGGAGTATGGGTTCCTGACGGTGATGCGGTGGAGGGAGGCCTCCCACAGGGCTTTGGTGGCTCTAGCGTGGGTGGCTTTGAGCTTGAACAGGGAGTGGCCTATGACGAGCTCGATCTCAGGGCAGCGAGAACCGTCCAGAGCAGCTGAGTCGGCCTGGTCATTCCCGAAAAGTCCTATGTGGGAGGGAACCCAGGCCAGCGCTGTGTCGAGGAGAACTTCATGCCTGGTGGCGATGGTGTTCTGGATCAAGGTGGCCAGAGAGTGGCTAGCTCTGTGGTCCTTGATCTTGCGGACTGCATTGAGTGAGTCGGTGACTACTATACAGCTGCAGTGTCACAGGTGAGTCAGTGTATGGTAGATGGCACGGGCAATGGTTTCCTGTGCCAGGGTTCTGAGGACTATGGTCGGGTAGTTGGCTTTGCTTGAGCAGAGGCTGGTGAGCCTGACCTCTACGGGCACGGAGTACCAGGGAGGTCTCGCCTGGAGGTCAGGGGCATCAGCCAGGAGAGGCCGAGGCGCCATCTTGGACCATTTTGTAGGTAAGAGGTTGCGCTGCGGTAGAAGGTGGAATGGCCTACAGACAGGGCCTGCTACGAGATGCACAAATGACATCTCTGGCACTACACTTTCGCTTGTAATGGCCGTACCTCTGGCACTGGGTGCAGTAGGTGGGCCGCTTATGAGGGGTTCCCACCCGAAGGTGGCCTAGGGGGGGCCAAAGTCGAGCTTGGCGGAAGTGCTGAGGGGGGAGGTGGTATGGACATTTACGCAGTGCATGGGTTTGCCGCCTTTAGGGGTGATGCGGGATGCACGGATGATCCTGTGTTGTCCAACTAGGTCGGAGGGGTCGGCTAGGGGGTGGAGACCGGCTACCACGTAGTGGTGGGTCTTCGCCGAGCCTCTGATATTGGCGAATTTGGGAGCTGCGCGGAATCTCTCAAGAGACTCCGGCGTCCAGACCCCTTGATTTATGTGGCCACTTATTTATGTTTGACTTTGTTGTATTTTTCAGTGGCAGACTTGAAGACCTGGTACGTGGACTTCCGTGACTGGAACACCAAGCTGGTGCATCAGTGCTCGGGGGACGCGGCCCGAGTCTTCACCGACAGGGAGCAGTGGCTCATGCCCCAGTTTGGGTTCCTGCGGGCACTGGTCCGCCACCAGTGGGGACCGGTGAAAAGTGTAAGTAATCTTTCAAATCTAAACTTTTTTTCTGTGGCCCCCGCAAAATACTACCATTTATCATAAAAGTTGGTTAAACCAAAGTCAGTTAATCCAAACTATCGGTTAATCGAAACAACATTTTCAGTCGCCTCGCAATACCACCAGTCATGTTTCATTTTACAGCCCTGTTTTAGAGTATATCAGAAAGACGTATTATTGGGTTATTTTACAGTATATGTACAATATGACATATTATTGCCATGCTATACTCTATCTGTATTACTACATTTTATTGCGTTAATTAAAATGTAATATTACGTATTACTGGCATGCTTAATACTAAATCTGTAATGTTACATTTTGTTGCATATTACTGCCAAATTTAAAACTCTCTGTAAAACTACATTTTATTGTGTTTTTTAACTGAATAACCGACCCTTTGGTTTAACGGAGTTGCACTGTATTTTTCTCGTATCTCCTTTTTTCCCAATGTCCCCTTGTTCCCCATGTCCACTTTTTCCACATGTCCACTTTTTCCACATGTCCACTTTTTCCACAGTGATGCACGAGAGCGACAAATATAATATTTCCAAGTTATTTAGTTAATTTGTTTGGTCTTTGCAGTTGAGAGAGGCAGTGGCGCATGCTGCTGGGCACCTAGAGGAGGCTGAGCGGTTGGCAGCTGACAACTGGCTACAACTCAGCCTCATCGATGAGGAGCCGAGCACCTCCACTACCCCAGGAAGCAACCAAGCCGTCGAAGCGCTACAGGAGGGAGGACGATGATGCGGCGGCTATGGTGGCGATCCAGGAAAAGTTTGTGGCTGCTACTGTGGAGCTGTCTGCTATCAAGGATGCCCTCACGACGAAAGAGCCCACAATGGAACGGACGGCTTCATGGGCTGGGTGAAGTCTGTGTGCCTCGGAGCTACCGACGAGCAGTGGTTGGAGTTCCGAGGCACTTTCATGGGCATGTCGACCCGCTGGATGGTCATGGAGCAGCAGCAGCAGCAGCTCCCGCAGTAGCAGCAGCAGCAGCTCCCGCAGCAGCAGTAGCAGCAGCTCCCGCAGCAGCAGCCACAACTCCACCTGCAGCCACAGCCACAACTCCACCTGCAGCCACAGCCACAACTCCACATGCAGCCACAGCCACAACAACAGCTCCAGCCACAGCCACAACAACAGCACCAGCAACAACACCGGGCAACAACCTCCTCGTGCGGCGGCTTCACTGCTGCACCCAAACCCTCAGCAGCAGCCTGCTACAACCCGCTGTGGTCACAAAGGGAAACAACAGAGCTTGGTCGAACTGAGCCCTGTCACGACAAACTATATTCACTACAAAAGGCCCCAGATTTATTAGGCCCACAGTGTACTATCAGTGGAAAAACTGGCCTACTTCTAACTTATGGGGCCCATATACTGTCCTTGTTACCACTGTGACCATGACTTATATCACAGACAAAACTATACTGACTATCAGGGAAAAACATGCCCCATATCCAGGCAACCTTGTGGACTGTGACCCCCAAATCTGTCATAGGTGATTTCCTCCCCCTGGCTGCTCCAGTGACCAGTGCCTTTTAGGTAAAACATCAAAGCCATCAATGCGATGTTCCATGGAGTGGATGTTGTACCACTTGTGGGGATTAGGCTATCTGGTAGAATACTGAACTTCCGATCGCTGTGTAATAGTGGTTCTCCCTAACAATGTTCTCCTGTTGTTATATTGTCAATGTTCTCAATGTTATAAATCATGTCAATTGTCAGTGATGGGTGCTAGCTGTGGGTCCTGGGTAAAAGCATCATTGCCATCGACGCATTGTTGCATGTCGGGATGGTTGTGCCGCTTGTATACTGAACTAGTGATCAGAAGTTATATTTAATTTTCCTTTTACTACCAGCTGCAGTATTACCATGTATAGAAAACAGCTTTGAGTGCCTGGTACTATGGACATTATTGCACGAGAACACCATGCACACACAAAACACACCAAGTATGCACCTGACATGAGATACAAGAGGATAAATATAATTTTAAAAGTTAAGATACAAATTCTCAGCCCAGATAAACACTCAACACTCACTAAGATAAACAAATAAATATGCCAATACAACAGTCACCAATATTTACACACATGGGGGTTGGTGGGTCCTTGGGTGCGTGTGGGAGGGAGGGGCGATTGTGAGGACCCAGGTTTGGTGGTTGATGGGCCACCTACTTTTACTGCACTTCCTCTGACAGAACTGAAGGGCCAACCAGTCTTCAAGATTGGCCATCTAAATATATGAAGTCTCCCCAACAAGATTGACCAGCTAAGGATAGACCTACCTGAGTCAGGATTTGATATCTTCACAATATCGGAAACATGGCTCAACAGTCACATGGAAGATAGACTAGCCAGTGTACCAGGCTACCAATTCATGAGAGATGACAGAAAAACAATAGCGGCCAGATGGTCAAACCAAACAAGGAGGTGGACTGGGAATTTATTCAAAAAATGAGCTGCATACTGATACATCGAAATATGAGGACCTTAACCTCTCCAACTGCAACATCGAACTACAATGGGCAATTGTAATCAGACCTCACACCAAGAGTATACTCATCGGCAATATATATAGGCCTCCAGATGGCAATCTAAATGAAGGAATTTACCTTCTAAACGAACCCATGAGACAAATAACCGACATGGACAAATATGAGATACTCATACTAGGAGTAGGTATCACAATGGATAAAAATAACAGTGATTTTTATTGCATTTTTGTTGTTGCTTTTAATAAAGGATGGCAAGAGAAGCAAATAAATACAAATTTTATTAAGATACCTTTATTAGTTCAAAAGTTATGAGACTTTATAATGTAATTAAATTGACCAAAAAAGTGTTGTTTTTCAACTTTAGCTCTGAACCAAAGTTAAGGGGTCTCTAACTTAAATATTTGAAGTCTCATATGTTTGAAATTCATGATATTCATTCAGTACTATACACACATCAAGCCTATTTTTTTTCATACCTGTTACATAATTAATTTTTCCGATAATTATGCACCAAACTTGGCTCAGACAGCAATTTCAGAATTGTAAAAGTAACTAAAAGTTCAAAATTAGGGGAACAGAGAAGACTTTTTCAACATAACTTCCGAATTATCAAAGATAGAGGCCCAAAACTTGGCAGTATTACTACTGATACTGCCTTGTCCACAGTTAGATAGTAAAATACTACAAAAACCTTTTTTTTTTTCAAGTTCTATGCATTAACATCAGCTAATACTGCAATTTTGGACTCAAATACTGGCTGAATTCAGGGGTAGGGGGAAACCTTTTCCATCATAACTTCACAACTATCAAAGATACAGGCCTAAGACTTGGCAGTAATGCTACTGGTACTCCATTGTCTATGTTTAGAACATAAAATAGTAGAAAAGTAAATAAAGTATTGTGCATTAAAATGAGCAAAGATGGCGATCAGTTCATCATCTTTCTCAATTTAAGACATTCTAAACTTCAAATTCATCCGACACGGTGAAGTGAATATCATGGTACTGTATGTACAATTCTTTGATGTAATTAAGTTCAACTACTGACCATGCCTGTCCTCTTACCTTCAGAGGATTCATCTCCACATCAGAAGCAATCACATATTTAGCATGGACGTTGTCAATGTCGTCCACCTGTGGCCAACAAAATATGTTGTTTGGACCACACTTTAAAAATTGAATGGTTGCAACAGTAGGAGAGTCTACATTGATCACCATTCCAATATACCATTCAGTTTCATAAGCTACACACACCCATATACCTTGTCGTTCAAATCTGAACACATGCTTTATTTGGGAACTTGGATCATGTAACTGAGTAGGTTCTATTTCTATACAATTTTCTTTGCTTGAGGCTCCAAGTTCTTTCTTTCTTCGCTTGGTCATACTACTATTACTAGTAGTGTTAGTGTCACTGTCAGCATCACAAGATACACTTTTCCTCTTTCCATTTACCATGACTGTACTGGTAGTAACAGTAGGCCTAGTAAAAACATTTTCAAGATTTTCTGGATGAGACTCTGCAACTGCAAGCACCAATTTTAAGTCTGACAACACTTGGTGCTTTACAAGGTCCCCCATGGCTATACACACTATCAATTAGCTTCTGAGAAATTTCCCTTTGCACACTTTCTTTCTCAAGTTTTTTTCGTCGTGTTTCCTCCAACTTAGCTTTTATTTGTTTTTGTACCTCTTTTTCAACATTTCTGTGATTTTCCCTCAGCTTCTCACTTTTTTCTGCAGCAACTTTCATTAGGTTAGCCTGTTCCTGTGGAGATTTGGATGATAGCCAGGAAGAAATTGTTTTATTTTTCTTAACCATCTGGACACTCGAATGGAAATGGGCAGAAGCATGACGTCTTCGAAACTGGCTAAAATCCAAGTCTCCAAACTCATACTCAGAGACTAAGTTTGTCACATGACAATGTTTCATCTTTTGCCTTAACTCTGGGGACACCTCTTCACCAAATTTTCCTCCAGGCAAAAAATCACATAACTGCCTTTCAGTGACAATGACAAATTTTGCCATAATTCTCTCCAGGGCTGATTTTGTGATTTCTTTCATTGCTTCATTTTCAGCCAAACTTAAGTTTTCTTCTGTCAGAGCATCGGAAACTTTGCTCGGAGGTACAGAAAAATCTGGGAAGACACTTATGGGTTCATTTAGCAATACACGACTGTCCTCTGCCCACTCTTTCGTCTGATCCAACATTGACTGGATATATTTGTATTGGTCCACATATTCTACTCCCCTTTTCAACATATTCCAGAATGGACCACTAGTAGGAGACTTTAATGTGGATTACAATGAAAAGAAACAGACTCTGTGGGGAACAATGAAACAATTTGCTGCAGATCATGAGCTCCAGCAAATGATACACAAACCAAGCAGGATAACCAGAACCTCTGACAAAACAATAGATCTAGCATTCACCAATATTAAGCACTTTCCAATGAAGAATCTGGCAACGTGATACCTGATAACCTACTTACTGAAGAAATCAATAACTATTTCATCGAGATAGGAGAAAGGTTAGCCAGTAAATTTAACCGAGGAACAGCCCAATAAAAATGTTACCAAGCCAAACTAAATAACCACAACTATGATCTCCAAGAAACATCTTGTGATGAAATCCTAGACAGAACAAATCAAATATCATCCTATAAATCGTCTGGTATAAAAGACATCAGTACTGCCCTAATAAAGATGGCGATAACAACATTAATTAGGGAATTCACACATATGTACAACTTAATAATTAAAACAGGCATCTTCCCCAATGCATGGAAGGTAGCTACAGTCACCCCAACCCCCAAGACCAATAACCCAAGATACTGCAGTGAACTACGACCAATTTCAATCCTGCCACTTCCAGGAAGAATTATTGAACAGAGTATACATGACCAAGTTAAAGCATTCCTTGAATCATCCAACTATCTGACCTACCAGCAAAATGGATTTAGGAAAAACAAATCCACAACAGGGGCTCTGGCATCTCTACTGGATGAACTTTTGGGCAACATGGATAAAGGTGAACTAACAATCACTGTCTTCCTTGATTTCAAGAAGGCATTTGATACAATTGACCACGAGATCCTGATGCAGAAAGTAGCAAGAGCTGGATTAGGCAACAAAGCATATAATTTCTTCACAAATTATCTCAAGAACAGGATCCAGTGCACAAAACTAAACAACAATGAGTCCACCACCCGTAGGGTCAAGACTGGGGTGCCACAGGGCTCCACCCTAAGAACCGTGCTATTCCTAATCTTTATTAATGACCTACCACTAGTATCTGAAAGAGCAACATTTACATTATTTGCTGATGACGCAGCACTCAGAGTACACAATAGAGATATTGTGGCAGCTGCAGCCCAGACAGACATGGTGCTAGATAAGGTGAATACAAGGTGCCATGAAAATAAACTAACAGTAAATAGTGCCAAGACATAGTATGTGATCTATGGGACGAAAATGACAAAAACAAGAGCCCCTCTAATCCAACTACAAATGGGGCAAACCTTACTTTGTGAAGTGGACTCCTACAAATACCTGGGCACAACTCTTGACTCCACTCTAAATGGGAACCGACAATTGGCAAGACTGAATAAAACACTGGCACTAAAACTGACAACTTTTAGGAAATTAAGGAAATTCATAAGTGAAAACACTGCACTGCTCCTGTATAAGACTACAATATTGCATGTTATAGATTACAATGACATCATATATGAGCTCTTAACAAAACAACAAAAGATCAAACTGCAGAGAATTCTGAACCGAGCACTGAGAACAGTTTACCAAGGCAACATACTAAGTGTGGCTGAACTGCATAAGAAAGCAAAATTGGATACTCTCTCAGAGCGAAGGGACCTACACCTGATGGCACTAATGCACAAACGCACAAAAGATGAAAAATTCATTGACCACACAAATAGAATAACAAGAAGAGGAGCCTCCACTCTGTTCAATGTACCACACCCTTCAACAAATAAATATATCGGAGCACCAATCTACAAAGGTAGTGTCATGTGGAATGACCTCCCTATCAGAGTCAGAGAAACGCAAACAATACTTGCCTTCAAAAATGCATATAGAGTCCACCTGGTTATTCAGGCCCTTGAACGACTACTGCAGTCATTACTAGCAAAGCCCCGAGCTCCTGCCCCCCCCCCGAATCCTCGCTTGCTCTCCTGTGGGTTTCCCCCCTACCACCCACCCCAATGGACCCCACCACCCTTAACCATCATGAACAAACCATCAACACACCGAACATCCTACACAACTATCAATCTGTTTAAACACATTGAACATTATATAAGACAGACAAAATGTCTTGTCAACTATAAACTTAGCTTGTTTTATAAGAGGAAAAAATGTAACCCACAATGATTGTTTGAGTTGCTCCGAGTATACATCTTCTACTCGGTGCTGCTCCCCATTTTTGCATGAACCACAGTGACTGGTGCTGTACATTATACAGCAGGAGCCACTCCCTTAATTCTACAGGATCAGTGCTGTGACTAATACAGCACTGACCAAACTTAGATTATTTAGACTGTCAATTCCAATAGTAAGATGGCCGGAAGACCAGTGCTCCGGTGCTGACAAATGTCATATTCAGATGAATAAATACTTTACCCCCCAAAATAAATATATATATATATTTTAAGTTATTGTAAATAAGGGTATTATAATGTTGTAAATATTGTAGTTCATTTATTTATCGGGTTCATTTCCAATAAGTCAGGTGTGCGGGGAGGGTAAAGGGGAGGGGAATAGTGTAAATAATGTATTGTAAATAAGGTAGTTAAGGTAGTTATTGTAAATAAGGGTATAATGTTGTAAATATTGTCATTAATTTATTTATCTGGTTCATTTACTACAAGTTGTGTGTCCGGGCAGGGTAATAAAGGGGAGAGGAATAGTGTAAATAATGTATTGTAAATAAGGGAGTTAATTTATTTCAAGTTATTGTAAATATGTTGTGAATATAGTAGTTATCTTTATGTTATGGTGCAATAAATATTTATAACTTACAAATTTCCAAAGTTGTGTTCTCTTTGTATATATATACATTTGTAATTGTTGTGGCTATCAATATACAAACACAGTTTGTTTTGTTTGTTGTTTTATGTCCTAGCCACATCTAAGGTCATAGCAGGATGGTACAAACACAGTAGTTTGAGTGATATAACAAAGAACAATACTGAGTTAAAAACAGTCAGAATGTAGAACATACATAGTCATTTATTGGTTATTTATCTCATGTTACAATTATTTGAAATATCACTCATTATCAGAGTGCTTTTGCCCACCATCAACTATACACAATGTCACACCAGCTATTATTATGCATTATCAGGTAGTTTGTTGTTGTTTTACGTCCTATCAACATCTATCATCATATCAGGACGGTACAAACACAGTAGTTAAAACAACAGTACTGAGTTAAAAACAGTCAGAACGTAGAACATACATAGGCATTTATAGGTTATTTAAATCATATTACAAATATTTGAAATATCACTCATTATCAGAGTGCTTTTCTCCTCAAATATACACAATGTCACACCAGTCATTATGATATAACTTTAAATCATCTGCTCATGCTATGGAACAGAACCGGCAGGGGAGTTTGCCCAATGCTTCAGAGTGTTCCTGACCTTCTTGCCCTCATGATTGTCTCTGTTAGGGCCTTGAACAAACTCAGTCTTGCAGGTTGTTGCCCAGTCTCCATGCACCAGGAATGATATCGCGGTTATCATCTTCCTGCTCGACCAAGTTGTTCTGCATGTGGGGATACCTCATGTGCATCAAATTATGCAGCACAACACATGAAGTTTTTATTAAGCGATTTGTTGCTGGCCTGTGCTGCATTGTACTCATCAGAACTTGAAACCGATTGGCCAGAATGCCAAACGCATTTTCTACCACCCGGCGAGCCCTCGACAGACGATAATTGAAGATGCGCTCCTCATGTTCCAGGCCACAATGGCCGAAGGGCTTCTGCATGAAGTTCCGCAGGGCAAACGCATCATCACCAATAAAAAAATATGGCATATCCTGATTGTCATGTGGAAGGGGGTCTGGGTGTGGTAACTGTATGTCACCCTGTTCCATGGCCTGTTTCAGGTCGGACTCGTTTCAGACCTGCGCATCAGAGGCAGTCCCACGTACACCTATGTCCACCCAGATGAATTTATAGTCAGAGTCCACCAAAGCCATCAGGACGATAGAGAAAAACTTGTTGTAGTTGTAATAGGTGGATCCCGACCTAGGTGGACACTTGCAGGCTATGTGCTTGCCATCGATAGCCCGACATGTGTGCGGGAAATTCAATTTCTCCAGGAAACCCTCTGCTATCGCACGCCAAGCAGCAGGTTCGGTCAGCAGCGGCATAACCTCATCCACATCATCATCATCATCATGCTGTCGGTCGCGATGCGACAAAGACTGCTTTCATTACTTGACTGCCGCTCTTCATTTAGCTCTCTGCTGTGAGAGTTGCGTCCATGAGTCGGTCTTAATGTCTCTCACGTTGTGTTCCTCCTAGCTGATTTTCCGCTGTCCACGGAAGATGAGCTCGAGCAGCGCGGTCCTTGGTAACCCGGGCGACGACCGAGCCGGTATGGTGTTTTGTGCGGTTGTACATTTCATGAAAGCTGCCTGCAAAAGTGTTGAAGTGCTGCTGGCTTTTGCAAGTTACCAGCGGCACTCTCTCGGGGAGCAAATAGAGGTTTCACACCCGCAAGAACATGTCAAGACAGGCGCAAAACTATTTGTCCCTGCAGTGGCTGGTCGGGAGATGTTGGGAGTTCCATACATCAACCGCCCTTAATGCTGCCACAGTGACATGGTTTTCTGTTTAGGGTTTGCTCCCTTAGCCTTCAGTTCTGTCAAGGACCTGTACCACAAGGCAGTGGTTTACAACTCTGCAAGGCAGGGGCGTCAAACTCCCTGAGGTATTGCTATACCTGCAATACCTGCTGGTATTGCTATACCTGCAATACCTGCATCAACATACTCATCTACAATACTACACAACTCAAATGACATAAAAACAACAGAAAGGTTAGTGTGAAATTAATGTAAAACATACAAGTACATTATGTATATTTACTATAATATATTGCAAAACCAGCACACCTGAAATGATGTCTACTACACAGACAGAGTCTCAATAAAAATATTTTTTAAATACAAGTGCATGAATGTATATCACAAAATACCACATCTGAAATGACAATAAATACACAGTATGGTTAATAATATCTACAAAATACTGTTACATCTGTTGTATTACATACAATTTACAAGACAACAACCCAAGACAATTACCTCTATGACTATGATGGAGAGGGTGTTGTGTGGCACCCACCATCCAAACTGCATGTCGTTGTATTTGGCCCCAGATGCCAACTGACGAAGCGTTATGGCCAGCTTCATGCCTGGCTCAATGGGCGCCCTGTAGAATGTGTGCTGTTTGGTGATCCGCAGACCAACACATAGCAGAAGTTTGTCGAACATCTCTGGAGGCATCCACAGAAAGTTTGTGAATGACTGCGAATCTTCTCTGCGGAGCTTCACCATCAGTTGGTCATACAGACCAAACTGCCAACGACGTTGAGGACTGAGCCAGGCCCTACACCACCACCTTCTTGGCCTCCTTCCCCTTCTCCTTCTGGCAGACATGAGGGCCTGCAGTTCCAACTGTAATTGCAGCAATTGCATCTCAACATGCAGAACTGAAACTCTGAGCTGAAGAAGTTCAGGTGAATCCATTGTTGTGAGTGCGAGCGGTAGAAAGACTGATGTCTAAACTTGTTTGTCACTTTATTTATACCGTCCTGTGTTTGTTCATTGTCCTGAGCATCCTAGTTAACTGTTCGGGCTGTCTCTGGTAGAAATCCGGAGTTCTCCGTTAGTTCTCCGGAAAATCTGTTATGTGTACGGTATATCCGTTGAGTGTCCAGTTCAAGTCCGTTTACGTCTGGTAGGTCTCCGGTAGCTCTCCAGTTTAACTCCGTTATGTCCAGTAAGGTTCCCGTCAACGGACTATTCAGGAAGCTAACCGGAGACGTTATGGGTGGGTACCGGACATGAACTGGACAAAACGGACTAAACAAACTTAAACCAGACAACAACCATACACGTCAGTCCGGCGGCATCCGTTCCAAGTTTTGTGCATGTTCAAAACTTTCCACCGTACACGCCGGACACCACTGGACAGAGAACGGAAATACGGATGCTGACCATATATAAACCAGACATTGACTATTTCACTGGACTGTGTCCGGTTTCTTTCTGTTTTCCCAATCTGGTAAGGTGTGACTGGGCCTTTAGATACTTGTGTATTAGTTAATGATTTGGGTCAGAATATACAGAATAACCCGTGAATTTATAACCTCATCCCTTTGGACACTCACTTTGAAACACGCATTATGCAGGGAGGCCATTAACCAATTAGGCAAATCTTTTGACCTCATTAGCCTCCCCTCCGACCATGTAGGCCTACCGTGCAGGGCCATACAGGGGAAGGGGAAATGAGGTGGATGTTGCCCCCCCTCCATGTTGGATATTCAATGCTGTTTGGTCAATTCTATAAATATAATTAATCAAATTGGGTTTTTTGAGTTTGAAATTTTTACATTTGTCAATTAAAATTGCATCTGCCATCAGGACTATGTATGGTATGAGGGAGGATGAGATATATGGATGACATAACAGTAAATAGTAACAGAGCAATAATATGTAAATGAGACATCCAAATTCATTAGATAGCATTGCGAAATGTTAAAGGGAATCGATATACTGTACGGGAAAACAAACAAACTCGGAATAGTTCTCATTTGTGCCACATACATAGTGTCTACGCCTACCGTATGTGAGAGGTACGCATATCCTTGGTGGTCTAAATATATGTGAGGATGCGCACGCATGTGTTTTGCACACATGTTTGGAATTTGGTTGCGCCTATGCGTTATTGTTTGGACGGGATCCATCGCAAATGTGCCGGGTTCTGCGCTTAATATTATGATGGCAGCAGCTATATTCTATGATCCAGCCGGACCTGAGCATTAATGGCTTGATGGGATCCACTGCAAATGACAGATTTCCAGGTTTAATGATATGATGGCAGCAACTGTTCTGGTCATGCATTATCGCTTGGACGGGATCTATCACAAATGCGCCGGGTTCTGGGCTTAACGCTATGACGGCAGCAGCCGTTCAGCAGCGTAAGCGCCCACGGACAGCTTGGCATCGCAGAGCGTGCAGTTCATCATAGGCGAGTGTAGAAACTGATATAGTGCTATGACCCCAGGCTGTCCTCCGACACCTAAGCTGTGGAATGGTGCATTTGCGATGGATCCCGTCCAAACGATAACACATAGGCACAACCAGAACGGCTGCTGAAATCATAGCATTAAACCCAGAATCCTGCGCAATTGCGGCGGATCCCGTCCAACCATTAATGCTCAGGCCTGGCTGAATCATAGAATGTGCAGTTTGTCATAGGTGAGTGAAGAAATTGATATGGTTCTACTACCCCGGGCCATCCTCCGGCGCATATACTGTGGAATGGCTGCTTCCATCACAGCGTTAAGCCAAGAACCCGGCGCATTTGCGACGGATCCTGTCCAAACGATAACGCCTAGGCTGGGCCAGAACAGCTGCTGCCATCATAGCATTAAACCCGGAAACCTGTGTATTCGCGGCGGATCAAATTAACCTTTCTACAAAATAATATTTTGTTAAAAACCCTAGTGCCATGGGCCTGTGGCACCAATCCATTCCCAGAATGTCCCAACCAAACAGAAATACCTACCTACAGCCCTGTCAGGTTCCAGGATTAGTAGGTCATCTCAAATCATGTGTTCATCGCGAGTTGATCATCTGGGTCATAGCCACAGGACTTTTGGCAAGCTTGTCGAAATTATATTGGGTTCTTTCAGCCCAAATTGCTCCAAAACTAGCAATTTTTCATCAAAGTTACTGGGGACTAATGAATATTAGGATATAATGGTCAACCTGAGCTGTTTATCTCAAATATAACTAATAAATTCAAACGCCATCGGACCATGCAACTTTAATACTCAGTTATTCATGTGGTGAGTCCGGTATGTTGCAATTCTGTCTTATGTCGACTATTTAAAGATAAACATTGAAATTGATATCAGAGAAATATAAAAATTACACAATGAGAAGTCACGATTAATGGTTAAAATTATTTCTTTCCAGGTTGTAGACTATTTCAATATCTGGCCATTCATTGGGAAGGAGTGATGAACCTCTACGCCGGCACCTCTTACAGTCTCTAACACTTTCTCCTTTAAGACCAACTACAATTCTTGTGGTTGGTCTGGGGAGGGGGTGGGGGGGTTCATGAAGTGAGCGAGCATGTGCTCAAGTGTGGTTCCTGGCGGGCTGGAGACTGGCATGAGTCGTACACTGCAGGTAACTGCCCACATGGGCCCGCAGGGATCCACACGGGCGAGAGACACGGGCACTTATACATATCATACTCTTTATTATCATCTTCAGTGCCTCCCTTACTATTAGAATAGACTGCATTCTTTATATTTTATTACTATTTATAGTAAGCGCTTCTGGCAGTTCATGAATGACAGCGTATGTATCGACTCCTGTTTTAACAGTTGAGGAAGCGCAGGGTGTAATTGCCCTGTAGGAGGAGGGGTTCTTGCTGGCACCCTTAGCTTCCTATTGGATGTATTACATACTGTAATAGTCTGCACTGACCTCTCAGGCAAGTAACCATATAGACAGGTAGGCGTGGTTAGTATGGTGATATCAGGGAGCCTATGTGGTATAATGGTTAGCACACTGGCCCGGAATGCAAAGAGATGTGGGTTTGAGTCCTGCTCTAGGCGCAATATTTCCCATTTTCATCAGACCCCCTCCACGACACTGGTTTCCATGACCATGATCCTATACACGCTATGCGCTGTATGGTTGTTGAACCTGCCCTGTGTATGTACAGATGAACCTCGATCCAACGGACTAAGAGGGGGGAGCAGTTGTCCGTTAAAGCCGTTTGTCCATTGCAGCGACGAAATTTTCCGGGGGGTACAAAACCATGGGGGAGAGATGAGTTTCTTTTGCCGTGATCGTATAGTGGGACTCAGAGTAGCTATTACTCTGAGTCAGAGTCTTCAGACTCAAAGCCAAGGAAATCTGAAGTATTGCTACTGAAGTATTGCTGGTGGAAGGCTGGGGTTCAGAAAATAACTAGTTCTCTTAAAGTGTGCAAATGTTCAGATATTCACTCTAGCGGATTGTGTCCGTTGGATCCGGAATCCGTTGCATCGGTGTCCGTTGGATCGAGGTTCATCTGTATGTGTAAGTGCATTGCCTGTATGTATGTAATTGTAAGCATTAAAAGACTTACAATTCCAGCAGGCCGAGTGTAGTAGTCTGCACTGACCTCTCAGGCAAGTAACCACATAGACAGGTAGGCGTGGGTAGTATGGTGATATCAGGGAGCCTAGGTGGTGTAATGATTAGCACACTGGCCCGGAATGCAAAGAGATGTGAGTTTGAGTCGCACTCTAGGCGTAATATTTCCCATTTTCATCACCCCCATGACATTATGTATTACAACATATTTTTATTTTGAAAATTACATAAATTTAAATAAGTTCATAAATAAATAAATATATATATATTTTTTTTAAAATTTTTTTTTTATTGAGTCTGTATTTATACTGTCCATAGCATATAAGCCTGGGTATTCAGGCTTGTTTTCAATGCTGGCCAGCTGTAGTGTTGGTGTTGTCTTATCACACAGTAGCTGCTGATAAGGTATTTGATTGCCTGTATTTCAGTAGCAGATAGATAGTTGGTTGGTCTGGTTAGTACTATAGTAGTCTATGTTAATTTTTTTTGGATTTTCTTGGCATATATGTGCTTTATTTTTTCTACTCTTATTTCTAGACTAGCCTACTCCTATTTACATATAATAGGCTTGTACGCAGCTGTGAGGTGTGTTATCTGGGTGCTTTTGGTATGGTTACCTTCCATTGGGCGTCTCGCTGGTGGGCCGTGACATGTATCACCTGCCCCTTTGCGGTGCAGCTTAGTTGGGGGTTCCTAGCCTTATTTTGCACAGATATTTTTTGTATGTTTTTAGGTCAGGAATTTGTCGTTCCTTTACTGTTTGGGCATTCCACACCTTGGCAGCCATTTCTAGCGTGCTTCTCTCGTGAGCTTTTATTTGGCTTCTGGTCTGCTTTAGTAGTGGTGCATTATTTGCTCTAGTTGCCCTTTGTGGTTTTGTTAGGAGTTTATTGTCTTGACTATAGCTGTATGCTAATGTTTTCAGATGAATTATTCTCCTATTTTCTAGCAATTTTACTTTGGTTCTTTTGTGTATGTCATAGGTGGGGTGCAGCTTGTCTACTCTGAGGCAGATTTTCAGGGCTCTGTTCTGTAGTGTTTGCAGTTTTTTTAGAAGTTCTTTCTTTGCACCCATGTAGTTTACATCTCCATAGTCAAAATAGGGTAGCACCATGCCCTTGAAGATTTTTATTGACATTTCTTGTGTCATGTAGTCTCTTAGCTTTGCAAATAGCCACAGTTTGTGGTTTACCTTTTGGACAATTTTGTTTATACATAGGTTGTAGTTTAGTTGGCTGTCCAACTCAAGGCCTAGGTATTTGTAATGGTCTACATTTTCTAGTGTTTGGCTTCCTAGCTTACAGTGTAGTTTTCTTTCTGGCATTTGTTTATGCGAGAAGAGAACTGTTTTTGACTTGCTTGTGTTGATGGTTATTTTGTTGGACTCACACCACTCATCCAGTTTTAGTAGGAGCTTGTTTAGTTTAGTTATTACCTCCTCTTCTGTGGTGCCGTTTGCATATATGACTGTGTCATCTGCATATAGTTGGAGGCATTCGGTTTGCAACCATTTTTCAAGATCGTTTATGTAGATTATAAAGAGCAGTGGCCCTAGCACTGACCCTTGGGGTACACCACATGTGACAGGTTGGTTGTCTGATAGTGTATTGTTTATTTTTGTTCTCTGTTGCCTGTCTTTCAGGTAGCATTTTATCCAGTCCATAGTGTTGGATTTTATGCCCATGGATTCTAGTTTTTCCAATAGTATGTTATGGTCTACTGTATCGAATGCTTTGCTGAAGTCAATGAAGGCTGCTCCAACTAATTGTTTTGGTTCATTGACGCCAATATGTCATTTGTTAGGTTAGCTATTGTTTTAGATGTGGAGTGCAGTTTCCTGAAACCTCCTTGTCTTTCGTTTAGTATATTGTTTTTTTCCAGGTGTTCATTTATGTGTCTATGTAACACTTTTTCAATGAGCTTGCCTGGGGTTTGAAGAATCGATATTGGCCTGTAGTTTCCCATGTTTTGTTTGTCTCCACTTTTGTGGATAGGGGTAATGGTTGCCATTTTCCAGGCTGAGATAAAATGCCCCTGTTCAAAGGAGATGTTGAATAGGTCGACTATAGTGGCTGGGATGGCTTGGAGTGCCTCTTTCAGCATTTTGGTTGGTATTTCGTCTATTCCACTTGGTTTATTTGTGTCTATGTCATTTATTAGTTTTTTTACTTCTATTATATCTGTTTTGCAGGTGGGGATTTCATTCTGCACAGTTCCTGATCTATTTTCCCACCTTTTTTTAAATTTTCCTGACAGCGTTTGTCCTATTGTGGCAAAGTGCGTGTTCAGTTTGTTTGCTTCTATAAATAAATAGGATATGAGTAAACATACCTGTTGCTTCTCCATCTTGTTCTTCAATATTGATGTTACTTCATCAAAACTCCAACACTAATTGATATGGGGGTGGGTGGGGGTAGAGAAAAAAAATCCAAGCAGTGACGTCATCGAGTGGGGTGTCAGATAGTAAAATATTCCGATATACAGCATAGGGGGAAAGGCAAATGTTCTATTACTGATCGGTGTACGTGACCAGGTACATGTATGTATATATGTATGGGTCGGTGGTGCCTGAGTGGGATGTAAATAGACATAGTGGTGCTGGCAGATCTGGGTGTGAGTGCACTCAGGGCCTACCCCCTCTGCTGGGATAGGGATCACCACACTCAGGGTCAAGGTTGGTGGTGGCCATGGGGCCATACAGCTTGGTGGTGGTCGGCAGACCACTGGTATACATGGGGACCAGGAATGCTGGATCCCAATTGGTAGGGCCAAGAATGCTTGTTTCCCATTGGGGGAAAGGGGTGGGGTGATACTCTACAATGAACCCATGTAACAATATAAATAATAAACCAGATGGCTTGACTCTCTCTTCTTCTTTACACTTTATACTCTTCCTTTCTCTTTGTCAGTATTGCCTACACAGCCACAGATTCCAGCCTTAGCTTTTACAAGTAGACAAAAAACCCAAGTTGTGATGTCAGCGGCTGCGAACACCAGCTGCTGCTGCTAAAAATAGAATCGGGGTGAGTAGGGGTAGACAAAAAACCTAAACCGTGATGTTATCGAGTGTGGTGTCAGATGTTACTGCTAAAAATAGAATCGGGGATGGTGGGGGTAGAGAAAAAACACAAACCCTGACCGCATTGACTGTGCGAACACCCGCTGCTACTGCTAAAAAATAAAATCGCCGTGGGAGGGGGTAGACAAAAACCCAAGCCCTGACCGACGGCGAACACCAGTGAACACCAGCTGCTACTGCTAAAAATAAAATGGGGAAGGCGGTGGGGGTAAACAAAATAAAAAAACTGGAACCTCATCGAATGACAACACCTGATACTGCTAAAAGAAATGGGGGGGGGGTGTAAACAAAATAAACAAAACATGACCTTATCAGGACAACCAGGACACGCAGAACACCTGCTGAACTCAATGACCTCTAAACAATAGCACACACACATCAAAAGGCAACTACATGACCTCTAAACAATACTACAACCAGGTCATCTAAGGACAACCAGGTCATCTAAGGACACATGTACTCTCTCAGGAGGGGGCATCTCAGGTCAATGGACTCTGTCGGACAAAGGATTACGTAACTTTCCGCCATAAAGAACCCTACTATACTACTAGTGTAAGAGTGATAGGAGACAGATGTACGTACACGTTGTGTGTTGAGTAGAGTGGTTTATTTTCCCCCGCCGTGTCGCGTGAATGTTCTGCCCTCCATATATACCCATATATGACATTTCCCCTCTTGCGAGGTAACAAAGGACAGACATATGGATTTCGTTGTCCTTAACGCCTTAATTCTAGAACGTACAATTATATTGCGATATGTTCTTTCAAAATACAAGTTCGGAATTAATGTTCAAGCAGTTCAATCCATACAGTTGTTTTCATGTATGTACTCTTGATTGTGATCATTTGTGAAACTTCTTAGTGTTTCGAATGTTTGACTTTAACGACATGTATCCTAGTGTGAGAGTGTTCTGATCTGATGTCGTGGTAGTATTTTTGTTGTTGTTGTGTTTTGTTGATCAGCTGTGTTTTGTTTGTTTGTGGTTTGGGTTTGAGGTTCATCGGGTGCATTGGGACTCTCGACCTGAGCCGCCGGCTCATTAGGAGCTGAGCTGGGGATGCGCTTAGTGTGACCAGAGGTGTGTTCCTATAGTTTAGTAATGCTAATTCTACGTCCCGTTTTTGTGCTTTGCATTTTATCATCATGTTCTTTATGGTTTGGACGAACCTCTCAATCTGGCCATTGCTTTGGGGAAATTGTGGACTAGAGTAAACTGGCGTGAAGTTGTAGTGTTTCGCGAATGCGGTCTCTGCTTCTGAACTGTGGGCCATTATCTGAGACTACTGTTTGTGGTATCCCGTGTCGTGCGAAGTTTTCTTTAAGGGCCTTAATTATGTTGTGAGATGACGTGTTGTTTAATAGTGTCACTTCGTGGTATTTAGAATAATAATCTACTGTTATGATGTACTGTTCATGGTCTAATTCGAACAGGTCCGTCCCTATTTTTTCATATGGACGGTTTGGTATTTGGTGACTTATTAATGGCTCGTGGTGTAGTTGTTTCCTGTTCGCTTGGCATGTTGTGTATTGTTCTATTCTTTAGAGGATCTGCATGTCGATGTTGGGCCAAAATACGGTGTCGCATGCTAATTGTTTTGTTTTGGTGATCCCTAAGTGTGTTTCGTGAAGGATTTCAATGATTTTGTTGCGTGTGTTTTGGGGGATGATGAGTCTGTTGCCTTTCATTATTTTATTATTTTCGATCGTCAGATCATATTTATGTGCTTTGTATGGGATTAACGCTGCTGTCGTGTTCATGTCTGACATTGGTCATCCGTCGTTTATGTAGTGTTTTAGTTGTTTCATGTCATCGTCTGTCTCATACTGTTGTTGTATCTCTGTCATTATGTCTGACGTGGCTGTGACTGATGCCACACTGACTTCATCATCAAACAGGCAGCTGGGCTCTAGTGTGTCGCTGTGCGCTCGGGAAAGTGCGTCTGCAAAAAAAAGGTGATCCCTTTTACGTGTGTCAACACTACATTATAATTCAATAGGCGCATGCAGCGTATGCGCCTACACTGCATGCGTGCAGATAATTTGTGAATGGGCTTCTCCATTATCGAAATGAGGGGTTTGTGATCGGTCTCAATTTTTATCTTTTTACCATATGCGTATTCGTGGAATCGCTGGCATCCAAAGCAAATGGCTAGCATTTCTTTCTCGATCACCGCATAATTGGATTGTGCGTGATCGAGTGCTCTGGATGCTATCGCTACCGGCTTTCCGCTCTGTAACAGCACGGCCCCCAGCCCTGATTGGCAGGCATCCACTTGGATGACGATTGCTTTGTTTACATCATAGTAGGCTAGGACTGGAGCATTTCTCAGTTTTTGTTTTAAGGTTCTGAAAGAGCTTTCTTGTTCTGCTTGCCAGTGCCACACCACATCTTTCACCAGCAACGTTCGTAAAGGTTTAGCGATTTCTGACATGTTCGGAATGAACTTTTGCACATATCCGATCATGCCGAGAAATCGCTGCATGCTGGGTTTGTCGTGTGGAGTGGGCATGTCTACGATCGCTTGAACTCGAGAGGGGTCTGGTTTGACTCCATCTTGTGTGAGCAAATGGCCTACATATGAAACTCGCGTTTGGCATATCTTAGTTTTGTGAGTGTTAAGTCTTAAGTTGACTGATCTTGCCTGCTCCAGTACTGCTTGCAACCTGCTGTTGTGCTCCTCTATCGTGGACCCGTATATCAATATGTCGTCCGTCACCACCTGGCAGATCCCCCATAATGCGCTGCATCTCCTCAATAAAGATATCCCCAGCTGTCTTAATGCCGAAGAGCAGGCGGGTATATCTAAACCGCCCCCATGGGGTGTTGAATGTGCAAAGGAGTGAACTTTCTTTACTAAGCTCGATCTGCTAGTACCCTGACTTTGCGTCTAACACAGAAAAGTATTTTGCATGGGCAGTGTTGGCTATAACTTCATCGATAGTCTCAGTGGGGTAGGGGCCTCTCATGATCGCTTTGTTGAGCTTCGTGGGGTCGAGACAAATTCTTAACTTATTCGGTTTGCGTACAATGGTGATAGAGTTCACCCATTTGGTGGGCTCGTGTTGCTCTATGATTACTCCTAGCTTAACCATTCGTTTAATCTCGTCGTGAACTTTACCCTCAATTGTGTATGGAATACTTCGTGGTGGATCGACTATAGGCCTCACATTTGGATCAGTATATATTACAGCATCAGTTTTTATTAGGCCTAGCCCAGTAAACAAATCAGAGTATTTGCTCACCATTTTGTCCGCACCTTCACTGAGGGATCCCTGCATTCCTGCCTCGTATATCTCATCGACCCTGGCTAAAATCCGTAACTGGGTACACGCTCGCTGTCCCAGGATCGGGTCACCCTGTTGCACCACCTGGAACCTCAGTTGATGTCCATTGATGTTCAGGTTTGTCTCGCCGTCAGGGATGATCTTGTGTCCGGAGTAGGTGATGAGTCGACATTTACGCTCCGTTAGCATGGCTTCTTTCAGTTGGTCGAAGATTTTCCTAGGGATCAGGTTGGCTTGCGAGCCTGTATCCAACTTGAACCGGATGACTCAATCCTCCACGCGAAGGTCTTTGTGCCATGTCTCCTCTTGATTGTTGTGATCATTGCCCATTGACCCGATGAACAGGTCCGCGTCCAGCTGATCCACTAGGGCAACGGCTGCTCCCCGTTGTTCCATGTCTGGTTGTCTGTCCTGATGATCACACGTAACTCCATGGACTGGCGTTGGCTTGCTTCGGCACACACTCGCAAAGTGTCCTAACTTACGACATGAGTTGTATGTTTTCCAGCGTGCTGCACATACTCCTATATGGTGCTCGAACCCGCAGTTGCTGCACACGTTGCGGGCTGTGTTGTTGTTGTCGTACCTGCCACGCTGATTCCAAGATGGCACTCCTGTTTTGGTGGGCGGTTGCGATCCGACACCGGCACCCCTGACTACAATGGCGTCCACTTCTTGGGATAGCGTCTTGTTTCTCCTCCAAATGCCTGGCTTTGAACTCACTTAGTTGACATATCTCCAGGCACTTTTGCAGCGTTAGGTCAGACGTTTGGAGTAGTTTGTCCCGTATTTCCATGTTGCGGATGCCTGCTACTATCCTGTCACGTAGCAGGATCTCTTCCATCTCCCCGTATTGGCAGTCTGTCACCCGGTCACGGAGGGTGGTGATGTAAGTGGCCGTATCCTCCGTGGTCTGATTGTGCATGTTGAACCGATATCCCGTGATAATTATGTTGGCTCTACCTGTACAGTACTCATGAAACGCATTTAATAACGGCTCCATCTTGTCCTCCTCGCTGTGTGTGAATTGGAAAGTAGCGTGCACTTTCTGAGCTTCCTGCCCAGCGACGTGCAGGAATATGCAGCATTGTACGTCCTCCGGTTTAGTTTTGACTCCCGCTGCTGTGGCATCAATTTTGTAGGCCCGGTACCATATTTTCCAATTACTGGCTCCAGTTTTGTCGAGAATTAGTGGGCCTGGTGGTCTGAGGCCAGTCAGAGATGTTGTGGTACTTGTGTCCACCATTTTACATCTGACACCATGTAAGAGTGATAGGAGACAGATGTCCATACACGTTGTGTGTTGAGTAGAGAGTGGTTTATTTTCCCCCGCCGTGTCGCGTGAATGTTTTCCCCTCCATATATGTACATATATGACAACTAGCAGGAGAGGCCTGTATGAAACCTAATTTTCGGCGATTCCCCCACACTGTCACACAGTACTAAACCTGTGGGGGAAATTCAGTGTTTTGGGGGAAATTAATTTCTTGTTTTTGTTTGCTTTGATTTTCACGTCCTACTCCTAGCAACATCAAATGTCATACAAGGATAGTGCATACGCACCACGGCTGCCAGGGCATCATCAGATTTTGATCACGCAAGCGAAAGTACACCTGTTATCAAAATGTTGTAAGTTAGCTGAATTTAAATTCTTTCTTGTGAAGTTATTGTACTACATCCGGTATCTTCAACTACAACATAAGTGATCACAAACCTATTTATATAATTTAAAAAAAACAAGGAATGACAAACAAACCACATCACACTGGGGCCGCTCATACAGAAACTGCACCTATGAGGACCTCTCAACCACACTACGGGGATTTGCTACCAATGAAATATTTTATGAGCAAGATCCAAACAATTACAGAGAACTCAAAACCGAGTATAGTATAGAACAGTATATAGGGGCAAAGTTCTCTCAGTGAATGAGATGCACACTAGATCTAATATCACATACCTGAGCCAAAGGAGAGATGCACATCTGCTATCTCTTATGTTTATCAGAGCCAAGGATGAAAACTACATAGACCATACTACCAGAGTTACCAGGCAGGGGGATGCTACACTCCTCAAAGTTCCTAAACCTCTCACAAATAGACTGACAAGAGCCCCTATCTACAAAGGCAGCAAATTATGGAATGAACTCCCAGTCAGAATTAGACATGCACAAACACAACTAGAATTCAAGAACCTGGTAAGAATTCACCAAGCCAGTCAGGCCCTTCTACAGGCCTAGTGATAAGGTCGCCATATTTAATTATCTATCTATTATAAGCACCTATGGCCACCCCACCCCCTCCCACCATCCCACGCGCTCCTTTACCTGCTGCCAACAAACCAAGTTATCCACCGTACAAATTATTTGCCCAGCAAATTTGGAAAATGTGTATCAGTCTGGTGGTGTTGCTACAGACCGGGGGCCCTATGGTACTGGGATGGCTCACTCCCTATCTCTCCCATGGTAATGTAAATTTCGCAGCGCCACCTTGTGGTGGGTTTGATCAACCCAGCTGCTCATCATTATCATCATCACACATCTTTCACATTCATATATACATTTATACATATAATCTAGCATCTGTTTAACCAAGAGAACAGCCAGCGCACCAAGTGGTGCGTTTGATCATTTTGATTACACAGTACAGGCTGAGTGAGCCGTCTTAGTATTATGGTGTCTTTGTATAAACATAGACACTAATAAAGTCTGTACTAGACTACTAAATGACTGAAACGTACAATCCTCAAAGCTTTGTTTATCCCATCATTACTAACAACCTACTTACTCAAACTACTTCATGTAGTCAAAAACCACCCAAGGTATTATTATTAATTAACCTTTTAAGCATAACCCTATAAGCTAACCACACTCTATCTAACAGAATAAACAAACCATTCTACTAACACTCACTCCATCTCAAAATGTTAACTCCAACAACATGATAATTTTGCAATTCACAACATAGTAGGCATACAAACCTATGAAGGGAAACTATGCACCTAACCACTCAGTAATGTAAAGGTCTAATCAATACACATGTATGTATCTAAGTGTGTATGATACTATGAATACAACATATAACTGCTATTTTATGTGAATTGTCAAACTATACCATATGTAAGACTTTTAATGTTTGATATTGTTATTTCAGCTGATTTGAGCTAGCTGCTGATGACAATATCAGACTACGTGTACATATATTGTAAATAACTGTATTGTCACATGGCTGGAAGACCAGTGCCACGGCGCTGACAAAAGATGAATAAACTATATTTACAACAAAACAACAACAAAAAATAGAAAAGTTTGGCTTCGTTAACAAAATAAAATGATAGGGTTATACATTATGTCCACTGGTGACCAGCGTGACACAAATAGTAATCAAGCTGGTTCCCTGTTCCACGGTCAGTACTGTAACACGTACGAGAAGGCACTGGGAGCATATATATTTTTCTTTTATAAGTATTCAAATGTTCTTAAATGGAATAACATATGCTTCTTTTTTATCTATTACCAACAAATTTCCTATGTTGTTAAAAAAAACGAATTAGTAAATTAAGTGCAGCATGGTTGAACACCAGCACTGCAGCAGAAACAAATACGCGAAATGTCGAGGGTCGGTCCAAAGCATTACTTATTCATATTATTATAGGCCTATATTTATATTTTTTAATATGACAAAATCTCAAAACCATCGTACTACGCAGATTTACTTTGCAGCCTTACCTTATTAGCTTTGGGGCTGACTGCAGTGTGGCAGTGCACACTAGTGGTAGTAGTGTTGCCAGCTCGTGCTGCTGGTGGTCATGGCGCTGGTGGCTGTCGTCGCACTGTTGACCTCCCGGGACTGCTGCTGATTGGGCTACGCTTTGTTGACGGTGGATGCCATATAAGTTGATTTCACACAGAGCAGTTTAACAATTATATCGCTCCAGATTCATCAGACTACGATCTGGATACACAGATCTAACGACCGTCGCCCAGTAAAGACCTAAATAAACTTAAGTAGATTAGTTTTCGTCTTGTTCTGGAATATCGGCGTAGCAGACATGACAGATTAGGCGTGACGTCAGCGCTGGGTCTCCTAGCCTGGTTCCCTGGCCTTTCAACAGGCGGCACCTAGCGGAAACCATGGGTACTGGAACCCGACTACCCATGTTTCCGCTAGGTGCCGCCTCAGTGCCTCCACATGGCACAGTGGCGACTGTCGTATATGTACGGAGAACAAGCGGGACCCAGCTAGAGGGGGTCACGTGATGAAGGTGACGCGTTAGATCGGGAACAGAATAAAATCACTTAGCCTTTCGACTTCATGGCGTTCATGTCTGTCTTCTCTACATGGTGTCAGACAGTAGGACCCTGCTAAGACATGGCTTTGTCAGGCCTAAAACCGCTGGCTATGCTCAGCCTAAAAGGAAATTTGGCCATAAACTGGCGCGTGTGGCATGGAGCATATGAATTGTATGCCAGCGCCACGGGACTATCGACGAAAAGCGGAAAAGTGCAGTGCTGCGCGTTCCTTCACGTAGCAGGTTTGGAGGCGCGAAAGCTGTTTCATGTAATGAATTTGGAGAGTGGAGACAGGGAGAGTGGAGACAGGGAGAAAATAGGCAAGATAACAACCGCATTCCGGGACTATTGTCACGGAAAAGCCAACAGAACAATAGTCCGGTACAAATTTAATAGTTACAACCAGACGACGCAGGACATTGAGACATACATACGCGAATTACAATATAAAATATCGTTGTGTGACTATGGATCGACCGAGGAGTCGATACTATGTGACAGACTCGTCTGTGGTGTGAAGGACAATGTGGTGAGGGATAAGTTGTTACAGACACGGAATTTAGAGTTGGACCAGTGCCTGGAAATATGCAGACTCAGCGAAAACAACTCGGACCAACTAGCAAGCGTGACCAATGACACTCATGACTGGCGGTCAACCGGCGTGATGACCGACGGTCATGCCCCAAACAAGCCGCCCACCGACACCTGCTGGTAATGACACTAGACAGCGGGGAAGTAGGAACGCCCCCCCAAGCCGCGCTAGTTGCACAAGGTGTGGGTATTCACACGCATGGGACAATTGCTCGGCCAGAGGGAAGGAATGTTTGAGCTGCGGGCGCATTGGTCATTTTGCCCGAGTGTGTAGAGGTGGGCAACGGCAACAGGCGCTGGTAGATGCGTTAGACGTAGACAAGGAAGGCACCCCGGCGGAATGGTTGGCAGAAGACGCAGAGGAAGACGAGCCAGATGACCTATTCATGGGGGCAATATCAAACCATCGAGATGGTTTGAGTCTATGGTACGAGGACAACCGTATAGGCGGCAACAAGCTATCATTCAAGTTGGACTGCGGGTCGGAGGCCAACATCATACCCGAGAGCGTGTTCATGTTGTTACCCAACATGGAGTTAAGGAAGCCGAAGTGCAGACTGGTCACATATTCAGGAGAACGGATCCGACCCAGAGGAGTAGTCACCATCAACATACAGGGACACTCAATGCTGTTTCAAGTGATCGACAGTGGATCGGCTATACTTGGAAAAGACGCGTGTGTGACTCTGGGACTGCTCAACCGAGTGCGGGCAATGAACATGGAAAAGAATCATCCGATGGATGATGACGATGACAAAGTGCTGGTAAATAAGTACCATAATGTATTCAAAGGGTTGGGCTGTATTAAAGTTAATGCAACGATTCATGTAGACCCAAATGTACCCGCTGTAATCGATCCACCTAGGTGTATACCGCATGCCATTACTGATGCTGTACAAAATGAACTAGAACAAATAGTTAACATAGGCGTAATAGTTAAGCAACAGGACCCAACACCCTGGGTAAACTCTATTACTATTGTAAAAAAAACAAATAAATTGTGTATATGCCTTGACCCGACTAGGCTAAATAAGGCCATATTACATGGCTCGTATCCAATTAAGATGGTCGAGCAGGTAGTGGCAAACACTTCAGGTGTGAAGTTCTTCTCGGTGCTCGATGCAAAAAGTGGCTACTGGCAAATCCTGTTAGATAAACCGAGTTCATTGTTGTGCATTTTCAACACATCGTGGGGACGGTATAGGTCACCAGGCTGCCTTTCGGTATAAAGACGGTCGGGGATATCTTTATCCAGGAAATGGAGAACATTCTAAAGGGGCTCCCATGTGTGGACGTAATAGCAGACGACATATTGATATATGGTGTAACTAAGAGTGAGCAAAACGAGGGGTTAGAGGCTGTTTTGTGACGGCAGAGGAAGTCGGGTTGAAATTGAACCCAGACAAATCAAAATTGTGTAAGTCATAAGTCAAGTATGTAGGCCATGTACTTACTGCTGAGGGCCTCATTCCCAATCCTGATAGAATGCAGGCAATCACAGACATGCCAACACCCACTGATAAGGCAAGCGTAGAGAGTTTTTTAGGAATGGTGGGTTATGTCCATAAGTTTATTCCTAACCTTTCGGATATTGCCAAGCCGTTAAGGTTATTGTTGTCAAAAGAAATTGCATGGCACTGGGACGCTGAACAGAATAATGCTTTTTTGAAGTTAAAAAAGCTGTTAGTCAATGCTCCAGTGCTAAAGTACTATGACGTAAAGAAACCATTAAAGTTACAAGTAGATGCGTCCATGACTGGGCTCGGAGAGGCACTATTTCAAGATAACCTACCGGTCAGCATGGCGTCAAAAGCCCTGACCAAATGTCAAGGGAATTATGCTGTTATAGAGACAGAGATGCTTGCGATCTGTTTTGGCTGTGCCAAATTTGATGATTACATTTTTGGAAAACAAATCACGGTCGAAACAGATCACAAGCCACTTGTCAGTATTATGTCGAAGCCATTGCACACACTAACTGCCCGACTACAGAGAATGAGGTTATGATTGCAAAATTAAAGGTGTGAACATGTTAAAGGTGTGAACATGTTTTTTGTTGATGCCTTGTCGAGAGCGCACATAACAAATACCCAACCGATGAACTTATACGATGATAATGTGTCTGTTGCAGCATTAGACTACATCGAAGACGAAGTCACTGACATTGCAAACGAGACCGCACAAGATCAGACACTTCAGAAGCTGACCAAGAACATCCGTGAGGGGTGGCCAATACAAAACAATGACATTGATCATGACGTAAAACCGTATTACACATACAGAGAAGAATTGACAATCAAAAACAATCTCATCTTAAAACAAAACAGAATAGTGATCCCAAAGGTATGTCAGAAACAAATCCTAAACAAGGTGCACAGTGACCATTTAGGCATAATTAAAAGTAAACAACTGGCCTG
>CM059202.1:43883888-44091388 GCA_030323885.1 Branchipolynoe longqiensis
GGGTGTTACTAAACATTCAGTAAGTGTCCAATGGGTGTTACTAAACATTCAGTAAGTGTCCAAATGGTGTTACTAAACATTCAGTAAGTGTCCAAGTTGTGTTACTACACATTCAGTAAGTGTCCAAAGGGTTTTAGTAAATCAGTCTGTAACTTAGCCTTGGGGCCAGGGTGATAGTTAATCCGCCACTGACCCTCCCCCCCCCCCGCCCCCCCCCACACACACACACCCTACCATGCATGACCAGAGACCCGACTAGTGGCTGGATGGGTAAACACCAACTTTGGTATCCCCGAAGTGACCCATTCGGGGCGCTGCGGAGAGATCTGCGCGTCTTCCTCACGGCCACTGGTCACACTGTCCGGACTGAAATACAAGCGGCTCAGTTAATGGGGTTTGACAACACAGCAACAATGAAGGCGACAGCAGGTTGAACTCCAAGTTGTGACAGCGCTTGAGCTTCTGGTGTATTTATAGCACTGCCCCACTGGGATATGGTTACTGCCGGCACCATGACCCAACATCTCACTGAGTCATGTTATCCTGACAGTGAGCTAACCAGTCACTGCCTTATCCTAGTAATGTCAATCGCCAGGTTGGATAATGACAGGTATCAATTTTGTACGGTCCTATATCTCATCTTGTATCTCATGAACTGGGTCTCGAGAGTATCTCATGAACTGGGTCTCGAGAGTATCTCAGGAACTGGGTTTGAAGAGTACCTTGTGAACTGGGTTTTGAGAGTGTCTCAAGAATTGGGTTTGAATAGTATTTCAAGAACTGGGTTTCGAGAGTACCTTGTGAACTGGGTTTTGAGAGTGTCTCAAGAATTGGGTTTGAATAGTATTCAAGAACTGGGTTTCGAGAGTACCTTGCGAAAGCTGACCTCGGTTCGACTGGCGGGACGCGGTCGTAGTACTTCCCGCGTAAATCATCGTGTGAGTAGAAAGTCGGCGGGCCACTCAGTCTGCGAAAAACACACCAGAAGGATATTCAGCAAGTAGGTTACGTATGTATCCACTGGTGTCGTTCCTTGTGATTTTAATGAGAGTAAAGAAGTCAAACAGAAATTCAGTCGATGGCGGATGGTGTGTGCGTCGGTATGGTTTCAAAGATGCAAAGTGAGAAAGCAAGAAAATGCTAAGTATTAGAAAGCCAGAAAAAACTTACAGATATGGGTCAGACAATTTTACCACACATTCCTAACATGAATATGGTAAATATCTGAATGAAAGATCACAGTTAAAATTAGCAATTTGAAATCAAACCCAGTAGGTCGGACTTGGTCTGCCCAGCACCATTAGACTCTTATGTACCCTGTGGTTAGTATTTGTGGCCCTGTGACGTCACACAGGGAAGCGAAGGGTGAACTTACAGAGGTTATAACTTTATATAAATATAAGACATACTCAAAAACCTTCAAATTTACTTTGAGCGATAGCAGGGCATGCACTACTTTCCAAGTCTACGTCACAGAGGACATTCATTAGGGCGGAATGACACTAATAGTAATAGCCATAGGGTGGAATGACACTAATAGTAATAGCCACAGGGTGGACTGACACTAATAGTAATAGCCATAGGGCAGAATGACACATAGAACTAGTAATAGCCATAGGGTGGAATGACACTAATAGTAATAGGTGAACGACACTAAGTAAGCCAGGGCGGAATGACACTAATAGTAATAGCCATAGGGTGGAATGACACTAATAGTAATAGCCATAGAGGCTGGAATGACACTAATAGTAATAGCCACAGGGTGGAATGACACTAATAGATAATAGCCATAGGTGGAATGACACTAATAGTAAGTCATAGGGTGGAATGACACTAATAGTAATAGCCACAGGGCGGACTGACACTAATAGTAATAGTCATAGGGTGGAATGACACTAATAGTAATAGCCACAGGGTGGAATGACACTAATAGTAATAGCCATAGGGCGATGACATAATAGTAAGTCATGGGTGGACATGACACTAATAGTAATGTCAAGGGTGGATGACACTAAAGTAATAGCCATAGGTGGAATGACACTAATAGTAATAGCCACAGGGTGGACTGACACTAATAGTAATAGCCATAGGGTGGAATGACACTAATAGTAATAGCCACAGGGTGGAATGACACTAATAGTAATAGCCATAGGGTGGAATGACACTAATAGTAAGTCATAGGGTGGAATGACACTAATAGTAATAGCCACAGGGCGGACTGACACTAATAGTAATAGTCATAGGGTGGAATGACACTAATAGTAATAGCCATAGGGTGGAATGACACTAATAGTAATAGCCATAGAGTGGAATGACACTAATAGTAATAGCCACAGGGTGGAATGACACTAATAGTAATAGCCACAGGGTGGAATGACACTAATAGTAATAGACATAGGGTGGAATGACACTAATAGTAATAGCCATAGGGTGGAATGATACTAATAGTAATAGCCATAGGGCAGACTGACACTAATAGTAATAGCCATAGGGTGGAATGATACTAATAGTAATAGTCATAGGGTGGAATGACACTAATAGTAATAGCCATAGGTTGGACTGACACTAATAGTAATAGCCATAGGGTGGAATGATAGTAATAGTAATAGCCACAGGGTGGAAAGACACTATTAGGAATAGCCATAGGGCGGACTGACACTAATAGTAATAGCCATAGCGTGGAATGATACTAATAGTAATAGTCATAGGGTGGAATGACACTAATAGTAATAGCCATAGGTTGGACTGACACTAATAGTAATAGCCATAGGGTGGAATGATACTAATAGTAATAGCCACAGGGTGGAATGACACTAATAGTAATAGCCATAGGGCGGAATGACACAAATAGTAATAGCCAAAGGATGGAATGACACTAATAGTAATAGCCAAAGGGTGGAATGACACTAATAGTAATAGCCACAGGGTGGAAAGACACTATTAGGAATAGCCATAGGGCGGACTGACACTAATAGTAATAGCCATAGCGTGGAATGATACTAATAGTAATAGTCATAGGGTGGAATGACACTAATAGTAATAGCCATAGGTTGGACTGACACTAATAGTAATAGCCATAGGGTGGAATGATACTAATAGTAATAGCCACAGGGTGGAATGACACTAATAGTAATAGCCATAGGGCAGAATGACAGTAATAGTAATAGCCATAGGGCGGAATGACACTAATAGTGATAGCCATAGGGTGGAATGACACTAATAGTAATAACCATAGGGTCAAATGACACTAATAGTAATAGCCATAGAGTGGAATGACATTAATAGTAATAGCCATAGGGCAGAATGACACTAATAGTAATAGCATAGGGTGGAATGACACAAATAGTAATAGCCATAGGGCGGAATTACACTAATAGTAATAGCCATAGGGTGGAATGACACTAATAGTAATAGCCATAGGGCAGAATGACACTAATAGTAATTAGCCACAGGTTGGAATGACACTAATAGTAAGAGCCATAGGGCGGACTGATAGTAATAGCCATAGGGCGGAATCACACTAATAGTAATAGCAATAGGGCGGAATGACACTAATAGTAATAGCCATAGGGTGGACTGACACTAATAGTAATAGCCATAGGGCAGAATGACACTAATAGTAATAGCCGTAGGGCAGAATGACACTAATAGTAATAGCCACAGGGCGGAATGACACTAATAGTTATAGCCATGGGGAGGAATGACACTAATAGTAATAGCCATGGGGAGGAATGACACTAATAGTAATAGCCATAGGGCGGAATGACACTAATAGTAATAGCCATAGGGCAGAATGACACTAATAGTAATAGCCATAGGGCGGAATGACACTAATAGTAATAGCCATAGGGCGGAATGACACTAATAGTAATAGCCATAGGGCGGAATGACACTAATAGTAATAGCCATAGGGCGGAATGACACTAATAGTAATAGCCATAGGGCGGAATGACACTAATAGTAATAGCCATAGGGTCGAATGACACTAATAGTAATAGCCATAGGGCGGAATGACACTAATAGTAATAGCCATAGGGTGGAATGACACTAATAGTAATAGCCATAGGGCAGAATGACACTAATAGTAATAGCCATAGGGTGGAATGACACTAATAGTAATAGCCATAGGGTAGAATGACACTAATAGTAATAGCCATAGGGTGGAATGACACTAATAGTAATAGCCATAGGTCAGAATGACACTAATAGTAATAGCCATAGGGTGGAATGACACTAATAGTAATAGCCATAGGGCAGAATTACACTAATAGTAATAGCCATAGGGTGAATGACACTAATAGTATAGCCTGGGGAATGACACTAATAGTAATAGCCATAGGGTGGAATGACACTAATAGTAAGCATAGGCCAGTAGCCAGGGGGAATGACACTAATAGTAATAGCCATAGGGTGGAATGACACTAATAGTAATAGCCATAGGGTGGAATGACACTAATAGTAATAGCCATAGGGTGGAATGACACTAATAGTAATAGCCATAGGGCAGAATGACACTAATAGTAATAGCCATAGGGCGGAATGACACTAATAGTAATAGCCATGGGGGAATGCACTAATAGTAATAGCCAATAGGGTGGAATGACACTAATAGTAATAGCCATAGGGTGGAATGACACTAATAGTAATAGCCATAGGGTGGAATGACACTAATAGTACTAGCCATAGGGTGGAATGACACTAATAGTAATAGCCATAGGGCGGAATGACACTAATAGTAATAGCCACAGGGCGGAATGACACTAATAGTGATAGCCATAGGGCGGAATGACACTAATAGTAATAGCCATAGGGTGGAATGACACTAATAGTAATAGCCATAGGGTGGAATGACACTAATAGTAATAGCCATAGGGTGGAATGACACTAATAGTAATAGCCATAGGGTGGAATGACACTAATAGTAATAGCCACAGGGTGGAATGACACTAATAGTAATAGCCATAGGGTGGAATGACACTAATAGTAATAGCCACAGGTTGGAATGACACTAATAGTAATAGCCATAGGGTGGAATGACACTAATAGTAATAGCCATAGGGTGGAATGACACTAATAGTAATAGCCATAGGGTGGAATGACACTAATAGTAATAGCCATAGGGCGGAATGACACTAATAGTAATAGCCATAGGGTGGAATGACACTAATAGTAATAGCCATAGGGCGGAATGACACTAATAGTAATAGCCATAGGGCGGAATGACACTAATAGTAATAGCCATAGGGCGGGATGACACTAATAGTAATAGCCATAGGTCGGAATGACACTAATAGTAATAGCCATAGGGCAGAATGACACTAATAGTAATAGCCATGGGGAGGAATGACACTAATAGTAATAGCCATAGGGTGGAATGACATTAATAGTAATAGCCATAAGGCAAAATGACACTAATAGTAATAGCATAGGGTCAAATGACACTAATAGTAATAGCCATAGGGTGGAATGACACTAATAGTAATAGCCATAGGTCGGAATGACACTAATAGTAATAGCCACAGGGTGGAATGACACTAATAGTAATAGCCATAGGGCAGAATGACACTAATAGTAATAGCCATAGGGTCAAATGACACTAATAGTAATAGCCATAGGGCAGAATGACAGTAATAGTAATAGCCATAGGGCGAAATGACACTATTAGTAATAGCCACAGGGCGGAATGACACTAATAGTAATAGCCACAGGGCGGAATGACACTAATAGTGATAGCCATAGGGCGGAATGACACTAATAGTAATAGCCGCAGCTTGACCACAAAGACCCTCAGATAACGGTTAGGTTGTAAATAACTCCTAGAGAATGAGTTGTTGCAAGCTATACAAATTAATACCAGTTATATTGGATCATAATGATAGTGAATATGTCAAGTTAGCAAGACGGATGGCCGAATGAGTTAGAGCGTCCGTCTCCGGTGTTGTTAGATCATCGGATGGTGGGTTCGAATCCTGGTCGAGTCAAACCAATGACTTAAAAATTGATACTTGCCACTTCTATGGCCCAGGCGCTCGGCATTATTAGGATAGGGCAAGGAGCAGTGGAATGAGGAAGACCAGTCGTCTGCGACTGAAATTTCCCCTGCTTAAACAACTAACGTACCAACAAACAAAAAAGAAGTTGTTTTGGTCATGTTACATGACCTTTAAGGCACTGGGGTGATTACGTGTTCCAGCAAATCTTTGCAAATGGTCCTAAAGCTTTTGAGCCAAAATAGTGCAGGATGGAAATTGCAGCAAGGATTCTATAATACTGTAGTGGTCTGCACTGACCTCTCGGGCAAGTAACCACATAGACAGGTAGGCGTGGGGAGTGTATTGATATCAGCTGTATGGTTGTTGAACCTACCCTGTGTATGTATGTGTTAGTGCATTGCCTGTATGTATGTAATTGTAAGCATTACAAGACTTACAATTCCAGGGGGACGAGTGTAGTGGTCTGCACTGACCTCTCGGGCAAGTAACCACATAGACAGGTAGGCGTGGGGAGTGTGTCGATATCAGGGAGCCTAGGTGGTGTAATGGTTAGCACACTGGCCCGGAATGCAAAGAGATGTGGGTTCGAGTCCCGCTCTAGGCGCAGTATTTCCCATTTTCATCACCCCCACGACAATACTATTTATTATCTTTGGTTGCAGCCCGATAGCCTTCAGTTTTTGTCATCTTTTGAGATAAATATATTGGATTGATAGTTATGATCTACCTTGCTTTAGTTTGATTACTTGAAGTTGTTTTTATTCTAAATTGTTAAAGGCTCTGTCACACATCACCGGATTCGGGGAAATGGAAAGAAACCGAACAAAGTCTGTTGATATCCGGCAAAGTCCGGTTTGTGTCCGTTGCATATCCATTGATATATGGCCCGATCCGTTAGAAGTTTTGAACATGCACAAAACTTGGAACGGATGCTGCCGGATTGATGTCTATGTTCCTTGTCCAGTTTGGGTTTGTTTAGTCCGCATACAATCCGTTTGCTATCCATTGATGTCCATTTCATGTACGTTCGTCCAGCGGCTTTTGTCCCGATATCACAACATTTGGACACATTTTAATACATTTTGATACTTATCACGCCCGAATACCACTGGACTAGAAAATTCTGTCCGTTGCTCAATCCGGATATAGTGTGACAGGCACTTTAAGTTGCATAGTCTGATGGTTTTGAGTCTTGTCATTTTCTGGGGTAAATATATCAGATTTATCATTATAATCCATCCCACTTTAGTTTAAAGAAACTTGTATTTTAAATGGTTAACTTTTGAGATATTAAAAGTGCAAATATGCCAACGTTATTTTGGCTGCATGGCAAAACTCTGACACAATAGGCTTCTGAAGTAACATATTCTATTAAATTGACTCAGTATTTATTCCCTTCTATGTTGCAACAAATGCATCAGAATCTATGTTTGATAATGATATGTATTGATAATGATATGTAGAATACAAACAAGTTGAATGTTTTGGTTTTTGAAAATTTGATGCTTCATCGGACTATGTGGCTTTAACTTGAGGGAGTCGGCCTATTTCGTGCTATGTGAGACGTGAGTGCTGTAGGATGGGGTGTGCAGGGGGGGGGGGGGGGGGGGGGGTGAAGAGAAGAGCAGCAGGGGGGGACTTGAATCAATGAAACAGATGGCAGACTAATACTTAATAATAATAGTGCACGTCGACTAAAGCCTACACTCCTTACACGCGGCATGCGAATGCGAATGCGGCAAAAAATGGAAATGCCTAGAAGTCAATGGGGGTGATTCCTTACATGCGGCATGTAAATGCGAATGCAAATGAGAATGCGAATGTGAATGTGGCAACTGAATCGGTCCAAGTAGCCATCGGTGCGGCATGCGGCATGCGAATAGAAAAACGATCATCAGGCCGGGCTGGGCCGGGCTGGGCCGGGCCGGAATCATGACCGTTCGCATGCCGCGTGTAAGGAATCCTAGCTTAAGCTCGACATGGCCACTCACCCTGCGAGTCGTGGAGGCGGGGTGCGGGAGTAGCGTCCCGTGTAGGGGTCGCGTCGTGACGTCACTCCAGACATCGCAGATCCAGCGTTCCGCCAGGAGTCTCTCCGGCCACCACTCCAGGACCTGCAGCATGCATACGTAGGCCGTATTCGATTATGACGGTCAGGACCACTCGAGTGATCCGAGTCGTCAGGATTTCATTCAAATAGAACGCCCCGAGGTGAACCTAAAAATACAGGGACCGTGTGCAAAACGAGCTGACCCCGATGCCCCACGTCTTGGCTGGGGGCATAAGGACCAATGATGTCACATTTGTGCTGGTATCTGTAGGATAACAGCTACCAGTTACAAGTCCCACATGTTTTTAAATATTTTTTTTTTAATAACCCAGATGAATTAAATGGAAATATATCTAAACTATGCAATCATACAATACTTTGAAGCCTATGTTGCTGTAGTTATATAGGTTATAAAATATATAAACAGTTTTGAATTAAGTCACCATTTTTTTTCACCCCCGAGCATATTCGTTTATGCAACCCGAGGTTGTAGGATCGACGCATGAGCAAAAAAGTGATTTGGATGATCCGAGTTGTTTAATCGATTACGGCCGTAGAGTTCAACACACTGGAGGGCTGGCCCAGAAGTAAAAGTAAAAGGAAAACTTGTATTATTTAACAACGCCTCTAGAGCAGATTGATTTTTATCATCGCCTATTGGAACACAAACACATGGTCATTCTGACATATTTCTTTGCAGGAAACCCACTGCTGCCACGTAGGCTGTTTCCGATAAGCAGCAAGGGGTCTTTTATATGCACGTTCCCACAGACAGGAGAGCACATACCACAGCCTTTGATGAACCAGTTGTGGGCCACTGGCTGGAATGGAAAATAGAGAAAACTGCAAATGGATCCATTGAGAAGGATCAATTGGATGACCGACAGCTTCACAGGTGGACACTCTACCGCCTGAGCTACGTCCCGCTCCCCTCACGCAGAAGTGTGCACACCGGGTTCACCACATCCATCCTTCTAAAGATTAGAAATTAAAGAAACAACAGAACCCACAAAATACAGGAAACACAGGTGCAATAATTCAATCAAGAATTATTCTATTGGGTTCTGTACAAAATGGCACTAGTCTTTTTTTTGCCAACCAGACCATCTGGGAAGTGTGAGTCACGTGACAATGACGGGCCTGGTTAAAGCTGCATAGTCTGATGAAAATATCAAATTTTCAAAACCAAAATAATTACCTAGATTTGATTCTACATATCTAGCTTAGATACGGGTGCCCTTATTAAACATTTGTCATCACATAGAAGGGAATAATGATGCAATGTAATAGAATCTGTTACTGCAGAAGCCTATGGTGTCTGAGTTTTGGCATGCTTGCCAAAATTAATTTGGCATGTTTGTACTTCAAATATCTCAAAAGTTATCCATTCAATTCAATCAATTCTTTTATTTTAACTCTCTGCAAGGTATGTTTACAATAAATTGAGGTGATACAATAAATGCATACAAATTCCTTACAGACAGAAAGGATCCCAGAAAAGCGATGCTTATCTAGCTGGTCTCCATGATGTGAATGAATAAGTGATGATAATAACAAATTATTAAACCTAAGCTACATTTTTAACTAATGATTATGATGAGCTACTGATGCGTCTCTTCACAGTTAGTAAGAAACAAAGTAATGATAGGAATATTATATGGATATTGTGTCATGGATTCATGTACTTACATGCAGTATCAGTAGTTATTTTGCATGTATGTTAATAGGGGTATTATATATATTCTTTACTGGTAATCGATTTAGTATGCATTGAGATAGCTTATCTTTAGTTTTTTACAGAAGTTTTTCAAAGTTTGAAGGTTTCTAATCTCTACTGGTATTGAGTTCCAGATATTGGTTCCTTGGTTTTCAGTTGTTATTTTGCCATATTTGTTTCTAGTGTGTTTGTGATGTATGTTATTTATCTGTCGTGTGTTATGGGAATGGACCTGATTGTTTTCTTTGAAGAGATTATCAAATATTTCAGGGAGGAGGCCATTCTTTTGCTTGTAAACAAATTTTGCAATGTATATTTTATAAATGTCAGTTACCATAAGTAAGTCCAGGTCTTTATGAAGTGATTTAGTTGGGGTGAGATAGTCTTTGCTATACAGTATTTTCAAGGCTCTGTTTTGTTGTGTCTGTATCTTTTTTAGGGTTGATGATTTGGCTCTCCCATACACCTCTATACCATACTGGATTTTGGAGTAAACGTATGCATAGTATAGTAATTTTTTATTTTCCTCATGTACCCGTCGTCTGATTATTTTAAATGAGTTAGCCGTTTTAATTATTGAATTATTTAAGTCCATTTAAAATAATAAAAGTTACTTCAAACGAAAGTAAGGTAGATTATAACAATCAACCTAATATATTCCCATACATGTCCTAGAACAGACCACACACATTTAGGCCTACAGGACACACAAACTTCATTTCCATAAACTCAACATTATAACCAAAACATTGGACACAAATACGCAGATTCCCGTTCATTAACCCCCTAGTCGGGTTCCAGTTCCTATGTTTTCCGCTAGGTGCCGTCTGTGTGCCTCAACATGGGTCCTGCCCAGAGGTCGCTGGCGGCACCTAGTGGCAAATTGCTGAACTAATACGTTTGTAAACAGAGTAGTATTCAAAATGATGCAAACACAATGTTTTTAGGACTATCGATAACCACTAAACACACATATATTCTTAAATTAGGAGCTATTATAAATGAACATTCATAATTATCATCTTATATAATTTAATCATCATATTAGATTGCAAAATGATGTGGGTATATCAACCCAGATTCCCAACACTTTTTCTAATGGGTTGCTTAGGAACCTGTCCTGGAGACTGTTGTGAGAGTAACAACAGAAGCCACTGCAGACATGCCTATGAGAAATACTCCTAATATCACTCATTGATATGAATTTCCTAAAACTAACATAACTCATTTCATACAATATACCTCCCAACGTCATTTAGAAAATAAGATCTCAACATGTTAGAGTGTATATTCCATTGTTTAAAAAATATATAGGATTTGTAATATAAGATGACAATGTGTGTGAAGTGGAGTGGGTTTTTTTCAAGAAGAAATCAAACTATACAATTTGGACTCAGATCATCCCATTAAATATCACTTTCCCAATATTTTCTGAATGAAATCCGAATCCAGAATAATTCATTGACATATTTGCAACATACCCAAGTAATATATATTGCATAATAAATTATTTTCTCTGTGCATGCAATGGAAGGAACTTAAATGTCCATTTCACTAATGACATTGTTCTGATTGGCACCAACAAAAGGTGAGTGATAATAGCAGAAAATTCAATCACCTCTGTGCCTGGCCTTTGAAACTTGCACAGTGGTGACCTCTGTTGAAACAAATGCCAGGGGACCAGGCTAATAGACTACATCACCGTTCCAGCCATGCGGTGCATTGTGGGATATGTCAGAGCAAAACAAACCCATGAGAAACACATGGCACATGCTAATACACTGGGTGCAGTTATGAAATGTGCTAGTTTCAGCTCTTCTCAGCTCTTGTTTGAAACATAGAACACTAACTAAAACAATATATATAATAGATTAAGATATTAATCTGTTATCCAGCATTGCATTTACATCAATATATTCAGCACATCTTATGCCATGTCCATTTAGATTTAGACAAATCTGGGCACTCAGACTAGTGTTAGAGCCATAGCCAGAGTCAGTTTTACTTATTTTATTCATGTTTTTATTTCTATCCTATGGTTAATGACATTTGTAGAACTAGAAAATAAGTAGGGTTAATCAGATATTGGTTGTATATTTCTTTGAAACAGGTTTTTGTTGACACATTTGAAATTTTAATATTTAAAACAAGAATTACTTATAGCTAATCAATGGTGATGTAAACATCAGCCTGTAAAGTGACTGAAATTGTATGTTTCTTAGCTCAAAATGATTAATTATAGAGAGTTGTGTCTTGAAGTTGCATAGTCCGATGGTTTTGAATTTCTGTATGTTTTCTGAGATAAATATATTAGATCGATCACTAGTATCATCTACTTTACATTAGTTCAAAGTTACTTTTATTTTAAATGGTAAACTTTTGAGATATTTTGAGTGCAAACATGGAAAATTAGTTTTAGCAAACTTACCAAAACTCTGACACCATAGACTTCTGCAGTAACAAGTTCTATTAAATTGACTCAGTATTCCCTTCTATGCAGAAACAAATACTTAATAAGTGCATCAGTATCTAAAGCCGTGTTTACACGGGGAATTGTGAAGCGAACTAGACAAAGCGATTTATATGAAGCGAAGTAGTGGCGCGTTTACACGGACTGAGTTTGAAAGTGTGTCGGCGCCGGGAACCAGCAGCCTTAGTGAGCCTGTAGCCGGCGAGTACTGCTATTTGTTTAGTCGCCGCCCAGGAACCAGCTGAATCGATTCATATAAACTACCTCGCGACTGGTTTATATGAAGCGAACTATATGAGGTGAATCAGCCCTAATCCGCCTCAGAGTCGCGTTTACACGGCGAATGTGAAGCGAACTAGGCAAGGCGATTTATATGAAGCGATTTAACTCTCCCGTGTAAACACGGCTCATGTTAGATATGTAAAATCAAATCTAGATAATTGGTTTGGTTTTGAAAATTTGATATTTCACCGGACTATGCAGCTTTAAACATATTCATTATATTATTATATTGCATCCTTCCGTCCATGTTTGTGCCAAATTGTTATGTATTTCTATTAATTTTGAATAAAATGGAAGTTTTGCCCTACGCGTATCGGCAAACTCAATGGATGTACGCCTTTGCTCCCAACGCCGTTTTCAGCGCATGCGCACTCGGAACGGTGATCTCGTCTATATACCCCCCCCCCCCCCCCCCCCTCACGTGCAGGGGAGACTTGTCGGTCACCGTCCCCGGGTACCCAGACACACCTGTCACACGGCACACGATCTGGATCTGTAACCGCCTCACACTGCGTCTGCACGGGTCGCGCAGTGTGCCGAGCAGTGAAGTAAAGGTTGGCTGACAACCGATAAACAACAAGTCGAGGCTGCCCTCCCGACTTACCGATCTCCGAGCCGACTATTGATGGACATCGTGTCACCTGGCGACAATTATAGAGGTTGTGGTGCAAACTTCTCAGACATCTCTCAGCTGCGTTCAACTGAAAAGTCCGATTCCGTGTGAAGGCGCATTGTTTACATGTGCGAACCAGTCCACCCGCCTGGTCCCCTGACCTTCCTAGTAGGTGGCGCTGCTGAGGCGGTTTCAGCGTAGCCTGGTCCCCTTTCCTTATCACAGGTGGCGCCACTAACGTCGACTCGGGGTACTGTCCAGCGTGTCTCAAAAGTCATTATCTATATCTTTGTTGTCTTTATTGTTGTTCGTTTAACGACCCCCCCCCCCCCCCAACAAAAAGTAGACATTGGTTATTGGGGGTCATACATTGGTTAGATATATCTGACTAACAGCAACAAAAGAAGATTCAAACAAGTAAAATAGAGCACATAAATGTATACCAAAGAGCATACAACTGTGGTAACATTGGATTTTTAATAAATCAAATGCTATCGCAAAGTTGTATCTTTAGTGCAAATTTATGTATTTACAAAACATTAATTCGTTTATGTAGAATTGTATGTAACTGTTAAATATTCCATTTGAGGCCCATATCACCCATACTAATACTTCATTCAACGTAAATCTGTATGTGCCCTGATTTCTGAGGCAAATTTCTCACATTTTGGTTTATGTGGGTTTCGTTCATAAATTCCCTTTAGTACCCATGATATAACATGGTGTTTACCCATTGTATCTCCCCTTGTTCTGGGAAGGATAATCGAGAGAGCGCACCTGGCAGCATTAATTGCGCCGTAACCTAGCCCTTCTTGTTCTAACATTCTAAAAGATCTGCACACTTGGGCAATAGTTGGGTTCATGGGTTTAACTTTGTGAATAAGACAATAAACGCCCAATTTTTTCAAATATGTGGTATACATTTTAACTGTTCCTTTTCTCCACGCATGTGACACTAGCCGTTCTTGTGTAATTTTGTCTAAACCAAATTGTTCTAGGTATTTATTTAGAAAAGGAATGCAAGCAACGGTGTTGTTGCTAGTTGCCGTGATGTTCCAGAGGGCCTTGGTGAGTTAATTTCCTCGGGATTTTGGGAATCTGAGGCAATCTCGGGCTGTCGAGGCTAGTCCTGCTAGCCACGGCTGTGTGTCCCATTCGGGGACGATCAGGATGGCGTGAGACCGGTCCATCTTTATCTTTCGTGCCACTCTGGTAATGATGTTGAAAGGGGGGAAAATTTAATAAAATTCATTTTCCCAAATCAGTGAGAAAGCATCTATGTGCCAAGCAAATGGTTCTGGGTGCCATGAAACATATCTGTTAACTTTAAAGTTATTCCTTGATGCAAATAAGTCGCGTCCTGATGATCTATGACCTTAGACCCTATAATACTGTAGTATTATAGGGTCTTTGCTATGACCTTAGACGTTGTCACCAAACAAATCTTCGGCTGAGAGTTAACCAGGCCTATGTCCACTTTCAGAAAAAGATGATATGTATAGGCCCTACATAAAACCCATCTCAGAATTGATCAGTTTCATTTCCCCAACTCACAACTCAATATATGAACCCCCAAGACACTCACTCACTCTATATATTGAGCTGTGGGTTGGAGACATAAAACTACAACTCTAAGATGGGTTTTATGTACAGATATCTGAAAGTGGACTTTGGCTTGTTAATTCTCAACCGCCGAAATGTACATCTATTTCATTTTTAATCACAAACACTCAATTTATTTATTTTTAATACAAAAAGAGGAGAGCTTTCCATCAGTTACTTCATATATTAATGAACCAATTATTGCCTGATATGGGGAGCGTCCGAGAGTATCGGAAATGAGAATTGAAGCCGAGGTCAATAGACATTAACTTACAGATTAATTCATAGATCCTCTTCTGGCTGATCTAGGCCCTATTGGGCCTCTAATGCCACCTCGTTATGATAAAAAGGAACTATTTTTTTGTGCACACAAAATTGGAGAAATGCAACAAGTAGAAGAAGTACAAAGAAAATACACCAGTAAAATCCCCACTCTATCTGAACACAACTACTGGGACAGACTCAAACTACTCAAACTTAACTCACAAGAAAGAAGAATGGAAAGGTACAGAATCATATATATCTGGAAAATATTAGAAGGAAAAGTGCCCAACCCAGGAATAAAATACCATATATCTCAAAGGAAGGGAAGACTCTGTAGGATTCCAAAAATAGAGTCACAAGCTAGCAGTGTGATCAAAACAATCAGAGAAGGAAGCTTAATGGTGGGTGGACCAAACCTTTTCAATAGCATGCCACGAGACATAATAAACATGACAGACTGCAGCACAGACAGCTTCAAACACAAACTGGACAAATATCTCCGAACCGTCCTAGATCTACCAAGAATCCCAGGATATACCAACCTGACAATAACGGACACTAACTCATTGCTGGAAATGACAAAGCTGCCCATAATGACCACTGCATCCACACTAGATGACCAAGGCTGAGTCATCGATCTGGCCTAAGCACCACATGTTCGAACTGAACTAAACTAAACAAATGGAGTTGGACAGAGCCCTGAAATCATATAATTGCGAGTGTCCTCTCCAATGTCTATCCCACCTTCTCTCAAATTTATGTGTTTTAAACGCAGGATAAAATCTGTACTATTAAGTCAATATGCAGATACAGTAAATTGTAACAACAAATTGTCGTGATTGTTACCACAGGCCATATAGACCCAATATTGGAACTACAGAATTTGTCTATTCATGAACAGGGCCTGATCTTATCGTATCTTTTTCTAAACATGTTTTTTTCCCTTAAAGAGCAATCTGTAGGTTATTTGTATATTAGTTCCAGGGCTCATGATTTTGTTTATGGATTATTTTGTTTATAAGGGTCAGTGGGAAGACAACCATTAATGGTTACACTATTCCTACAATTCCTATTGTTAAAGGCCCTGTCACATTACGGCGTATGGCGGGAGCGTATTGAAAACCTACGTAGGTCCTGCGCGTGCCGGCCTATGATGACATTTGGTGACCTTTCGGGTGGGTTTGAGCGTATGTGGAACCTACGAGGAGCGTATGAGGAGCGTATGGAAGCGTGCTGTGACATTTTTTGACAGTATGGGCCATACGCCCTCATAGGTCGAGTTTTTTTGAGCATGCACAAACAAATTTGGACGGACGGATTTATGAAAGTGTATGGCGGCGTATGCCTCATACGCTTCACATACGCCGGCATCTGGCGGCATCTGGCGGCGTATGAGTAGCGTATGCGTAGTGTATACGGCGTATGCCGACGTATATGACGTAACGCGCTTACGCCGCCATACGCTCCCGCAAAAAACCCTAATGTGACAGCCCCTTAACAGAATAGTATATGTGAATAAAAAATGTCTTAATGTCTATGGTGTCCGAGTTTTGGTGTGCTTGCTGACATTAATTGTGTATGTCTGCACTTTAAATATCTCCAAAGTTATCCAATTTAAATAAGCTACTTCAAACTAAATGAAGATAGATTATAACAATCAATTAAATGTTTAGATTATAACAATCAATTAAATATATTTAGATTATAACAATCAATTAAATATATTTAGATTATAACAATCAGTTAAATGTTTAGATTATAACAATCAATTAAATATATTTAGATTATAACAATCAATTAAATATGTTTAGATTATAACAATCAATTAAATATATTTAGATTATAACAATCAATTAAATATATTTAGATTATAACAATCAATTAAATATATTTATCTCAGAAAAATTACAGAAACTCAAAACCATCGGACTATGCAACTTTAATAAAAAAATTAAAAAAGAATTAGTGATCATCTGTTTGCATTTGTTATCTTTGCAATCGTTTAAATTTGAGAATGCTGCATTGCTATTTTTGTAATGTAACCTATGACCAGTAATCGGAACTGAAATTTGAACATGTATAATATAACTACCAGAAATAAACACAAACAATGTTGACAGGCCAATATCAGTTTTATCAGACTTGAAATCATGTTGGATATCATCACCAAACATCTTATCAACCATTAGTCCACAACATTCTGATAGCAGCAGTGACACGATTAGAACACATGAACCATTGCAACTTGGGTGTGATTGAATGTCATCAACTTTCACACTTAAGCACAGAGCAATGTTTTATTTCAATATCAAATATCAACTCAATTGTGAGGTATTGGCTGTAACATATTTCAGTTAATTAAATATATGTATTAAAATAATAAATATGTTGGTTGATAATTTGGCCACTCCCATTTCATACATTGGTCAAAATGATGACAACGTTGCATGCCTAATTAATGTAACCTTGAGAGCTGTCCATTCAGGCATGAATATTAGGTGTCTGTCTTAAATCGAGTGTCAATTAAATCAATTAAGGGATGGTATATTTTCATACACAGTTTCATATAATTATTATCTATACCTAAACAGGTACACCTCTGAAAGAAGACGTCTAAAGTGGCCTACCTCTCGCACAACAAACGAATCCAGCATCAAAAGCTCTCCAGACACACCTTTGCTTAGTTGTTCAGTTCATGCAACTGAACATGTGAGAGGAGAGCGTTGAGGTCTGTGATGTATCAGTGACATCATAGGTGGGATTCCCTCATCACAGGGGAATCCATGGCAACCACCAAGATGGCAGCCACAGAAAGCTCTCAATTCAACTTTTAAAGTCTATTAATCTACATGATTTAATAAATTATTCACATAAGAAGTAGCTGGTTATGCATTTTAGATTGGAAATTCTAACATTTTTCTCTATATGGTTGTCTAAAAGCCTTGTCAGTGCTGCTGGACTAACTACAACACAACAGGAGCACCCAATTTCAGCGCTCTCCCCCCATGTATACAGTTGCATAAACTGAAAACCTGGAAAGGTATGCTTGGAGAGCATTTGTCGGAGTATGGTTTGTATCTCAGCAGCCTATACCGGGTTCGTTTAACATCGGTATAACTTATCGATAAACATCAGATACATAAACTATAAAGAGGATCATGTTGCTATTAGACAGAACACAACTTTATTATTTTACCTTGTGGTGCTCTATCAGGTTCAAATAGGTCAAATAACTCCAAATAAAAGTAATAGGTCAAATAACTCAAAATGAAAGTTATAGATCAAATAACTCAAAAATAAAAGTTTTAGATCAAATAACTCAAAAATGAAAGTTATAGGTCAAATAACTCAAAATGAAATACATAACCATTTCTACGCGTTTCACGTATCACAACTTTCGCTGTCCATGAACCAAATATTAAACTGCTTTAATCACACAAAGCCCAACAATTAAATAGTAAAGTATTACATGTCGTGACGTCACAGATTCGCTTTCAACCTGCCTTCTGGGCCCATATGCATGTGTCGGGGTTAGCGCTGCGAAGCTGGTTTTCGGCGGGTTTACCGGGTTAGCGGCGAAAACTCTGTATGTATATATCGGCGTTAGACAAACACCGTGAGCTTAAAGTCGCCTGCACTAACCCCAAGCCATAGGATGGTTAACGTCGATGTTAGGGACTGATTATGCCCAAATCTATTCAATGCGATCATATTTAATAGAATTACATACGCAATAAGTGAAATTTTATCAATTTAACCCTAAATTCGAACCATTATTAATGCTGCCGCTGCATTGGCGGCGATATTAATAGTGTCGAATCGACGAATGTAAAGTAAACAAATCGCCACCGCCACAGCGATGTCGATATCCATACTGCCAACGCCGCCAATATATTAGGCCCAAATCTATTCAATGCGATCATATTTAACAGAATTACATACGCAATAAGTGAAATTTAATCAAATTAACCCTAAAATCGAACCGTTATTAATGCATAACGCTGCATTGGCGGCGTTATGCACATTGTCGAATCGACTAAGAAGGCTGCTGGTTCCTGGCCACCGATATTGTCAAATAGCGGTGCTCGCTGGGTACGCGCTCAGAGGGGCCCCCCCAAGTTGCTAAATAACTAATATGTTAACTAACCCCGCCGCGCTTTGGACACATACATACCCCGTGACACATCTGGAACACCGGCATTAGATAACCCGGGACCCGCCGTTAACACCGGAGCCGATAAAAAGTTGCTCATACATATGGCCCCTGGTGGTGTGTGGGAGTGTGGGGGGAGGTGAATGTGGAGGGGAGGAGGGGGTGAACAACACGCTTCAAATGCAGGTCAAATGTCTCACAATGCAGCCTCACATTACACAAACAATCTCAACTAAATCAAACAGCGGGAAGGTGTCCTTTAATCGGGTTAAATCTGGACATTCAGGTCACGTGGGGTCTCTAAAGGTCACGTGGTCTCTTCTCTCATCCGAGCACCCTGCCCTCTCAAACTCAGTCTAATGAAGCAACTAGAAATAAACACTAACAGAAGCTACCACTGACATATTTATCTGTACAGTTATTATTATATATTATTATGAATTATTATCGTGTGGCCTAGGAAACCTTGCTATCATCAGTATTAGTATGATTAATCTGGTATAGCAGGATTTATATTTTGTATTATTAATATTAATGCTATGAATGTAACAGACCTTACTTGCAATTATTATTGCAATTAGTATTATGAATGTTGCATAGTAGCATTTATTGTCATTATTATTTTTTATTAAAGTTGCATAGTCCAGTGGTTTTTAATTATTTCATTACCGTCTAAATAAATATATCAAATTGACAATTAGAACCAATTAGACCTATTTCTTAAGGCCCTGTCACATTACGGCGTATGGCGGGAGCGTATTGAAAACCTACGTAGGTCCTGCGCGTGCCGGCCTATGATGACATTTGGTGACCTTTCGGGTGGTTTTGAGCGTATGTGGAACCTACGAGGAGCGTATGGGAGCGTGCTGTGACATTTTTTGACAGTATGGGCCATACGCCCTCATAGGTCGAGGTTTTTTGAGCATGCACAAAAAAATTTGGACGGACGGATTTATGAAAGCGTATGGCGGCGTATGCCTCATACGCTTCACATACGCCGGCATCTGGCGGCGTATGAGTAGCGTATGAGTAGCGTATACGGCGTATGCCAACGTATATGACGTAACGCGCCTACGCCGCCATACGCTCCCGCAAAAAACCCTAATGTGACAGCCCCTTAAGTCTGGAGAAACTTGAATGAAAAATGGCTAACTTTAGAGAAACTTGAACTGAAAGAAGCCAAAATAATTTCGACAAGCTTGCCCCAACTCTTGGAGAGCTCTATGATCGAGATCTGCATCTCGCGATGGTCACGTGATATAGGCTGACCTACTTATGTAGGCTGACCTACTTATGTAGGTAGCCGCCTGGAACCTGTCTAAAGCTGTGTCTACACGGGCAATTGTAAGCCGATTTAGACAAAGCGAATTATATGAAGCGAACTAGTGTCGTGTCCACACATGGAGTGGTTTAAGGCAGAAATCAATATCTGCGCATGAGCAAGTCCAAACTAACCAGCGCCAGTTGCGCTTAGTCGACGTCGGCACGAGAGAGTGTGGGTTCGACCTAGATCTGTTTCGACTGAATCGTATTGTTTTGGAACGGTCAAAACTTCTGCTGGGCAGTGAAACCCTAAAAATAAATGATGAAAAAAATATCTGTGCACCTCTAGCCGGTTCATAGACCAAATTATATTATATAGTGTGACGTGCTTAATCCGCTTCAAGTAAACCGCGACCGTCCACACAAGCAAGATGGGCCGACTTAAGCTAGTTCGGTTCATCTGGACTACCTCGTGACGCAGTTTACTTGAAGCAAATTAGTTGAGGCGACTTAGCCCTAATCCGCCTTAGGGTCGCGTCCACACGGCGAATGTAAACCGAACTAGACAAGGCGATTTATATGACGCGGCTTAACTCGCCCGTGTAAACAGGGCTTAAGCTAGAAATTATACGGAGAATCAGGGTTTTCAAAAACCAAAACATTCACCTAGATTTTATTGTAGATATCTAACTTAGATACTGGTACACTTAGTTAGCATTTGTTGCCAAATAGAAGGTAATACTGAGTCAATTTAATAGAACTTGATACTGCAGAAGCATTATGGTGTCTGAGTTTTGGCGTACTTGCCAAAATTAATTTGGCCTGCTGTCGCTTCAAATATCACCAAAGTTATCCATTTAAACTCAAAGTTACAACCTAAAATAAAGTAGATTATAATCACCAACCGAATGTATTTATCTCAGAAAATTGCAGGAATTCAAAACCATCAGACTGTGCAACCTTAAAGTTGCATCGTCTGATGGTTTATAATTTGTGTAATTTTTCTGAGATAAATATATTGAATTGATTATCTATCCTACTTTAGCTTGAAGTAACTTTTATTCTCAAAGGCTAAGTTTTGAGATATTTGAAATACAAACATGTAACATTAGTTTTGGCAAGCTTGCTAAAACTCTGACGTCATAGGCTTCAGCAGTAACATGTTCTGTTAAACTGACTTCTATTTGGCAACAAATGCTTAATAAGTGCATCAGTATCTAAGTTAAATATGTGGAATCAATTCTAGATAATTTCTTGGGTTTTGACAAATTTGATGCTTCATCGAACTATGCAACCTTAAGTCAGTAAATCTAGGTTTATTGTTTGTTGAAGTTGTATGTCCTGGCAACATCTAAGGTCATATCATGACGGGGAGTAATCAGGGATGTGATCTATGAAAAATCAACATCGATTCAACGTCGATACACCGACCTAAGTCCCGTATCAATGTAGATAAGTTCAGCACTAACACAGACGCGGACAGGAAGACATTTAAGATATGTAAAATGTTGAGATCCGAAAACTAATCGGCAGCTAAAAAACAAACAAAAAACAAAAAAACACCGCAATTGCTAATTTCAACCAATTTTCGCCGTTCTTTCAACGTTCACCGACGTTCATTTGACATAATCTGGACGACTTCGTTCCCACTGGGGAGGGTAGGGGGGCATCCCCAGTAGCTTATGGGCAACTTTCACATCAAATACATCACTTGAGAGATATCAAAGTGGGTGTCCACCGAGCCACTAGTGATTGCTGGGCTCTTTCATTCCTGAATATGAGTGATGTGTAAAGAATGTTGCACCCACGGATGTGGGAGCACTAACCACCTAGCCACCCACACACGTCTACCAGTCGGAGAACTCACCGGGTCGAGCAACCAGCTGTCAGGTCTGCACGCTTCTTCCGTCTTTTTTCTGCGGCTTTTAAAAAAAAAAAATTTAATTAAGAAAAGAACCAAGAATAAAATACTTTTTCCCGTGAAAGGGCTACCAATGGGTGCTGTGTTTGTAGATGACTGCGGTAGTGTGGTCAATGTTGCATACTGGGTTATGGCCCTGTCACACTACGATGTTTCTCACCGGCGACCCGTCAGCGTTGAAAATAAAATTAAAGCGTCAAGAAACGTAAAACTTTTAGGGGAAATATGGGGAAATTGGACGTTGGCACAGCATGTCAGTAGCGTGTTATTAGCGCGCGACCAATGTGTGTCGACGCGTGCGGCAAAAAAAAAAAAAAGTTTGGCGCGACGGCATCATATGACCTTAGATGTAGCTAGGGCGTAAAACAACAAAGCAACCCTTTGGCGCAATGTTTGGGAATGACCCTCACGCGCCTGCGGCGTCTACCTAGCGTTCGCATAACGATCTTCCAGCGCTGTCGATGTGCTTCTGACGTCGCCATAATATTGGCACCCACGCGTTGACGCGCGTTGTTGGTCGTCGCGCTTTTTTTGACATGCTAAAAACATCTAGCGACCTGCTACACTCGCTGACGTCCTCCGGCAACTGTCAACGTCCAGGATAGTGTACCGACGTTCGCATAACGTCCCCCTAACGTTTCCCAATGTTTCGGCAAAAAACGACACGTCGACGCGCATTGGAGAGAAGCGTCGTAGTGTGAAAGGGCTATAATACACCTGCACATGTGAGTTGGTAACCTAACCTAGTCACGCCTTCACCGATCCGACACTTGTGCCATCCGGGTTCGAAAACGGAGCTAGTTGTACATCTGACCCTCACAGACCCGAGTAAGGCCATGGTTGACAAGGGCATGGTTGACAAGGCCATGGTTGACAAGGCCATGGTTGACAAGGCCATGGTTGACAAGGCCATGGTTTACAAGGCCATGGTTTAGAAACAAAAGCAGACCAGGGCCGCGTTCAGGGTCCGTCTCGGAGGCGCCTCGGAGATGCCACTGACGTCACGCTAGTCTGAACGGCAAAAGCAGTTTGTCTCGAAAATGGCCACCCCATAGGTGGTGGCCATTTGCAATGGAAAAGCTGCGTTGTGATTGGCTGAAACCACTGGATATGGCAGCCATTTTTGAGGCGCTTTTTGTCTCCTATCAGAAAAGGGAGGCGTCGCCGAGATGCACCCTGAACGAAAATAGGCCAAAAAGCATCGCCGAGACGGACCCTGAATGCGGCCCAGGCAGTACTTATTCCAATCACGTGAGTGCTGCTTTCCAACAAGAATACAAACAAATACAGTTTCTTCACGCAGGTGGACACTTTTTAAGTTGCATAGTCCGATGGTTTTGAGTTTCTGGTATTTTCTGAGATAAATACGTTAGATTGGTAGTTGTAATCTACGTTACTTTAGTTTGAAGTAACTTATTTTAAATGGCTAACCTTTGCAAAAATGTGAAATTAGTTTTGGCAAGCACGCCAAAACTCTGACACCATAAGCTTCAGCAGCAGCAGGTTCTATATATTAAGTTCACTTAGTGTGTCCTTTTGTGTGGAAATGAATGCTTACTATCAGTATCTAAGTTAGATATGCATAATCAAATCTAGATAATTGTTTTGGTTTTAAAAATGAGATACTTTCATCAGACTGTGCAGCTTTAAGGACTGAGCGTTTGCAGATCTCTCAGCACTGTATCGAAATGGTTTGCCAGTAATTACAGGTGCGCTGGTGAGTGTCTCTGCACCTCCAGTGGTTCAATATACACTTAGTGTAATCACAGATCTCTCAGCACTGACCCTGATTGTATTGTGAAATGAGGCTGCGCACACTCGACAGTGGCACTATATGTGTGAGATCGGTCAATAGTCAGTTCAGTCAAATAAGCTGACCTACTTAACTGTCTAAGAACTAGGTCACAGTCAAGGTTCAAGTTATGGACGAATTAGTTGCATCACTTCAAAATAGTCAAGGCACTCGTAGTAATAATAATAATCATCATGTATATACATATTTATAAATGGGTTTAAAATTAACACAACTGTCTAGTCTATATTCTAGAATATTATAAGTAAATTTATCTGGAACAATTGGAAAAAGCCATCATTCACCAGAGTACTCAATTGTAAACAGGTCAACAGAGTCCTTCGCAATAAGTCAGGTTCACTGGCCCATGTGCAACACCTTCACAACTAAATAAAATGCCATCATCATTTTGTAAGTACAGTGTCAGCCAACGACAATTGTTTTCCCACAGACTGAAGAATCTCACATCTCGGTCCTGCTGCTCTTTTCGCAGACAAGCCGCTTTAAGTTAACCAAAATTGATTACAAACTACAACTATGCACCTGGATGTGATTGGCACCTTGCCTTGTGTTTCACTGCGCGCTTTCAGGAGTCAATGCGATCAGCAGATTGTAGGTTTCACCGGAAGCAATGTCCAGCGGGGTTCGGCCGTACTGATCCTGAGCATCGACTGAGAGACCTTTGCGGAGAAGCGACTGGACCAGTGCAGCTCCCGGCTTCCGCATCCGCGCTACTTTGTGAAGCGGTCCCTCGCCATCACGGTCCACTGGTTTCACACTGGCGCCTTGTTCCAGGAGGATGGTAGCCGCCTCCACGTTCTGCATCATGAGCGCTACCAGCAACGGAGTCTGTTTCTGAGAGTCGCGCATGTTCACCTTGCCCTCATTCACGATGAGCAACTCAAGCGCGTCTGGCTCTTCAGCTTTTGCGGCAAAATGCATCGGGGTCATTCCCTCCTTGTTCTGGATGTTGAGGGTTGCGCCATTCATCAAGAGCAGATCAACATGCGGATAACTCCCCCGCTCAGAGCTGAAATGAAGCGCGGTGTTGCCATGGACATCCTGCGCATCTACTTGCGCTTCGGCTTCCAGAAGTACTTTGAGCACGTTGGGGTCTTTGTTATACGCGGCGTAAATGAGTGGACTTCGACCGGCCTTGTCCAAGGCATTCACATCAGCCCCGAGCTGGGTGACCCTGCTCACGATCCCGGGGGTACACCGCCGTGCTGCGTGGTGCAGGTAAGTCCGTCCTTTCGCATCCACGTGAACTACATTTGGGTCGCTGGTTAACAGAATGTCCACAATCTCAACGAGGCCTTTACTTAAAGCCACCTCTAAAGGCGCCTTCGCACCGTGTTCAGCCAGGTCCACGTTCGCACCCCGGGTTACGATGGCTTCGACAGTGTCGACGCTCTCACTCATCACAGCCAAGCACAGCGGTGACATTCCTGCAGCATCTACGATATTATACTTGGCGTCGTTCGACATGAGGGATGTCGCTGCGTTCTTGTGGCCATTTAGACAAGCGGAGTGAAGCGGGGTCCGCCCGAGGTTATCCTCCATGTTAGGATCCCCACCATTTAGTGCCGCATAGGTCAGTGAGAAAGAGTAGCCGAGCTCAGCAAGGTAATGCAATGGGGTTTTCCCATCTAGGTCCTTAACATTCAGGTCAAGAACCTCGTCTCCGCTCATGAACAGCTGAAGTTTGGCATGACAGTCTCCGCTGTCTTTGGAATGCTTGATAGTATCATGGAGTGCCGTTAAACCGTCTGAGGCTACACGCAAGACATCTGCGCCATTCTCAAACAACACCTCGATGACTTCAATCTTGGTGTTGCGCCTGAGACAAAGATGCAATGCACGCTCCTGAAGTCGGTTGGGCGCGTTCACATTCGCACCTGCAACTAATAGCGCTTCATAGAACGCCGCGTCATCGCACCACCTCGCAGTGGAATGCAGCGGGGTGTCACCTTCAATGTCCACGGTGTTAATCAATGCGTCGCGTGACAGCAGAAATTTGACAACATCCGTCTGGTGAGCGATGACCGCTTCATGAAGCGGCGTCCTGTTCTTGTTATCCATCTTATTGAAATCCTTGCTCTGTTCAACCAGGTTCCTCACGTTCTCAAGGTCCCCGCAATGTGCGAAGATATGCAGTGGGGACATGACCGTCTTCAGTGAGTCGTCCACGACTGCGCCATTGTCGAGTAAGTAGCTCAGCACGTCCATGTCCTCGTTGCGGATGGCTGCGGCTGAGGGCAGCTCTCCGGTCCGTGTCTTCACATTCAGGTTCGCATCTAAGTTCACTAATAACTTGATGGCATCCAAGTCACAGTTGGCGACTGCAAGGTGAATAGGCCGGAAGCCATTCTTGTCAGCCACATTGATACCGGCATCATGCTCGGTGATGAGGGCGCAAGCCGTCTTCGAGCTGTTTGCTAAAAGCGCAATATGTAAACACGTCTTTCCTTCTTTGTCAACACTGCTGACTTCAGCGCCGGCATTCACCAGGAACCTCACCTTGTCCACCGCGTCGCTTTCACAAGCCGCCATTAGCACTGTCGTCTTGTTCTTGGTCACCGCATTGACATTCGCCCCAGTACTCGCAATGCGCTCGAGCACTCCGACCGGCACCTGCTTCCTATACGCGAGCACATGCAGGCAAGTCCGCCCCTCCTCATCGGTGACACTCACTTTGGCACCGGCTGCGATGAGGATCTCCGCCACTTCTTCGCTGCAGCAGGCAAACAGGGGCGTCTGACCGATGCTGTTTTTCATTTCGATGTCCGCACTCAACTGGAGGATCCCTTCAATGGCCTGTACATTGTCTTTCGCAACCGCAAGGTGCAGCGGCCCATAGCCTTGTTTGTTCTTGATGCGAACATCCGCGTTGTACTCCACCAAGAGGTCAATCGAGGTGCTGGTGGCTCGCAAGTTTCCATTCGGTGAGTTGAGAGGTTCTTCCGGAATGGCTGAGGGCAGAAGAAATAAGAACTGGCATTAGAATTATAAAAACCATTTCAAAGAAACACTGTTTGTTCCTACACCAAAAGCAGCATCAGCAAATGCCCCTTTGAGAAAGTGAATATAAAATATGTAATATTTAAAACCAAAATGCACTGGAATTGGTCCCACTGCTTCACTGGCCACAGCACAGTCCAGTGTTTTACTAACAACCCCACCCCAACAGCAGAACTCATATTACTGTCACGTGACTACCAACACTAAAATACTAAACTGTAAATAACAAACTCACATAACTAACCACGATACGGTACCAGTAGAATAACAGGACTCGTATTGTTGTCACGTGATTATCAGCACTAAAACTACAAATAAACTCACATAACTAACCATGATACGGTAACAGTAGAATAACAGGACTCATATTGCTGTCAGGTGATTATCAGCACTAAACTGTAAATAACAAACTCACATAACTAACCATGATACGGTAACAGTAGAATAACAGGACTCATATTGTTGTCACGTGACTATCAGCACTAAACTGTAAATAACAAACTCACATAACTAACCACGATACGGTACCAGTAGAATAACAGGACTCGTATTGTTGTCACGTGATTATCAGCACTAAAACTACAAATAACAAACTCACATAACTAACCATGTTACGGTAACACTAACAGTAGAATATTCCTATCAAACTGACATTTATATACCGCTTGTCTAACCCCAAGTGACTACATTGAAAGTTATTACAGCTTTACCAAATGTATACAGAAGATAACTTCTGCTTACATTTTAAATAAAATATTCACATCAATCCGACTAATATTGATGTAGTCATATGACAATACTGTTGCCATAGAGCATCCTTTACTTTTGTCTTTTGTTGCAGTGTAGATTTCTTTCCGGCATTGATATATGTGAGAAGAGCACTGTTTTGGATTTATTTGCATTGATGGTTATTTTATTGGACTCACACCAGTCGTCCAGCTTTAGTAGGAGTTTGTTCAGTTTAGTTGTTACCTCTTCCTCTGTGTTTCCCTCTGCATATATGACTGTGTCGTCTGCATATCGTTGGAGATCTTCTGTTTCTAGCCATTTTTCTAGGTCGTTTATGTAGAGTATAAAGAGTAGAGGCCCCAGGACTGATCCTTGGGGTACACCACATTTTACAGGCTGTTGGTCTGATAGAGCATCATTTACTTATGTGTTTTGTTGCCTGTTTTTTAGGTAGCATTTTATCCAGCTTATTGACTTGGACGTTATGCCCATGTTGTTTAATTTTTGTAGTAGTATATTGTGGTCGACTGTGTCAAAAGCTTTGCTGAAATCAATGAAGGCTGCCCCATCTAATCGTTTTTGGTTCGTCGATGCCAGTATATCACTTGTTAGGTTTGCTATTGTTTTTTATATGGAGTGCAGCTTCCTAAAACCCCCCTGTGTTTTGTATAGTATACTGTTCTTTTACAGGTGCTCATGTATGTGCCTGTGGAATACTTTTTCAATTAGCTTGCCCCGTGATTGCAAAATTGATATTGGTCTATAGTTCCCCATGTTCCCCTTATTACCACTTTTGTAGATGGGGGTGATGGTTGCCATTTTCCAGGCTGTGATAAAGTGCCCCTTTTCAAAGGAGATGTTGAACAGGTCCACCATGGTATCTGGGATGGCTTAAAATGCCTCCTTCAGTATTTTTGTAGGGATCCCATCTATTCCATCCACTTGGTTTGTTTGTGTCTATGTCGTTTATTAATTTTGTTATCTCTTTTAAGTTGGTTTTGCAGGTGGGGATTTCATCTTGGATATTGTCTGATTTGTTTTCCCAGTTTCTTGTGAATTTGTGTGATAATTTTTGCCCTACCGTGGTGAAGTGTGTGCTTAGTTTATTTGCTGCATCACTATTTGTGAACATATTCCCTTCATTATCCTGGAAATGTATTCGCTCTTCAGTGGATTTTTTGGGGGGAATAGCAGGTTTACATTTTTCCAGAACTTATTTGTGTTGCTTCCCCAGTCATTGTCTTTCTTTATTATGTATTTCGTTTTTGCTGTCTTTACCGCTTTGAGAGAGTGATGTTTACCACAAACCAAAAATATATAACAGTAAGAACGCTTTGCAATAAGGGGTAGTGTCGAAAACAGGCGGTGGTGGAGCCACTGGTGCGGGTATTGTACTGGCAACATTATATCAGCAATGGCATACATGAGAGGAGGAATCTTATTCGTTGATTAACCTCCCAAAATAAATTATGTCATATATATAGATGTATCTAGATAGATAGATAGATAAACAAATAGATAGATAGATAGATGGATAGAGATCGATTTAGCTCGAGTGAGGTCTCCTGCGCCCATTAGTGACGGGTGGGACCGATGGTGGCGCCACCAATCACAACAATGGTTCAGAGGAGGCAGAACATAGAATAATCTGTACAATAACAAAGCATACATAATAACAAATAATTCCCTTCCGCGCCTTTACACTCGCACAGTACGATATACATCACATATATAGCTCTAGATATCTAGGACTCGGGGAAGTTTCAATCCTTTAGTGGCAAGTGGCGCCCTGGTGGGCAAATAAGGAACTAGCTCGTATACAGTTGGTTGGTTGGTTGTGGGAATGTTACGTCCTGGCACCATCTAAGGTCATATCAGGAAGGGTGCCGACTTGTGACAGTGCGTACTCATGGTGACTTTATAGTGCTGCCAGCACCATGACCTGATATCCCACACAGTTACATTATCCTGACACTGAGCTAACCAGTCCTTGCCCTATCCTAATAATGCAGAGCGCTAGGCTAGGAAGCAACAAGTATCAATTTTATAAGTCATTGGTTTGACACTATGACTCGGGAGAAGTTAAAATAATCAAAGCAGTTAGTGGCAAGTGGCGCCCTGGCGGGGAAATAAGGAACTAGCTTGTGTACAACTTGTATAATGGTGGAGGTACCCGGCAGGTGGCAAAGAGCCGAGAAGAGACGCGCTGTGTGTACCCCCCACCCCCCATCACTCCTGTCAAAGATCCAAATGACGAAGTCACTGGGCTGCAGCGGGTCGGCTGGTCGGGAGCTCAAGGCCAGGATGGCAGTGCTTAGGTGACCTGAATGATCGCTTCTACGGCTGGAAGACCAGTGTCTCGGCGCTGACAAAATATGTATTCAGATGAATGAAATATTTACCAAAAAAGAAAAAGTATTTAAAAAAAGTATTTATTTAGGCCTCTAGATCATTTTTATGTCGGCTATTGGATGTCAAATACAGTCATTCTGACATATTTCTTTGGAGGAAACCCACTGGCGCCACATAGGCTACTATTTCCGATAAGCAGCAAGGGATCTTTTATATGCACTTTACCAGACAGGACAGTGCATTCGTCAGCCTTTGATGAACCAGTTGTGGACCATTGGCCATGATGCCTGGTGATAGTTAGTACAGGGGGGCCCTACGTGGACAGAGGTGAATCGTTGGTGAATGGTGCCAGAATTCCAAACATGGAAACTTCCGCCTTGGGACTGAGTGCACTTGGCAGCCGGCAGCCTTTAAAGGTGGCTCGGTGCGTGCGGCCTGTTTGCGCATGCGCAGCTTCACAAGCGACTCACCACGGTTCGTTTGGGTTCCATAAAAGGTACACTAATGTTCCTAGATAAAAGATTCACCCGGTACTTGTAGTACACGGGTGAAGGACAACGTAGTGTAAATACAGGCGAAAATAGGTTTAGTATGGAACATGAAGTAGTAACTGTGGCTCCAGTATCAAATGGCTACCCATATAGGCACAGAGTTGGTGAAATGGGAGAGAGAATGCAAAAAGACAAGATGGCGGCTGCAGAACGCCGTCGATTTCACTTTTAAATTGCATTAAACTGGATATTATATTATATTTTTCAACTCAAAGGTAGCGAGCGGGCTATCAATAAGACATATGTAAAGAATAAATGTTCCTTCTTAGATTATGAAATTAGGCTCTCAATTCATTGACCCGTTTTTTTCAACAGCTTTTACATAGGGTTGGTTTGCACCCCTACTACAGCAGTACGGGGTGAATCTTGTATCTATAATGTTCCATCTCTTCACGTCAAATATTCCGCAAAGTTCGCCATTCATAAGAAAAGTTTGTTAAAAACTAAAAGTCACGACCGACAAAATATATTTATGGGAAGAAAGAAATGTCCAATGGGAAAGAATTTACACCATCGGATTATGCAGCTTTAAATTTAAATACATGCATACATTACCACACAACTTAAAGTTGCACAGTCCGATGGTTATGAGTTTCTGTCATTTTCTGAGATACATATCCCAGTGGGGCAGCACTATAAAGTCGCCATGAGTGCGCACTGTCACAAGTCGGTACCCGTCCTGATATGACCTTAGATGTTGCAAGGATGCAAAACTCCAACCAACCTTAACATGTCAGCTAATTAATCCGCCTTCACGATTGATAGATTGATAGAGGGTTTTACACCCTAGTAACCCCTGAGGTCACGTGTGCGTGGAGAGCTGCTTGTGGGAGTGTGTCCTAGTAGTGACTACCAACCTATGCACCCTACACCGGGATCTCTTTGTAGTCCGCCGAGACAAATATCTATGTATGAAGAAGAAGAAAAAAGGAACAGCTTAAAATCGCCCACATAAAGCACGGTCAGAAGGAACTTCCGGCCACAAGGGTGCTCGTTGTTGTTGTTCGTTCCAGTAAGAAAAACAACACAAACAAAAACACCCGCGAAACATCCACCACATTACGAACAAAAGTTGGCAATGTTCCAGGGGAAACGCCCGGCAGATACCAGGGGGCGCCAGCTAGAACAGACACCAGGGGGCACCACTGTGTGTGCCAGCTAGAACAGACACCAGGGGGCACCAGTGTGTGTGCAGGTTAGAACAGACACCAGGGGGCACCACTGTGTGTGCCGGCTAGAACAGACACCAGGGGGCACCACTGTGTGTGCCAGCTAGAACAGACACCAGGGGGCACCACTGTGTGTGCAGGCTAGAACAAACACCAGGGGGCACCACTGTGTGTGCCGGCTAGAACAGACACCAGGGGGCACCACTGTGTGCGCCTGCCCGGGTAGACACCAGGGAGCACCACTATGTGTGCTGGTGAGAACAGACACCAGGGGGCACCACTGTGTGTGCCGGCTAGAACAGACACCAGGGGACACCACTGTGTGTGCAGGCCCAGATATTGACTCAAACTCAAACAACAATGAGCCTGCTTACTTGTGGTTTTTGCTGGCTATCACTCAACAGTAGTGAACCTTCTTATCATTGCCATATGGTCTTTGCTGGCTATTACTTAATAGCAATGAACCTTCTTATCATTTACATGTGGTCTTTGCTGGCTATTACTTAATAGCAATGAACCTTCTTATCATTTACATGTGTTTTTTGCTGGCTATCACTCAACAGTAGTGAACCTTCTTATCATTGCCATATGGTCTTTGCTGGCTATTACTTAATAGCAATGAACATTCTTATCATTTACATGTGGTCTTTGCTGGCTATTACTTAATAGCAATGAACCTTCTTATCATTTACATGTGGTCTTTGCTGGCTATTACTTAATAGCAATGAACCTTCTTATCATTTACATCTGGTCTTTGCTGGCTATTACTTAATAGCAATGAACCTTCTTATCATTTACATGTGGTCTTTGCTGGCTATTACTTAATAGCAATGAACCTTCTTATCATTTACATGTGGTCTTTGCTGGCTATTACTTAATAGTGAAGTGGGCGAGACTATTCGCCTTGTGGTATTCGCGAGCATGCGCCGATTAACCCGTATTTGGAAATACGGGCTACTCGCCATGGCAGACCCGCGAATGCCAAGCATTCACGGGGCACCAGGTTTCCGGCCGTAAAGCGTTGCTAGGAGACGCAAATTGTGACTCGCCTGGCAACGATAGAAGGTCGGGCGTTCGCACCCAGACCGATCAGACGTATTTAATAACGCTCTGATGTTTTAGCCAAGTTTTAGGCCTATATTATCGAAATTCTAAACTTGTTTGAAATTAATGATTAGGGGAGGGGTTTGAATAATACTTCTACGATATGTGCTACGAACGAATGTTAGTTTGGATAAGAATAAAACGTCGTGAGCTCTTGGAAAAGTAGATTGGAACGTTCCTTGCATTCTTTACTATCCTCCAGTTTTCTATGGAGTAAACCGCTATGGTCAAACTTACCATTGGATTGCTTTATATATATATATAATTAAGGGCCTTAAGCCTAAATAGGCCTTATGCAGCTACTTAACCCATCTGCAGGGAGATTATACCAGACATATGAACAGAATTAACGTATAGATCTTTTGGATAAAATAAGACAGTCACTTAGGCTGATTATCAGTGACAGTGGTAGTGACACTAGCGCATCTGCTTAGTTCTGGATCAATTTAAACATATTACATACACCGTAAGGCGAGTAGACCAGCCAGTTAGTTGAAATAACTAAGTAATTGCTTTAGGCCGATAAATGCGAGAGGGGGCAAACCTCCGTATTTAGATGATACTCTGGCTGGCCGACTTCAGCCCGGGAAGGACACCGACGGACACGGACTACCTGCAGACGGGACGAGAGGCAGCGGCGGCCCGCGGCTGGCCCAGGAAATTTACATGGAAATAATTATATAAATTAACACGAAGGCTCGCCTTAAGCGGGGGTGGATTAGCCCGACGGTTAAAATAGCAATGAACCTTCTTATCATTTACATGTGGTCTTTGCTGGCTATTACTTAATAGCAATGAACATTCTTATCATTTACATGTGGTCTTTGCTGGCTATTACTTAATGGCAATGAACCTTCTTATCATTCAGATGTGGTCTTTGCTGGCTATTACTTAATAGCAATGAACCTTCTTATCATTTACGTGTGGTCTTTGCTGGCTATCACTCAATAGCAATGAACGTTCTCATCATTCATAAATCTTAATTATCACGCACATCATTACATATAGAGTAAAACCTCCATAACCGACCACCTCCACAGATCGACCACTCCCGTATATCGATCGCTTTATTTCGGTCCCAACAATACTATTGTATAGTAAGTCAAATAGTTATTGTTGACTCTGTGTATTAAGTAGCAACAGCTCTTATCACATCGCACGTAAACCTCTCTTCTTGTACACATTTAGAAAAGCTGACCTGTGGAGGTGGCATTTTATTTTTGTTCATCAACTGATAGACTCAAGAGCAGTTCGAGATAACCGGCATCGAGCCGGCTGGAGGCTCGGCGGGGGGAACATGCGATAGGAGGGGGCGGAAGAAGGGGGTAGGGGGTGGGAGGGGGAGATGGGAAAGGAGGGGGTGAGGGGGGGGGGAGATGGGAGAGGAGGAGGAGGGGAGGGGGAGAGGGAGAGGGGGGATGGGGTGAGGGGGAGAGGGGAGGGGGAGATGGGTAAGGAGGAGGGGAGATGGGAGAGGGACAAGACATGGGAAAGGAGGTGGGGTGAGGGGGAGAGGGGGTGGGGAGAGGGGGAGGGGAGGAGGGGGAGCGGGAGGGGGTGGGGGAGAGTGAGGGTGAGGGGAGGAGGGAATGTTTTGTTCGTTTGTTGTTTTACGTCCTAACAACATATAAGGTCATGTCAGGACAGGTACCGACTTGTGACAGTGTGCACTCATGGCGACTGTATAGTGCTGCCCCACTGGGAGATCAGGCCGCTGGCACCATGACCCCATATCCCACTCAGTCACATTATCCTGATACTGCACTAACCAGTCCTTGTCTTATCATATTAATGCCAAACGCCAGGCTAGATAGCAGCAAGTGTCAATTTTATAATGTTTGACTCGGCTGGGATTCGAACTCCTGACCGTCCGCATGGGAATCCTGCGCTCTACCTATTGGGCCACCGCGTCCGGTGGAAGGGGGAGGAGGGGAGAGGGTGGGGGATGAGGTTGGAGGAGGGAGGTGAGGGAAGGTTCCTGCTGGTTCACGTCACACATTGTGATTGTACCGGAAATGCCTATCTCATACATGTGTTTTTGTGGGGTTTTCTGGGGGAAAGTGCCATGGGCTGCAGGACTGTTTTTTTGAGGTCTTACTTCTTTTTTAGTGTAAGTTGGGGGGGGGGGGGGGGGGGGGGGGAGGTGTATTAAGACTGTACAGTGAAGTCAGCTAAAGGCTACCACATAACACATGTAATGGCAGCTAAAGGCTACGACATAACACATGTAATGCCGGCTAAAGGCTACCTACCACATAGCACGTGAAACCAGCTAAAGGCTACCACATAACACACGTAAAGCCAACCACATAACACATATAAAGCCAGCTAAAGGCAACCACATAACACACGTAATGCCAGCAAAAGGCTACCACATAACACATGTAAAGCCAGCAAAAGGTTACCACATAACACATGTAAAGCCAGCTAAAGGTTACCACATAACACACATGAAGCCAGCTAAAGGCTACCACATAACACACATAAAACCAGCTAAAGGCTACCAGATAACACACATAAAGCCAGCTAAAGGCTACCACATAACACACATAAAGCCAGCTAAAGGCTACCACATAACACATGTAAAGCCAGCTAAAGGCTACCACATAACACATGTAAAGCCAGCTAAAGGCTACCACATAACACATGTAAAGTCAGCTAAAGGCTACCACATAACACATGTAAAGCCAGCTAAAGGCTACCACATATCACATGTAATGCCAGCTAAAGGCTACCACATAACACACATAAAGCCAGCTAAAGGCTATCACATAACACATACAGCCGGCGAAAGGCTACCACATAACACATGTAAAGCTAGCTAAAGGCTACCACATAACACATGTAATGCCAGCTAAAGGTTACCACATAACACACATAAAGCCAGCTAAAGGTTACCACATAACACACATAAATCCAGCTAAATGCTACCACATAACACATGTAAAGCCAGCTAAAGGCTACCACATAACTCATGTAAAGTCAGCTAAAGACTACCACATAACACACATAAAGCCAGCTAATGGATACCACATAACACATGTAATGCCAGCTAAAGGCTACCACATAACACATGTAAAGCCAGCTAAAGGTTACCACATAGCACATAAAGCCAGCTAAACGCTACATCAGAACACATGTAATGCCAGCTAAATGCTACCACATAACACATGTACAGCCAGCTAAAGGCTACCACATAACACATGTAAAGCCAGCTAAAGGATACCACATAACACACATAAAGCCAGCTAAAGGCTACCACATAACACATAATGCCAGCTAAAGGCTACCACATAACACATAATGCCAGCTAAAGGCTACCACATAACACATGTAAAGCGACCTAAAGGCTACCACATAAAGTCAGCTAATGGCTACCACATAACACACATAAAGCCAGCTAAAGGCTACCACATAACACATAATGCCAGCTAAAGGCTACCACATAACACATAATGCCACCTAAAGGCTACCACATAACACACATAATGCCAGCTAAAGGCTACCACATAACACATAAAGCCAGCTAAAGGCTACCACATAACACATAATGCCAGCTAAAGGCTACCACATAACACATGTAAAGCGACCTAAAGGCTACCACATAGTCAGCTAATGGCTACCACATAACACACATAAAGCCAGCTAAAGGCTACCACATAACACATAATGCCAGCTAAAGGCTACCACATAACACATGTAAAGCGACCTAAAGGCTACCACATAAAGTCAGCTAATGGCTACCACGCAACATATTTTAAAGTTTGACTTTAAAATGTTGAAATAATGTTGTTGATGTGCCAATTATAGGTGAAGACAGGACCAGTTCAGTCTACCTAGAATTTTAGACTATAAGTCAAAATAATTACTGCATCTATGTAAACACACATCGTTTTTAATGTGAAGTTTGAAAACACTGTTGACAGTATTCAAGGTGGGGGACAACTTATCCTACGATAAGTTCCCCCGGGGAGGGGTGGAAACTTGTCCAGAAGGCAACTTATCTGGTGTAACAGAATAACTCCCGCCCCCCCCTCCCCCGGACAACTCCTAACCTGCTCCCCAACCTGGAATATTTAGAAATAACATGTTGTTACATGATACATAATTGTTGCAATGATGCCCCGTGTGCTAGGAAGGTGTGAATATTGTACCAGGCCTGGTGTTAAATGTACGAACCCTGCTCGCTCCTCCCAAAAGACCGCATGTTTTAATGTACACTATCTGACACACAGTTAATTCACTATTTTTCAGGGATGAAAGTGCTCTCCGTGGAAAAAAAGCGGAAATGCTGATATTCTCCCATAGGTTTAGCATTGTCAGAGAATCGCGGAAAATTCCCAGAAGTCAGGGTTCATTTATATTGGTTATACGGGGGGGGGGGGGGGGGGGGGGGGGCGGGGGGGGGGGGGGGGGGGGGGGGACGCTGATAGTGCTGCGCCGTTGGAAGCATGTATATTAGTTAGTGTAACACTGATAGTGCTGCGGCACTTGGAACTTTTATTATATATTAGTAGTGTAATACGCTGTTAGTGCGTGCGGGCCTCAAGCTCCACATAGTACTAGGACACCACTGATTGTGTGTTCGTTTGCGGGGATTGAAAAATCCTGGAAATCCTCGGAATCGCGGATATCTTTCATCCCTGATTTTTAGAAACAGTTTGCGCGATATATTCATAGATGACCAGTTCAGCCGACCTAAAACTGAAGAGTTCAGGCTCAAAATCCCGTAAGCGCCAATAAAACAATTAAAAAAAATAAAATGAAAAGATTTTTACCTGAAGGTAATTCTAATTCTCACAAATTCCACTTTTCTTGTGATGAGCTGCTTATAGAGCAATGAACAAAAAAATTACTAAAGTTAAAACAGCTAAATACTACCAGAGGTTTGGGGGAATGTGGGAGAACGCTTACAAACAGAGAAAGAAGCTACACAACAACTGAAAGTGATAAAAAGAAGGTGAGTCACAAGACTATTATTGTCTAGCGGTGAAAACAAGTCATTAGACTTATGGGCAGCATAAATACACCCATCACAAAAAAAACGTGGACAACTTAGGCAGAGGTGTTGAGTGTCAGTCAGTAAATACACCTATCTGTAACACAACGCACAAGGCAGATTGTCAAATACCTGTAACACAACATGCAAGGCAGATTGTTGAATACCTGTAACACAACATGCAAGGCAGATTGTCGAATACCTGTAACACAATGCGCAAGGCAGATTGTCGAATACCTGTAACACAACGTGTAAGGCAGATTGTCGAATACCTGTAACACAACGTGCAATGCAGATTGTCGAATACCTGTAACACAACGTGCAAGGCAGATAGATTGTCGAATCCATTTAACACAACATGCAAGGCAGATTGTTGAATCCCTGTAACACAACACGCATGTCAGATTGTCGAATCCCTGTAACACAATGTGCAAGGCAGATTGTTGAATCCCTGTAACACAACACGCATGGCAGATTGTCGAATACCTGTAACATCCCCCCCGCCGATTCCTGGCCAGGCCTGGCAGACACATGCTTGATAGCATTGTCTACAGATGTGCTACTAACTGTAGCCATGGTTACCTGTCAAGGTCAAGATCAAGGCCGAGTGTTTCCGACGAGTTACGTCATTTGCGTTTAAATTCATGAAGTTGTTACTCCGTCCCCGCCTCCCACACACACCCCCAGCTCTACCACCACCCCCCCCCCCCACCTAAAAAATGTAACCACCACCCCCCAAAACCCGAACATCTAGAGCTACTACCTACCCAACCCAAATTACCACCACTAAACCACCTAACCCTATGCCCCCCTCACGCCAAAACACTAAAACTATAAACACCACTCACCCCACACCCCATAAAAATCTCTAACCCAATACAACCCTTAAGTCCTAGCCCACCCAACCTCCACCCCCCCGACCCCACCACCACCCCACACGACTCACCTCAACCGTAAATCTCAGACGGGACCTAATCCTCTGGTATCGTTCTGGCTAAATCATACCTCACACTGCTCATACTCCTCTGTCAATTTCTCCAGGCTTGACTCTACACTCTGGTCCCGTACGTTCACATCATATCAAGAGGCACCTACTCCTTTTTTTTTTTGGGCCACGCGTACATTCAGAATGGGGAACTTACACACCTGCGTCTCGTCCGGTTACAATACATAGCACACACACTCATATAACTGCTAATCGCTGGACTGGATTCCCCCTCTCGTCTCCGAGTCTGGGCCGTCACCCAACCTCACTCCACCCCACTCAACCTCATATAATGTAAATCTCAGACGGGACTCAACATCTGGTCTCGTCTGGTTAAATCATACCACACACACACACACTCATATAATGTAATCTCAGACTGGACTAAACATCTGGTCTCGTCTGGTTAAATCATACCACACACACTCATATAATGTAATCTCAGACTGGACTAAACATCTGGTCTCGTCTGGTTAAATCATATCACACACACTCATATAATGTAATCTCAGACTGGACTTAACATCTGGTCTCGTCTGGTTAAATCATACCACACACACTCATATAATGTAATCTCAGACTGGACTCAACATCTGGTCTCGTCTGGTTAAATCATATCACACACACTCATATAATGTAATCTCAGACTGGACTTAACATCTGGTCTCGTCTGGTTAAATCATATCACACACACTCATATAATGTAATCTCAGACTGGACTCAACATCTGGTCTCGTCTGGTTAAATCATACCACACACACTCATATAATGTAATCTCAGACTGGACTTAAACATCTGGTCTCGTCTGGTTAAATCATATCACACACACTCATATAATGTAATCTCAGACTGGACTCAACATCTGGTCTCGTCTGGTTAAATCATATCACACACACTCATATAATGTAATCTCAGACTGGACTCAAACATCTGGTCTCGTCTGGTTAAATCATATCACACACACTCATATAATGTAATCTCAGACTGGACTCAACATCTGGTCTCGTCTGGTTAAATCATACCACACACACTCATATAATGTAATCTCAGACTGGACTCAACATCTGGTCTCGTCTGGTTAAATCATATCACACACACTCATATAATGTAATCTCAGACTGGACTCAACATCTGGTCTCGTCTGGTTAAATCATATCACACACACTCATATAATGTAATCTCAGACTGGACTAAACATCTGGTCTCGTCTGGTTAAATCATAACACACACACTCATATAATGTAATCTCAGACTGGACTAAACATCTGGTCTCGTCTGGTTAAATCATACCACACACACTCATATAATGTCAAGTTCGCGGCGCACAGCAACGCCGTAGTCGTATATCCGAGCGAAAATGTTAAATAGTCTAGTTATGGAAACCTGAACTAGAAACTGCTGCTCCAGTTATCAAATGGCTTACTTATTCGGCTCAGATTGGTGAGACTGGTGAGATAGCTCCAATAAGACATATGTAGAGCAGGCCCACAGAACGCCGTCGTCTATTTCACGTTTAAGCTTCTTAGATTGTGAACTAGATTTATATTAGAGCTCTCAACTCAATGGTAGCGGGCTCCGTATGTATATTTGTATCGACAGCATGTTGCTCAGCTAGGGTTGGTTGCACTTAGGCTCTCACTGCATTGCAGTACGGGGTGAATTTGTAATCGACCGGCTTTTAGATAGGGTTTGGTTTGACACCCTACCTTGCACAGCAGTACAGGGAGCTGGATCTTGCTGACTACAGGGCAGTCCAGTGTGCCACCCGCTGCCGCAGGACAGGCAACAGGCTGACACAGCATGCCTTTTGCTCTAGCGGCCCCAAGAGGCATCACAGGGATTCCAAGCCGCTCCTAGCTGTATCCATAGAATCACCTTCCACGCATCAGCACACAATAGATTCACCTTCACCGCTTATATAATATTTGCATAAAGGTAAACATTTATACATACACGTAAAATATAATTAATAATTCCCTTCCGCGCCTTTATTCTCACATAATGCTTATACATCACACACACACACACACACACGCACACTCACACACATATGAGCGAGTCGTGTGCGAAAGCCCCGAACATAGGGGGGCGGAGTGAAGCATCCCGGTCCCCCCCCTACCCAGGAGACGGGGGGGGGGGGGGGGGTAGGAGCAGGACACTACAGAGATTATTACACGCAATAACAGTCTCAGTCTTATCACTATCCATATATATATACAGTAAAACCTCTCTAAATCGACCGACCATGGGACCGACTTTAAGTGGTCCATTTAGGGAGGTGGTCGGTTTAGAGAGTTCGAATATCCTCACAGTGGTATCTTTGGGACCCAAATAAAGCGATCGATATAGGGGAGTGGTCGATATGTGGAGGGGTCGGTATAGAGAGGTTTTACTGTATATATATATATATATATAATATATATATATATATATATATATATATATATATATATGTATGTATATATGAAGAGTTCAGGCGCAAAACCATGTAAACGCCAATCGAAAAATGGAGATAAACATTGGAATCAAACCTTCAAAAGGTTAATTTTGTTATATTCCTGGTATTTTTGTTCATTGCTCCATAACCATGTGATCATATGAAAAGTGGAATTAGTGAGAATGAAAATTATTTGCATTTAAAAATCTTTGATTTAATGTTCATTTTTGGATTTGTGTTTACGTGGTTTTACGCCTGAACTCTTCATATGTATATATCGGTCGTCCTCAGAATGGTTTCCATGTTACATTGTTAATTAATTTGCCTATTTTTGTTGGGGGGTGAGGGTAGGGGGAGGGGGACACCCACACACCTGCATCAAGTAGCAGCCCCCTTTAATAATATAGTACCCTCCGTGCCTGGAGACGCCATGGTGACCGACTTGTGGTGCTTGGTTTAGGATATGTAGATTGTAATTAGTAACAAGAACAGCAACTTGAAAACTGCTCAAAGTAACAAGACAACACAAGGAAAACATGACGAGACGAATGGAATATAGGACAGGATATGACACAGGACAGAAAGACAGACGGAAGTAGACAGAAGAGAGAAAGGACAGCAACAAAGACAGAATTAGACAAGAAGAGAGAAAGGACAACAACAAAGACAGACATAGACAAGAAGAGAGAAAGGACAGGAACAAAGTCAGAATTAGACAAGAAGAGAGAAAGGACAGCAACAAAGACAGACATAGACAAGAAGAGAGAAAGGACAGGAACAAAGTCAGAATTAGACAAGAAGAGAGAAAGGACAGCAACAAAGACAGACATAGACAAGAAGAGAGAAAGGACAGCAACAAAGACAGACATAGACAAGAAGAGAGAAAGGACAGCAACAAAGACAGACATAGACAAGAAGAGAGAAAGGACAGGAACAAAGACAGAAATAGACAAGAAGAGAGAAAGGACAGCAACAAAGTCAGAAATAGACAACAAGAGAGAAAGGACAGCAACAAAGTCAGAAATAGACAAGAAGAGAGAAAGGACAGCAACAAAGACAGACATAGACAAGAAGAGAGAAAGGACAGCAACAAAGTCAGAATTAGACAAGAAGAGAGAAAGGACAGCAACAAAGACAGACATAGACAAGAAGAGAGAAAGGACAGCAACAAAGACAGACATAGACAAGAAGAGAGAAAGGACAGCAACAAAGACAGAAATAGACAAGAAGAGAGAAAGGACAGCAACAAAGTCAGAATTAGACAAGAAGAGAGAAAGGACAGCAACAAAGACAGACATAGACAAGAAGAGAGAAAGGACAGCAACAAAGACAGACATAGACAAGAAGAGAGAAAGGACAGGAACAAAGTCAGAATTAGACAAGAAGAGAGAAAGGACATAGACAAGAAGAGAGAAAGGACAGGAACAAAGTCAGAATTAGACAAGAAGAGAGAAAGGACAGCAACAAAGACAGACATAGACAAGAAGAGAGAAAGGACAGCAACAAAGACAGAAATAGACAAGAAGAGAGAAAGGACAGCAACAAAGACAGAAATAGACAAGAGAGAAAGGACAGCAACAAAGTCAGAATTAGACAAGAAGAGAGAAAGGACAGCAACAAAGACAGACATAGACAAGAAGAGAGAAAGGACAGCAACAAAGACAGACATAGACAAGAAGAGAGAAAGGACAGCAACAAAGTCAGAATTAGACAAGAAGAGAGAAAGGACAGCAACAAAGACAGACATAGACAAGAAGAGAGAAAGGACAGGAACAAAGTCAGAATTAGACAAGAAGAGAGAAAGGACAGCAACAAAGACAGACATAGACAAGAAGAGAGAAAGGACAGCAACAAAGTCAGAATTAGACAAGAAGAGAGAAAGGACAGCAACAAAGACAGACATAGACAAGAAGAGAGAAAGGACAGCAACAAAGACAGAAATAGACAAGAAGAGAGAAAGGACAGCAACAAAGTCAGAATTAGACAAGAAGAGAGAAAGGACAGCAACAAAGACAGACATAGACAAGAAGAGAGAAAGGACAGCAACAAAGACAGACATAGACAAGAAGAGAGAAAGGACAGCAACAAAGTCAGAATTAGACAAGAAGAGAGAAAGGACAGCAACAAAGACAGACATAGACAAGAAGAGAGAAAGGACAGGAACAAAGTCAGAATTAGACAAGAAGAGAGAAAGGACAGCAACAAAGACAGACATAGACAAGAAGAGAGAAAGGACAGCAACAAAGTCAGACATAGACAAGAAGAGAGAAAGGACAGCAACAAAGTCAGAATTAGACAAGAAGAGAGAAAGGACAGCAACAAAGACAGACATAGACAAGAAGAGAGAAAGGACAGCAACAAAGACAGACATAGACAAGAAGAGAGAAAGGACAGCAACAAAGACAGACATAGACAAGAAGAGAGAAAGGACAGGAACAAAGACAGAAATAGACAAGAAGAGAGAAAGGACAGCAACAAAGTCAGAAATAGACAAGAAGAGAGAAAGGACAGCAACAAAGTCAGAAATAGACAACAAGAGAGAAAGGACAGCAACAAAGTCAGAAATAGACAACAAGAGAGAAAGGAGAGCAACAAAGTCAGAAATAGGCATCGGTTAGACACAGAGAGAGGACAGAAAGAAAGACAGAAATAGACAGAAGAGAGACAGAGAAAGGACTGCAAAATATACAGAAATAGACATGGACAAAAGAAAGAAAGAGGACAGAAAGAACGACAGAAATAAACAAGACGAAAGGACAGAAAGAAAGACAGAAATAGACAGGCAAGAGAACAAACCAGATATCAGACAGAACAAACAACAGAGATAAACAGACAAGAACGTGAGATAGAGATACTTGGCAGAAAGATGGACAGAGACAAGCAAGAAAGTGAGACAGGGAGGGGACAGGAAGACAGACAGAGAAATAGAGAAGATAGTGAGACACCAAGAGGATAGAAAGAAGGATAGAGGATAAAGATAAACTGAGAAAACAGTGAGAATGTAATAAAGACAGAACGAACGAAAGAGAAATATACAAGCGAGTGAGACAGAGGACAGACAAAAAGACAGATAAAAATACAACAGAATGACAGATATAAAGGACAGAAAGAAAGAGAAATAGACAAGAGAGTGAGACAGAGGACAGACAGACAGGACAGACAGAAAGGAGGAAGAGAACAACAGAAAAGAAAGTAAGCCAGAGAGATGTTACAGAAAGAAAGAGAAATTGAAACAAACAGGGAACGGAAAGAAAGACAGAATGACATCGATAAGAGGCAGATAGAGGACAGTAAGAATTGCAGAGAAATAGACCAGAGCATGAGAGATAGAGAACAAAAAGCAACAGACAGAAATAAAGACAAGGAAAGAAGGAAAAGACATTAAGTAAAACTAACTGATTCAGAAGAAAATGTGGGGGATGGGAGGGGTGGTGGAAACACTGCACTCGCAATGAAAGCAAAGGAAAACTAAATATTAACTGGCACTGAGTGTACGGAAACTAGGTCAAAGTAATCCACAAGTAAGTGCACAGCAGGATGACTGAAGGGAAAACAGGAAACTGGTGCAAACACACAGCAAACCACCCGAACAATGGAAACACCAACGAGGTATGTGTGTAGAAGGACACAATCTGGGGAAGGGCGGGAACTGTAACAACAAAAAAAGAAGCAACTTCTTTATTGATTTTTTTTAAACCAAGCCCAGAGCCATTGGAAAGAAGCTGAAGGAAACTGTGGTAAGAGTGGAATTAAGAGACCGGTGTTGGGAGGGTGGAGGGGGAGAGACAATGACACTAACCCATGTCATCCTTCGCTTGTCGCTTCACTGCAACACCAAATGTAACGCTGTATGAAATTTACATTTCATTCAAACATGGATGATAAAGCAGTAGTCTGCAGGTTTAACGTAACATTGGGGAAGCGCCCTCTGTCAGATTAATTCTTGAGGTACCCAACCTATGACCCGAATTGTGTCACAGCGCCCTCTGTCAGATTAGTTCTTGTGGTACCCCATCAATGACCCGAATTGTGTCATAGCGCCCTCTGTCAGAGTAGTTCTTGAGGTACCCCATCAATGACCTGAATTGTGTCACAGCGCCTTCTGTCAGATTAGTTCTTGAGGTACCCCATCAATGACCCGAATTGTATCACAGCGCCCTCTGTCAGAGTAGTTCTTGAGGTACCCCATCAATGACCCAAATTGTGTCACAGCGCCTTCTGTCAGAGTAGTTCTTGAGGTACCCCATCAATGACCCGAATTGTGTCACAGCGCCCTCTGTCAGATTAGTTCTTGAGGTACCCCATCAACGACCCGATTGTGTTACAGCGCCCTCTGTCAGATTAGTTCTTGAGGTACCCCATCAACGACCTGAATTGTGTCACAGCGCCCTCTGTCGGATTAGTTCTTGAGGTACCCCATCAATTACCCGAATTGTGTCACAGCGCCCTCTGTCGGATTAGTTCTTGAGGTACCCCATCAATGACCTGAATCGTGTCACAGCACCCTATGTCAGATTAGTTCTTGAGGTACCCCATCAATGACCCGATTGTGTCACAGCGCCCTCTGTCAGATTAATTCTTGCGGTGGCCCATGAATATATATCTTAAAAATGTCCCATGCATGAAAGCTATACTATGACTAAGCTTTGTTCATGATAATTCAACATCAAATCAACTTAATTTAATTAATTAATTATCAGCACACAAACTATTCTTATCGGGAGTCTAATGTTCAGCTCTAACAGCTCTATTCTCCTATAGGGGTGTGGTCGTTAGACCCCATTTAGTCTTGACTCACCCTCAACGAAACACATTCAAACTTAGCCCTGTCCTGCTATAGACCCCATTTAGACGTGACTCAACCTCAACGAAACACATTCAAACTTAGCCCTGTCCTGCTATAGACCCCATTTAGACGTGACTCAACCTCAACGAAACACATTCAAACTTAGCCCTGTCCTGCTATAGATCCCATTTAGACGTGACTCAACCTCGACGAAACACATTCAAACTTAGCCCTGTCCTGCTATAGACCCCATTTAGACGTGACTCAACCTCGATGAAACACATTCAAACTTAGCCCTGTCCTGCTATAGACCCCATTTAGACGTGACTCAACCTCAACGAAACACATTCAAACTTAGCCCTGTCCTGCTATAGACCCCATTTAGACGTGACTCAACCTCAACGAAACACATTCAAACTTAGCCCTGTCCTGCTATAGACCCCATTTAGACGTGACTCAACCTCAACGAAACACATTCAAACTTAGCCCTGTCCTGCTATAGACCCCATTTAGACGTGACTCAACCTCAACGAAACACATTCAAACTTAGCCCTGTCCTGCTATAGACCCCATTTAGACGTGACTCAACCTCGATGAAACACATTCAAACTTAGCCCTGTCCTGCTATAGACCCCATTTAGACGTGACTCAACCTCAACGAAACACATTCAAACTTAGCCCTGTCCTGCTATAGACCCCATTTAGACGTGACTCAACCTCAACGAAACACATTCAAACTTAGCCCTGTCCTGCTATAGACCCCATTTAGACGTGACTCAACCTCAACGAAACACATTCAAACTTAGCCCTGTCCTGCTATAGACCCCATTTAGACGTGACCAACCACTAAATGAAACACATTCAAACATTCAGCCCGGACGTGCGTGAGTGAAACACCCATTAGACTGACTCAACTTCAATGAAACACTCCTAGCCTGTCTGCTATAGACCCCATTTAGAAGTGACTCAACTCAATGAAACACATTCAAACTTAGCCCTGTCCTGCTATAGACCCCACTTAGACGTGACTCAACCTCAACGAAACACATCAAACTAGCCTGTCCTGCTATAGACCCCAGTTAGACGTGACTCAACCTCAACGAAACACATTCAAACTTAGCCTGTCCTGCTATAGACCCCATTTAGACGTGACTCAACCTCAACGAAACACATTCAACTTAGCCCTGTCCTGCTATAGACCCCATTTAGACGTGACTCACCTCAACGAACACATTCAAACTTAGCCCTGTCCTGCTATAGACCCATTTAGACGTGACAACTCAACGAAACACATTCAAACTAGCCTGTCCTGCTATAGACCCCATTTAGACGTGACTCAACCTCATGAACACATTCAAACTTAGCCCTGTCCTGCTATAGACCCCATTTAGAGACTCAACCTCAATTAACACATCAAACTACCTGTTCTGCTATAGACCCCATTAGACACGACCGACTTAAATTAAATGAGAACCCTGACTCTGTTATAGACCCCCATTAGACTCAATTTTAATGAAAACCCTGTTCTGCTATAGACCCCATTTAAACACAACTCAATTTAAATGAAATCCCTGTTCTGCTATAGACCCCACTTAGACGCGACTCAATTTAAATGAAACTACTGTTCTGCTATAGACCCCAGTTAGACGCGACTCAACTTAAATGAAACACCTGTTCTGCTATAGACTCCAGTTAGATGCGACTCAATTTAAATGAAACCCCTGTTCTGCTATAGACCCCAGTTAGATGCGACTGAATTTAAATGAAACCCCTGTTCTGCTATAGACCCCAGACAGGACTCAATTTAAATAGACCCCAGTTAGACGCGACTCAATTTAAATGAAGCCACTGTTCTGCTATAGACCCCAGTTGGACGCGACTCGACTTACAGGAAATGAACGCGTGCACACTGCACTCTAGTACTCACCGGACGCCGACTTCTCGCCGATGTGCGAGATGGCGATGTGCAGGGGCGTGTTTCCGTCACAGTCCGCCAGGTTCACAGAGGCGCCCTCCTTCAGCAGCGCCAGGCTGGTCGCCGCGTCACACCGGTACTGGGCCTGTACGGGGCAACCAGCGGGCAATGAACGGGGGAACCAGCGGGCAATGTATGGGGCAACCAGCGGGCAATGTACGGGGCAACCAGCGGGTAATGTACGGGGCAACCAGCGGGCAATGTACGGGGCAACCAGCGGGCAATGTACGGGGCAACCAGCGGGCAATGTACGGGGCAACCAGCGGGCAATGTACGGGGCAACAGGTGTAATGACAGGCACCAGCGGGCATGTACGGGACCAGGGCAATGACGGGGAACAGCGGCATGTAGGGGCAAACGCGGCATGTACGGGCACCAGCGGGAATGTACGGGCAACCAGCGGGCAATGTGGCAACGCGGTGTACGGGGCAACCAGCGGGCAATGTACGGGGCAACAAGCGGGCAATGTACGGGGCAACCAGCATGGTAGTCCTTTCCTATTCTATCCATGCCAATACCAGGCATGCTATTCCTTTCCTATTCTATTCATGCCAATACCAGGCATGGTGTCCTTTCCTATTCTATCCATGCCAATACCGGGCATGGTATTCGTTTCCTATTCTATTCATACCAATACCAGGCATGCTATTCCTTTCCTATTCTATGCATGCCAATACCAGGCATGGTATTCGTTTCCTATTCTATTGATGCCAATACCAGGCATGGTAGTCCTTTCGTATTCTATTCATGTCAATACCAGGCATGGTAGTCGTTTCCTATTCTATTCATGTCAATACCAGGCATGGTAGTCCTTTCCTATTCTATTCATGCCAATACCAGGCATGGTATTCGTTTCCTATTCTATGCATGCCAATACCAGGCAAGGTAGTCCTTTCCTATTCTATTCATGTCAATATCAGGCATGTTATTCGTTTCGTATTCTATTCATGTCAATATCAGGCATGGTATTCGTTTCCTATTCTATTCATGCCAATACCAGTCATGGTAGTCCTTTCCTATTCTATTCAAGCCACTACCAGGCAATATAGTCATTTCCTATTCTATTCATGCCAATACCAGGCATGGTTGTCCTTTCCTATTCTATTCATGCCAATACCAGGCATGGTAGTCATTTCCTATTATATTCATGCCAATACCAGGCATTGTAGCCATTTCCCATTATATTCATGGTTGTCCTTTCCTATTCTATTCATGCCAATACCAGGCATGGTAGTCATTTCATATTGTATTCATGCCAATACCAGGCATGGTAGTCCTTTCCTATTCTATCCATGCTAATAATACCAGGCATGGTAGTCCTTTCCTATTCTATTCATGCCAATACCAGACATTGTATTCCTTTTCTATTCTATCCATGCCAATACCAGGCACGGTAGTAATAAGTATCCATGTTGTATGTCATTGGTTTGACTCGGCCATGGCTTGATCCTGTGACCTGCCACGTGGGAAACAACTGCTCTACCGACTCAACCATCTCATCTGAACACTGGAATACTGAGGTGCAAATTGCTTCCAATAATATCAAAGCATAATTGTATTATGCTAGTCATCTCAGAAAAAATGAAACTATCACCAAAGACCAAATTACTCCAATTGAGATTGGTTGGTTGTTGGAGCTTTACATCCCAGCAACACCTACGGTCATATAAGGACGGGTATCGACTTGTGACTCATGGCGACTTTATAGTGCTGCCCCACTACAATACCAGGTCGCCAGCATAATGACCTGATATCCCACTCAGTCTATTAATGCCAGGCTAGGTAGCGACAAGTATAACTTTTATAAGTGATTGGTTTGACGCAACTGGGAAGCAAACTGCCAATCTCTACGCTCTCTATCCATTTGCAGTTTGGGCTATTTTCCATTCCACCCAGTCCTCCACAACTGGTTCACCAAAGGCTGTGGCATGTGCTATCCTGTCTGTTGGAAAGTGGATCTAAAAGACCCCTTGCTGCTTATTGGAAAGAGTCGCCTATATGGTGGCAGCGGGTTTCATCCAATGAAATAAGTCAGCATTGCTACCCGGGGCCCAGAGAAGACAGAAGCAGAGGTTGGGAATAACACAACTTTATTTCCATGACAGACAGGGTAACTGGCGGAGTAGTTGATTTCTACTTCTTACAGATATGAGTGGCCGGTAACAAGGCCCGACATGGCGAAGAAGTTATGGTATTTAATCAAGTTGACATTTTAATCATGAGTACAGGACATTTCAAGGATGGGGACCGGCATTTTTCATCAGTCATCAATCCGTCATTAATCAATCACAAAACATTATAACAATCATTAAACAATCATCAAATCTACATCAGGGCAAACATATCAATCATATTAGGTTCAAGTTTTTTCAGTTCAATGGCTTTAGGTTTTTCAAGTTCTTCGTTCATTTTTTGTTTTTTGCTCGGGTTTATTTTTTAAAGATCGAGTTAAGTGGAGGTTGTGGGTGGGCGGGTTAAGAAGAGGTGTTGCTGCTACGGTGGGCCGGGTGCGACTGGCTGTGCCGGGCTCACCGGGGGAGTGTGGGGTTGTTGGGAGGTCGAAGATGATTGGTTGAGGGGTTGGCTAATGGGATGGCCTGCTGTGAGTGGCAGGTGGGAGGGGCTGCTTCCCAGTTCTCTGTGCCCCAGCAATGACAGCAAATGAGCGTCACCCACTCATTTAACCCAATGATCATATATGTTTGACGTCCAATTATCCGATGATGTAGAATATAATTTATTATATATATATAAAGGAGGCGGAGTTTCCCCCTTCTCTTCTTTAATTAATTATTTATTATTTATTTCTTATTTATTCTTCACTGTATATTCACCCCGTGCCACTCTTTTGCCCCGGGACTGCCATCTCATTGCCGCTTGGCTCAGTCCAGCCTTGACTGCACGCCGAGCACCACTTATTTTTAGCTTTAGGTAGGGCTGTTATTTTGCCCGGCCAAGGGACCTTCAAGCAAAAATAAAAGAAGGTTCCCCACCACTACTCATTGTTATCTCTCTTTCCTTACCGTAGCCTAAATTTATACAAAAATCAATACACTCTAAGAGGCTTCGTTAAATAAAACAAGCTTTACTGCACTGGCTATCGATTCGTTCATTGCATTTAGCACCCAGTGATGGAAGGACACATACGAACCTTGTGTAGCGGTGTCTGCTGCTTGTTGTCCTCCGCGTCCAACTTGGCTTCACGCTTAATGAGGAAGGCGGCCATCTGCGCGTGCGACTGTCGGGCGGCCAGGTGCAGGGGCGACTGTCCCTTCTTGTCGCGCGCATCGATGGTAGCGCCCTTGACGACGAGGATCTTGCACACCTCCTTGTGACCCCGCTCCGCTGCCAGGTGGATCGCTGTCCGACCCCGCGCGTCCACGGCGTTCACCTGCAACCGAACAGGTCATGTGATCAACACACAGGAGGCGCCCTCTCACGGAAACGCAGGCCCTCTAATGGAGATGTAAGTCCTCTAATGGAGGGCCAGAGCATCTGCTGGAGATGTAGGCCCTCTACTGGAGATGTAGGCCCTATAATGGAGGTGTAGGCCCTCTACTAGAGATGTAGGCCCTATAATGGAGATTAAGGCCCTCTATTGTAGGTGTATGCCCCTAATGGAGATGTAGGCCCCCTAATCGAGATACAGGCCCTCTAATGGAGATATAAGCCCTCTAACTGAGCTGTAAGCCATCTAATGGAGATCTAACTGAGCTGTAAGCACTCCAATGGAGATGTAAGCCCTCTAAATGGGCTGTAATCCCTCTAATCAGGATATAATGGAGATCTAATTGAGCTATAAGCCCTCTAATGGAGGTATAATCCCTCGAATTGAGTTGTAAGCCCTCTAATTGAGATATAATGGAGATCTAATTGAGCTGTAATCCTCTAATGGAGATATAAGCCCTCTAATTGTGTTGTAATCCCTCTAATGGAGATATAATGGAATCTAATTGAGATGTAAGCCCTCTAATGGAGACATAAGCCCTCTAATGGAGATATAAACCCTCTAACTGAGCTGTACACCCTCTAATGGAGATATAAGCCCTCTAACTGACCTGTAAGCCCTCTAATGGAGATATAAGCCCTCTACCTGAACTGTAAGCCCTCTAATGGAGATATAAGCCTTCTAATTGAACCGTAAACCCTCTAATGGAGATACAAACCCTCTAACTGAGCTGAAAGCCTTCTAATGGAGATATAATGCAGATCTATTTGAGCTATCGGGCGATATATAAATGTATTATTATTATTATTATTATTATTATATCAGGACGGGTAATATCTGCGTCACAGCTTCTGTCCAGCACAATTCGGAATACGTGTATTGAGGCACAACGTCAATGGCTGCCTTCACATTTATACGAAACTGCAAAATAGGGACTGTCGAATCAGACCGACTGCCTGTTTAACTATTCATGCCGGTGCGTGACGTCATCCACGACTCGATTGTCACAATTTACAACACGCTTTCAGTCTGCCTGACTACCCGCCTGCACACTCATGCGAGCAAGTGACGTCACCCAGGACAGGTTTGTCGTAATTATGGTAATGCTAAGCTAGACTTTGAGTCTGTTCAAACACGTCATTTGCTACAAGCTCTATGGAGACACCCTGGCCCAAATAGAGATGCATCATGGAGACACATGACCTAAGGAGACATATGACCTACAATGGAGACACATGACCTACAAACAAGACACGACCTACAATGGAGACACATGACCTAATGGAGAGACATTACCTACAATGGAGACACATGACCTACAATGGAGACACCTGACCTAATGGAGACACCTGACCTACAATCGCGACACCTGACCTACAATGGAGGCATCTGACCTACAATGGAGACACATGACCTAATGGAGACACATGACCTACAATTGCCACACCTGACCTACAATGGAGGCATCTGACCTACAATGGAGACACATGACCTAATGGAGACACCGACCTACAATGGAGACACATGACCTACAATGGAGAGACATGACCTACAATGGAGAAACATGACCTAATGGAGACACATGACCTACAATCGCGACACCTGACATACAATGGAGACACCTGACCTACAATGGAGACACATGACCTACAATGGAGAGACATGACCTACAATGGAGAAACATGACCTAATGGAGGCACATGACCTACAATGGAGACAGCTGACCTACAATGGAGACATCTGACCTACAACGAAGACATATGACCTACAATGGAGACACATGACCTACAATGGAGACACATGACCGACAATGCACAATGGGCCCCCCCCTCCCCTGCCATCACCCTTAACCATCATGAACAAACCATCAACACACCGAACATCCTAAACAACTATCAACCAGTTTAAACACATTGAACACTATATAAGACAAACAAAATGTATTGTCAACTATAAACTTACCTTGTTTTATAAGAGAAAAATGTAACCCACAAAGATTATTTGAGTTGCCCCGAGTATACACTCTCTACTTGGTGCTGCTCCCCATTTCTGCATGAACTACAGTGACTGGTGCTGTACATTATACAGCAGGAGCCACTCCCTTAATTCTACAGGATCGGTGCTTTAACTAATACAGCGCGGATCAAACTTAGATTATTTAGACTGTCAACTACAATAGTAAGATTGCCGGAAGACCAGTGATCCGGAGCTGACAAATGTCATATTCAGATGAATAAATAAATACTTTACCACAAAAAAACAAAAAAATGCAGACACATGACCTAATGGAGACACATGACCTACAATGCAGACACATGACCTACAATGAAGAGTCGCTAATGTATGGACGCTTCATTAAATTGTTTCATTAAAGATGTTTCATAGCGCTTATATTGTGTACACATACGGGCCTGTCTGCTTATCTGTGTCTCTATCTATCTGACTATATGTGCCGCTCTAGACTGTTTGATTGATTGTTTACTGCTAAAATTGAGTTACACTTCATTCGGTCACTTCAATCTCCAGGGAGAGGGGTGCGTCAATTACATTTAAAAGTCAAGATTGTCCTATTTAACAACGCCTCTAGAGCACATTCATTTTCGTGTCATCGGCTATATGGTCATTCTGACATATTACTTTGGAGGAAACCTGCTGCTGCAACATAGGCTACTCTTTCCGATAAGCAGCAAGGGGTCTTTTATATCCACTTTCCCACAGACAGGACAGCACATACCACAGCCTTTGATGAACCAGTTGTGGACCACTGGTTGGAATGGAAAATAGCCCAAACTGCAAATGGGTCCACTGAGCAGGATCGATCGGATGACCGACACCTTCACAAGTGGACACCTTGCTGCCTGAGCTACGTCCTGCTCCCTCAATTACATTTAAATCTAACACAAGAACTGACGCATAATTCTGCAAACATTAGAAATGCTACAAGAGGTGACACCCTGTCGTTGAGTGTAACTATGCAACAAGGCGATGAATGAAAGAAGCCGTCTCAAACTGTGAACATAAGGTTGGTGGGTTGGTTGGTGGAGTTTTGACAGTGAGAGCTCATGGTGGCTTTATAGTGCTGCCCCACAGAGATTAGGCTGCCAGCACCACGAGCCGATATCCTACTTAATCACATTATCCTGACACTGAGCCAACCAGTCCACACAATACCCTAATAATCCCGAGCGCCTGGCTAGGAAGCGAGAAGAGAGAGTCAATTTTTAAGTTAATGGATTGACTCGACCAGTCATTGGTTTGACTCGAGCACGATCTACCAAAGCGTGAGACGGACGCTCAACTCATTCGGCCATCCTAAACGTAAGCAGCTTCTTCTTACCTTCGCACCGTTGGAGGCGATGTAAGACGCCATGGCGGTGTTTCCTTCCACAGTCGCCAGGTGGAGCGGATGCAGCCCCGACTCACGCAGCGCGATGTTAAGGTCAAGGCCACCCTGCACACTGGCCAGCAGCAGCCTGCAACACCACGAGCACACCGGGAATCAGCCAACACTCACACACACAGCAGCCTGCAACACCACAATCACACCGGGTATCAGCCAACACTCACACACAGCAGCCTGCAACACCACAAGCACACTGGGCATCAGCCAACACTCACACACACAGCAGCCTGCAACACCACTCACACACCGGGTATCAGCCAACACTCACACACACAGCAGCCTGCAACACCACAAGCACACTGGGTATCAGCCAACACTCACACACAGCAGCCTGCAACACCACAAGCACACCGGGTATCAGCCAACACTCACACACAGCAGCCTGCAGCACCACAGGCACACCGGGCATCAACCAACACTCACACACACAGCAGCCTGCAACACCACAAGCACACCGGGTATCAGCCAACACTCATGCTGACAGCTGGCTGCAACACCACGAGCACAACGGGTATCAGCCAACACTCACACACACAGCAGCCTGCAACACCACGAGCACACCGGGCATCAACCAACACTCACACACACGGCAGCCTGCAACACCACGAGCACAACGGGTATCAGCCAACACTCACACACACGGCAGCCTGCAACACCACGAGCACACCGGGCATCAGCCAACACTCACACACACAGCAGCCTGCAACATCACAGGCACACCGGGTATCAGCCAACACTCACACACACAGCAGCCTGCAACACCACAAGCACACCGGGTATCAGCCAACACTCACGCTGACAGCTGGCTGCAACACCACGAGCACACCGGGTATCAGCCAACACTCACACACACAGCAGGCTGCAACACCACAAGCACACCGGGTATCAGCCAACACTCACACACACAGCAGCCTGCAACACCACAAGCACACCAGGTATCAGCCAACACTCACACTGACAGCAGCCTGCAACACCACAAGCACACCGGGTATCAGCCAACACTCACACACACAGCAGCCTGCAACACCACAAGCACACCGGGTATCACCGACACACACACAGCGATGCACACACAACACACTGGGTATCAGCCGACACTCACACACACAGCAGCCTGCAACACCACCAGCACACCGGGTATCAGCCAACACTCACACACACAGCAGACTGCAACACCACAAGCACACCAGGTATCAGCCGACACTCACACACACAGCAGACTGCAACACCACAAGCACACTGGGTATCAGCCAACACTCACACACACCGCAGACTGCAACACCACCAGCACACCGGGTATCAGCCAACACTCACACACACCGGGTATCAGCCAACACTCACACTGACAGCAGGCTGCACAGACGGTATGTAATGAGTGCATAACAAGGTGGTTGGAAAGAGACAAACTACTGATGGGTGCCAGTGTCCTTGTTTATATTCCCGTAATGGGTTACAGAACATATATATGCGTATGTTTTCTTAGTAAATAGAATTTAACTGTTGAACATTTATTGAGTCAGTTCTGTTAGTGCTATTAAAAAGCCTAGTGCTGAATCATAAACCACACTCACAAGAAAAGGAGAATTTAATAATGTACAAAGCACAGCATGGTTTAAAAGGTTTCACAACAGTCATGCTAGTGCACCTTTAAATGTACACACAACAGTCATGTTAGTGCACCTTTAAATGTAAACACACAACAGTCATGTTAGTGCACCTTTAAATGTACACACAACAGTCATGTTAGTGCACCTTTAAATGTACACACAACAGTCATGTTAGTGCACCTTTAAATGTAAACACACAACAGCCATGCTAGTGCACCTTTAAATGTACACACACAAGTCATGTTAGTGCACCTTTAAATGTACACACAAGTCATGTTAGTGCACCTTTAAATGTACACACAACAGTCATGTTAGTGCACCTTTAAATGTACACACACAAGTCATGTTAGTGCACCTTTAAATGTACACACAAGTCATGTTAGTGCACCTTTAAATGTACACACAACAGTCATGTTAGTGCACCTTTAAATGTACACACACAACAGTCATGTTAGTGCACCTTTAAATGTACACACAACAGTCACGTTAGTGCACCTTTAAATGTACACACAACAGTGATGTTAGTGCACCTTTAAATGTACTCACAACAGTGATGTTAGTGCACCTTTAAATGTACACACACAAGTCACGTTAGTGCACCTTTAAATGGACACACAACAGTCATGTTAGTGCACCTTTACGTGTACACACAACAGTCATGTTAGTGCACCTTTACGTGTACACACACAACAGTGACGTCAGTGCACCTTTACGTGTACACACACACACTGCTCACCGCAGGACGGACGTTGACCCCACTGCAGCAGCTCGGTGCACGGCCGTCATGTCAAAGTCGGGGTCGTTGGGTCCCAGCGTGATCTCCCTCCGAAGGAGCGCGTTCAGGTTGAGGCGCTCAGTGGTGAAGTCCTCGAGGATCTCCTTCACGCCCTCTTCGTTCTCCTCCAGGATGTCCTCGTGCAGCATCACCAGGTCCTCCAGGATCTCCTCCTTCGTCCTCATGTTCACCCGGTACCGCTCTTCGGCCTCGTCTACTTCCGGTTCCTCCATCGCGACCAATCTGGATAAAACAATGAATTCAATGTCACTTTGTCAGTGTCTATAGACTACATCACGGTTCCAGCGGCGCGGTGCATTGTGGGATGTGTCAGAGCAAAACAACCCCCACAAAAGCACATGGCACATGCTAATACACTGGGTGCAGCTATGAAATGTGCTAGTTTCAGCTCATCTCAGCTCTTGTTTGAAACATAGAATACCAACTAAAAAATATATATAATAAATTAAGATATTAATCTTTTATCCAGCATTGCATTTAGATCAATATAATCAGCACATATTATGCCATGTGCATTTAGATTTAGAAAGATCTAGGCACTCAGACTAGTGTTAGAGCCATAGCTAGAGTACTCAATGCATTGTCAATGGCAGTGAGCAATCTCCATACAGAAAAAGTAAAATATTGATAAAACCACACCACCTAGGCACAAACCGTTTGGAACACATACAGAAAACATGTTTAACAAAAAGATTATATTAAATTGATAGGGTTAGGGTTTTGGATTTCTATTATTTTTTAATCAAACTGACGTTTTTCACTGCGCTTATAAGCAAACTCAATGGTCGTATGCCTTTGCTTTGCTCCCAACGCCGTTTTCAGCGCATGCGCAGTCGGAACCATGATGTAGTCTATTCAAATCAGTTTATTTCAACATCCTCATCATATACAGTTACAATTTCCATGAAACTTGAAACTTACTGTGTTCTCACGGGTTAACGCCCATATGTGGGTTAACGCCCACCCCCCACTTGGCCAATATTTTGTAGATGCCCACCCCTTAAATGCCCATAGGTGGGTAAACGTGCAACCCCAACTTCAGTGATTTGCCAATTTAAACGCCCATAGCATTAACCCGAGAGAATACGGTAATTACAATGCATGAAGAAAGGGAGAAGGAAAGGAGAGTTCGGTTCGCGGTCGAGTCAAACCAATGACTTGTCGCTTCCTAGCCTGGCGCTCTGCATTAATACTAATAGGGTAGGGCAAGGACTAGTTGGCTCAGTGTCAGGATAATGTGACTGAGTGGGATATCAGGTCATGGTGCTGACGGCCCGGTTTCCCAGTGGGTCAGCACTATAAAGTCGCCATGAGTGCGCACTGACACAAGTCGGTATGTTTCGTGATATGACCTTAGATGTTGCTAGGATGTAAAACTCCAACAACTAACTAACATTCCCCTTGAAACAAAAAACAAAAAAGAAGACTTATACAACACTGCATATATATAATGCATCCACGCAACAAATATAAAATTGTACTTATAACGGAATGAGCCTGGAAATGCTTCTAGTTGGATCCTACTGAGGTACATAATTAATCAATATTAACCTACTTACTAACTCAATAGGCCCCACCTGAGATTACCATAAAGACCAGCTCAAACACATCCCACCACCACCCTTTTAACGAGTATGTCACCACTAGAAAGATAATCAGTTATGCCCCCCCCCCCATATTAACACTTACCATACTAGTCTAACCTTCCCGTATACGTTTCTTTTTCCTCTTATCTTGTTCTTTACCTGTCATTCATGTTCCGATGTTTTGCTTATTTTCCTGTAATTGTCTATCTATATATTGTTGTAGATTTGTTTACTGTGTAAACAAATCTACAACATCATCATTAGGGCTGGAAAACCAGTGTATTAGCACTGACAACATGTTATTCAGAGGAATAAAAACACTTGAACAAAAATAAAATACTGTTATTTTAATTATAAATTTGGACAATCGGTTAATCTATGAGTTAATGAACATTTTCTTTATAATATTTCTGAATCTTACAAGAGAGTTAATTTCATGTGTATGTTGATCAACATCATTCCATAATTTTACACCACTGATACTTATAGTTTGACTACATTGATTTAACTTTAGTTCTGCAAAATTTGACATACAAATTCACTGTCACAAGTCAGTGCGCACTCATGGCGACTTTATAGTGCTGCCCCTAGGAGACCAGGCTGCCAGCACCATGATTCGATTCCCCGTGCCCCCACCTCTGCCAATTTGGATTTCCACCACTGTGTATAACTTACATCGTCATCAAAGCCCAGTTGCTCTCATACCATGTCTATGTGGTGTGGGAGGTTAAAAATCCCTTGGGTCGGTAAAAGTGAAGGCTCGGGCTTTCTATCGACAAACTGTCTAATGGTGAGAACAAGTCTATTCAGACTTATCCATGATAAGCAGTATACAAGGAAAAAAATGACCTGATATCCCACTCAGTCAGATTATCCTGACGCTGCGCCAACCAGTCCTTGCCCTATCCTATTAATGCCAAGCGCTAGGCTAGGAAGCGGCAAGTATCAATTTTTAAGTCATTCTGCACACAGCTGTCAGAGCATGCGCACCAAAGTGCCACGTGTGCTATATAGTGTTACAACATCCACACAGGAGGCAGACCTCTGTGACGGGGCACCCCTCTCCATGGGTACACCTGCAGCAGCCCTGTCTACCCGGTAGACTTGCCACCGAGCACCAGCGTATCAATTTTGGTAATATTACTTTACCGCCTTTCTGTGTGAACAGTAAAACCCATCAGAAAGCCGCAGATAATCTTGCTTGGTGCCACATACAAGGTAGTTATGGTTATTCCTAATTGACCAGATGCAAGATTCGAACCCACGGGTTCGAACCCTGATCGAGTCAAACCAGTGACTTGATACTTATCACTGCCTAGCGAGATGCTTGGCATAATCAGGATAGGGCAAGGACTGGTTGGCTCTGTGTCAGGATAACGTGATTGGGTGGGATATCAGGTCATGGTGCTGGTGACCTGGTCTCCCAGTGGGGCAGCACTCTATAAAGTCGCCATGAGTGCACACCGTCACAAGTCAGTACCCGTCCTGATATGACCTTAGAGGTTGTCAGGACATAAACTCCAACAACCAACTATTTATACTGGTACTACAATATCTGCTCAGAGTAACACTAACAGGAACAGTAGAGCCTGTCCTGGTTGGCTGTCATCCTATTGGTTGCAGAGCTCCACACAAGGTTGATTGGCAACACAAACACGGTGGTGTGAGAGATAGCACAAAGATTAGGTGGGAGAGACAGCCCCCAGCCCCCATTCACCTGTGTACCTTGGCCTGTGTGCTTGCTGGTGATATCCTTATATGTCTGTGTTAACCCTCTGCCCGCTCTGTCCCTGTGGTTCCCATAACCCTCTGCCCGCTGAGTCCCTGTGGTTCCCATAACCCTCTGCCCGCTGAGTCCCTGTGGTTCCCATAACCCTCTGCCCGCTGTATCCCTGTGGTTCCCATAACCCTCTGCCCGCTGTATCCCTGTGGTTCCCATAACCCTCTGCCCGCTGTATCCCTGTGGTTCCCATAACCCTCTGCCCGCTGTGTCCCTGTGGTTCCCTAACCCTCTGCATGCTGTGTCCCTGTGGTTCCCATAATCCTCTGTCCGCTGTGTCCCTGTGGTTCCCATAACCCTCTGCCTGCTGTGTCCCTGTGGTTCCCATAACCCTCTGCCTGCTGTGTCCCTGTGGTTCCCATAACCCTCTGCCTGCTGTGTCCCTGTGGTTCCCATAACCCTCTGCCCGCTGTGGTTCACCTGTGGTTCCCATAACCCTCTGCCTGCTGTGTCCCTGTGGTTCCCATAACCCTCTGCCTGCTGTGTCCCTGTGGTTCCCATAACCCTCTGCCCGCTGTGTCCCTGTGGTTCCCATAACCCTGTGCCCGCTGTGTCCCCATAACCCTCTGCCCGCTGTGTCCCTGTGGTTCCCATAACCCTGTGCCCGCTGTGTCCCCATAACCCTCTGCCCGCTGTGTCCCTGTGGTTCCCATAACCCTTCCTTGGACTTAGCCTCAGAATCGGAGCATTTTACAAGCAGACACATACATACAACGGTGCCACTTTAGCGTGGGGTCTACCTGCACTTTAAGGCTCAGTCGCACTTTAAGGCTCAGTCACACCTCACCGGATTGGGGTACCGGATAGAAAACGGACACTGTCCGGTGAAATACGTCAATGTACGGTTTATATAAGGTAGGCATCCGGCATTTCTGTTCTCTTTCCGGTGGTGTCCGGCTTGTACGGTGACAAGTATTGAACATGCACAAAACTTGTACCTGACACCGCCGGACTGACGTGTACGGCTGGTGTCCGGTTTAAGTCCATTTAGTCCATTTCATGTCCGGTACCCATCCGTTACGTTTCCGGTTTGCTTCCTGAATAGTCCGTTGACGGTGTTGCGGGAATTCGGTCCATCGGTTTTTGGCACATCCGTGATCAGTCCAGTATGTGTCCGGTTGATGTTCGGGCCGTCCGTTTGACATTCGGTTTTCAACCAGTTTTCATCCGGTGGCTATTCGTTAATGTACGTTCCTTGTCCATTTAGCATTCGTTTCGTCCAGCGGCCTTTGACCCAATAGTGCAACATTTCGACACATTTCGATACCGAACGCCACCGGACTAGAAAATTCTTTGTCCGGTTGTGTCCGGTACTCAATCTGGTAAGGTGTGACAGGCCCTTAAACCATAACCCCTAACCCTTGACCCTAGCTGTGACCTTCAATTTGAGGAGGAAACTGATGTAGATGATGTTGATGTAGACCACTTACAAAAACGTCGCTCCAGTACAAACTGTACTCGGCCACACTCACCTCCTGACATGTCACGTGCAGAGCAAGGCTGGATGGCTGCTTCACGTCCTAGCAACATCTAAGGTGTCAGGATAATGTGACTGAGTGGGATATCAGGTCATGGTGCTGGTGGCCTAGTCTCCCAGAGGGCCTGCACTATAAAGTCGCCATGAGTGCGCACTGTCACAAGTCGGTACCCGTCCTGATATTATGACCTTAGATGTTGCCAGGACATAAAACAACCAACCAATGTTAAGTCATGGGTTTGACTCGAATTGGGGCGCGGAAAAACGGACACCTTACTCACTCGGCTATCACGTCCGGTCTGTGCCGGTTACTATGGAGACAGCTTCTGTTGCACACATCCACAGTGTAGAGAAGGCGGGGGAGGGGTAAGGAAAAACTTACTCCCTGCAGATCTGCTTGTAGAAGGATCGCACATCAAGGGAGGGGGGGGGGGGGGGAGCTGGTGGTAAGGGCTTAACAGTGTGCTATATTGTCATGCTATATACAGTGTCAGCTGGTGGTAAGGGTTTAATGGTGTGCTATATTGTTGTGCTATACTACACAGTAAGATGGTGGTAAGGGCTTATGGTATGCTATATTGTCATGCTGGTGGTAAGGGTTTAACAGTGTGCTATATTGTCATGCTATATACAGTGTCAGCTGGTGGTAAGGATTTAATGGTGTGCTATATTGGTGTGCTATATTACACATTAAGATGGTGGTAAGGGCTTATGGTATGCTATATTGTCATGCTACATTACACAGTAAGATGTTGATAAAAGGCTATATTGTCATGCTATACACACAGTCCGCTGATGGTAAGGGTTTAACGCTGTGCTATATTGTTGTGCTATATTACACAGTAAGATGGTGATAAGGGTTTAATGGTGTGCTATATTGTTGTGCTATATTACACAGTCAGCTGGTGGTAAGGGTTTAACAGTGTGCTATATTGTCATGCTATATACACAGTCAGCTGGTGGTAAGGGTTTAACAGTGTGCTATATTGTCATGCTATACACAGTCAGCTGGTGGTAAGGGTTTAATGGTGTGCTATATTGTTGTGCTATATTACACAGTAAGATGGTGGTAAGGGTTTAATGGTATGCTATATTGTCATGCTATACACAGTCCGCTGGTGGTAAGGGTTTAACGCTGTGCTATATTGTTGTGCTACATTACACAGTCAGCTGGTGGTAAGGGTTTAATGGTGTGCTATATTGTTGTGCTATATTACACAGTAAGATGGTGGTAAGGGTTTAATGGTGTGCTATATTGCCGTGCTATATTACACAGTAAGATGGTGGTAGGGGTTTAATGGTGTGCTATATTGTCGTGCTATATTACACAGTCAGCTGGTGGTAAGGGTTTAATGGTGTGCTATATTGTTGTGCTATATAGAGTCGGCTGGTGGTAAGGGTTTAATGGTGTGCTATATTGTCATGCTATATACACAGTCAGCTGGTGGTAAGGGTTTAATGGTGTGTTATATTGTCATGCTATATTACACAGTCAGCTGGTGGTAAGGGTTTAATGGTGTGCTATATTGTCATGCTACATTACACAGTAAGATGATGATAAAAGGCTATGTTGTCATGCTATACATACAGTCAGCTGGTGGTAAGGGTTCAATGCTGTGCTATATTACACAGTAAGATGGCGATATGGGTTTAATGGCATGCTATATTGTCATGCTATATACAGTCAGCTGGTGTTAATGGTTTAATGGTGTGCTATATTGTCATGCTATATTGTTGTGCTATATTACACAGTAAGATGGTGGTAAGGGTTTAATTGTGTGCTATATTGTTGTGCTATATACAGTCGGCTGGTGGTACAGGTTTAATGGTGTGCTATATTGTCGTGCAATATTATTGTCCTATATTTCACAGTAAGATGGTGGCAAGCACCTGGCTAGGAAGTGACAAGTATCAATTTTTAAGTCGTTGGTTTGACTCGACCAGGGTTCAAACCCACGATCTACCAGCAATGGAGACGGACGCTCTCAGTCAGCTGGTGGTAAGGGTTTAATGGTCTGCTATATTGCCATGCTATATTACACAGTAAGATGGTGGTAAAGGTTTAATGATGTTGTAGTAGTCTGTACATGAGCTCTACTACCACGCGGTAGCAGCGGAGACTACGCCGTACACCGGCGCAGTTCCATTACACTGCGCTAGGTGGCGGCAAGGCTAGCCACCGGGCAGACCCTGACTGGGCTGCCCTCTACTGTGTGTGGTGTTTGCCTGTTGGGGATGTTAGTGATACTTTCATTCCAAATACAGGTGCCGGCGTCACCGGGGAGCGCCGCCAGGTGTCCATTGGTCGGGGGGGCGTAGCCACTCCCATGCCAGCACCGGTGGTGTCACCTGGGATTGCTGAAGGCGTTGCAGGGTCTGATAGCTATTGGGCGCAGTTAGCGCAGCTGCGTGGCAGTCCACCGCCGGGTATTGCGCCGTTGTTTACACCGGTGGCAGTGCAGGGCGGGGGATGTGACACGCAGTTAGGCACTCGGCCAGGTGATAGTGTCGCAGCGTTGAGAAATGTCACGGCCTCTGACATAGCACAAAATGTTCTCTCAGTTGATAAAAATACTGGGGAGGGCATTACGGGGAGTGCAATGAAAGTGGGCTTTGCTCTTGATGCTATACGGTCTCTGTCGATCAATACTGATTCGGGGGCGGATGTACTTGGGGGTACCAGTTCGATCGTGTATTGTGATGATTTAGGTCTGGGTGTACGTGGGAGTCCTTTGCGGGAGGCGTGGGGGGAGTTCAGCAATCCGTTCTGTGGGGCTGGGGGCTGGGCACGTTGATCCCCATGATCCCTGTCGTAGGGAAATTTTCCCGGCTTTGGAGACAGGGCTCGTAGCTGATGACTCGTTGACGTTCGCGTTGGAGAATGATTTGGCTATGGGTCGTACGTTTTCTGGGTCGCAGACGGAGGTAGAGCATCAGGAATCGATGCGTATTCGCCGTCTGCGGGCTTGGAAGCGGGTCCAGTTTGACCGGATGGCGGAAGAGAGACGAGCGTTGGATGAATTGAGAGTCTCCAATGCTGCATCTTTCGCACGCGATTTAGCTGATCTAAACGCGGCACGGCGCATCTCCGCAGAGGAGGTAAATTCTAATCGGATACTGGTGGAGGAGCAGCAGGCTGCTTTCATTAGACAGACGGAGGATTTATCCATGCGTGAGGCGCTGAATGTTCAGTTGCAAGATGAAAATCAGAGGTGTGAACAACTGCTAGCTGCCGAGAGGTGCGGCATTGATTCTGCTTTGGTTGCTCTTGCAGATGAGCGCGCAGCTTTTCAAGCTGAGAAATTGGCGTTTCGACACGGTTTAGGGCTTGGTGACAGCTGTGTGAAGGTTACTGAGTCTACGCGGTTAGATAGCCGCGAGACGCAGTATCCAGCGCATAGTGCGCGCCCGGCTTCCGCGGGTAACTCGCCGCATTTACCGGCACCCTCTAAGGGGGGCGGTGGTGGATATGGGGGTCCGAGGGAGCCGGTGCCCTCTTCTGGGGGTCTGTGCAACATCAGCATGGTGTTGTTCAGGATTCCGTATATGTGGGTAAATCTCATGATAGTGTACGGAGGGAGAGGATTCCTGACCCGGGGGGTTTGGGCGGTGATGCATTACCCATTGCATCGTTGCCTGGGCTGCCGGTGGGCCGCCAATACTCAGTGGAAGAGATGTGGTTATTCCGGAATCATCCAGCAATAATGGATGTTATTCGGGAGCCTGCTTCTATTGGGGGTGGGGCTGGATGGGAATCATGTAACCGGGATACTTTAGAGCTGGATGAGAATGTTTTAAGGTATCCTGTGGCGGGTTCTGCGCATATCCCTACGTTGCGTCCTAAGCCATTTACGGGTATTAAGCAGGAGTGGAATACTTGGTGGCGGGCTTTTACGTTAGATATGCGGTCCAATATGTGGGATGAGAATGTGGCTCTCATTCAACTGTTGCCTCTGCTGAGGAATGGACCAGCGCAGGACTGCATGGGCATGTGGAGGCATCATGGGCTGACCACGATGAGGGAGTTACTCCCCATCATCTCATAAAAGTTCCGTCCTGTGGACCCCATGGCGCGCTGGTATCAGTGGAAGAAGCGCGTCCAAACTGCCCGGGATGGATCGTACCGTGCATACGGTCTACAGCTGCAGGTTGATGGTCGGGAGGCTGCTAGAGATACTGGGATGAGTGAACGCGCAATCAAGACTAAGATAGTCGAGCGTTTTGTGTGCTCCTTGATCCTGGTGAGCAGCGTGCCGCCTATGACTGTTGGCGCCCGGGTAAGTTGTCTCTGGAGGAGATGTTTGAGGTAGTCGACGATTACTGCACCAAGGCACTGCGTGCTGGGCGGTCGACTGCGGTAGAAGCTATTCGGCTATCAGATGAGTCGGATAGGGAGTTCGAGGTTGAGGTGGCGGGGTATAACGCGCCACGGGATCCTCGGCGTAATGGCGGTGGGAGTTACTCCCGGGGTAGTTCGAGGGGGTGGGGGGGGGGCTATCGGATTGGTAATAACTTCCGGGGTTCGACAGGAGGGGGCTATCGTGAGGGTGGCAATTTCCGTGGGAGCTCTGGGGGGGATTATCGGGCGCCACCTATCACTAAGGAACTAGTCCAGGGCTGGGTCCGTGATCTGATGGGGTAGCAGAAATCTGCTGCGCAGGTAGTGACAGGTGGACGTAGTCTATCTGGGTTATCTGCGTGCAGGCGCGTAGCTAAAAAAGACGAGTGCTCGAGATCACGAGTGTGGTCGTTGCTTTGCATTTGGTCATTGGCCTATACAATGTACTGGAGTAAAGCGTACTCTCGAGGAGGCTGTAATAGCCGGTGATCGCGAGGGTAGGGACAACTCAGGTGTTGATCGGGTTAGGTTGGCGCGTCTCCGTAAAGAGAGAGACGCAAAGGCTAAGCCTAATTTAAACGCCTAGGGTTGGACCGTGGGGGCTTAGGCCCAACCCAATTGGCAAGCCCGGATACCGCCAAAACGGATGCGGTGTTAACTAATGAGGAAGCCGGTGTGCAGTCTGATGCTAGCGCGGGACCGCCGGTGATCGCCCCTGGTGATTCGATCCCAGTGGAGTCGGTATTGTGGGATGGCATGAAGCAGATAGCGCGCTGCGTTTCTGCTTTGGGACCCGCGCCTTTGGACGACTGTATGCAATTCATAGTACAGCGTCAGGGGTGCGACCTATCTCACCCTTGTGGTAAGCGCCTGTTCGTGGATTCCACTTTCTGGACTTTGGACGGAAAACGGTGGTATGTGAGAGTGTGCGTTAGAGGGACTATCGGGTATTTTTTAATAGACAGTGGGCCTGCGATCACATGTGTTGGATGAAAATTCTTCGATAAGTTAGATGGCGATAAGGTGTTTTTCGATAATAGCGTGAAGCCTGTCACGGTCACCGGTGTGCCACTCAAGCAGTACGGACAAGCCATACTATCTCTGGAGATCGGGGGGGAAATATTTCATTATGCCCCTACTGTTTCCGATATTTCAGAGGATGGTATTTTGGGTGCGGAATTTTTGGAGTATTATGGTTGTGAGCTGCGACAGGCTGGCAGCCTATATCTTCAATATCCGTATTGTCTCACGGTGCAGTGTGAATTGCGTCACGATAGTCAGACTGTGTCTGCAGTTGCGCAAGATGTTCGCATTGCTTCGATGACCGGTTGTGATGTTAAAATTACAGCTGTAGGGGTTGACGGGGATCACCAAAGCTTATTTGAACCATTAGTCTCAGCGTTGCATGAACTGGGATTGAGGGGTCAGAATACGCTGGTGTGGAGTCCTGTTGATTCTGTTGTGCCTTTGTTTAATCCAAATCGTTATACGGTTAGGTTACATAAGGGTACGACCATAAGGGTACGACCATTGGCGAGGTTCATTGAGAATACGCGAAAGTTGAGTTAGGTAAACAATCCGGTGTTGACATTGCTCGCGTCAACGAGGTCGCTGAGTCAGCTGTTGGTGCAGTTGACCCAGTGGTCGGGGTTGGCACGGGGCGGTGTTGTGCGGTCAGCTGTTCTCAGTTACATGGTAATTGGGGCAGTGGTTGGCCTGATACCGCCAAAACGGATCTTGTCGAGGGGGTTCCCTACATTCTATACACCAACTACATAGAGGCTGGGAGAGGTCGTTATATGCGACTCATTTAAAGCTCTTTCTTCACCTAGATTGATGACATGTTTGCCTTGCAGCTAGCTAGTTACATATTGCTATTCGCTGCAGGCAAGTCTAGGCATTGCGCATAAGGATACATAGCTTTGTAAGGCTTCTCTCCCTTTCAAGTTAGTTCTCATGTTGACTTCTATCATTTCTCGATTCTCATCGGTTTGCAGTTTGCAACCGGTGTACTACCACGCGGTAGCAGCGGAGACTACGCCGTACACCGGCACAGTTCCATTACACTGCGCTAGGTGGCGGCAAGGGTAGCCACCGGGCAGACCCTGACTGGGCTGCCCTCTACTGCGTGTGGCTGACCCCCCCCCCCCCCCCCCCACACACACACACACACCTATAGAGTCGATGTGGGATCTGGCAAGTCAGGGGGCGGGTCAGATAAGTACTGACGCCGCGGAGAGCAGATGGTTCAATAAACCAGGTTGAAGCGTACACTGATTGAATGTTGGTGTTCTTCCGTGTGTGAGTGTGGCAGTGAGAGTCGGAGGGCCGTGGGCCATTACAGTGTGCTATATTTCATGCTATATTACAGTCAGCTGATGGTAAGGATTTAATGGTGAGCTATATTGTCATGCTATATTACACAGTCATCACTCTGGTGAAGCTGTGTGATCTTGGTAGCCCTATAAATAATGAGGTGCTATACTGCCATGATATATCACTCTGGTGAAGCTGTTTGATCTTGGTAGCGCTATATATAATGAGGTGCTATACTGCCATGATATATCACTCTGGTGAAGCTGTGTGATCTTGGTAGCGCTATATATAATGAAATGCTATACTGGCATGATATATCACTCAAATGAAGTGTTTACACCAATAAAAGTTGCATAATTCGATGGTTTTGAGTTTTGCTGTAGTTTGTTAGCGTAATATAACCCGCCTGGTCCTCAAGTGTAAGGACCTGGGCATGACGGCCATTTTGTGGTTGGCTTACAATAAGATAAAAGAAGGCATTTAAAAAGGTACACGCAAACATTTCGCCCTTTGAAGGCATTGGTTAAGGCTGCATAAGCTGATAAAAGCATCACATTTTCAAAACCAAAACAATTATTGAGATTTGATACTACATATTCAACATAGATATTGATGCATTTATTAAGCATTTGTTGCCCCATAGAACGGAATACTTAGTCATTTTAAAAGAACCTGTTACTGCTGAAGCCTATCGTGTCAGAGTTTTGGCGTACTTGCCAAAATTGATTTTGGATGTTTGGACTTCAAATATCTCCAAAGCCGGCCATTTGAAATAAAAGTTACGACAAACAAAGTAAGGTAGATTATAATGATCATATAATTATCTCACAAAAAGACACTCAAAACCTTCGGACTATGCAACTTTAAGCACGTGCTGTTGTATCAAAGGAATAGAACCTTTTACTGTTGTAAGCCACGCATTGGAACTGAGTGAACAACAGCCACACGGGTGCCAGTGTAGCTCTGAGATTGGTGCCCCTGCACTACCTTGCCATGATTCGTGCCTCAACGACATCCACGTGGGTTGGTTTGGTTGTTGGAGTTTTACGTCCTGGCAACATCTAAGGTCATATCAGGAGGGGTACCGACTTGTAGCAGTGCGCACTCATGGTGACTTTATAGCGCTGCTCCACTGGGAAATCAGACCACCAGCACCACGACCCGACATCCCACTCAGTCACATTAGTTTTGTAAGTCATTGGTTTGACTCGACCGGGACCTGAACTCCCGATCTCCTGTACGCGAGGTCCGCGCTCTACCGATTCGGCCACCGCGCCCGGTCTGCCCCATGTGGGTATCTCCTGATTATGACCTTAGATGTTACCAGGACGTAAAAGCCCAACAACCAACCAGCCATGTGGGTACCAGTGTAGCTATGAGATTGTTGCTCCTGCGCTACTCTACCATTTGTTGCGCACCCATGACTTACAGTGCCATGTGGCTACCAGTGTAGCTCAGAGTGTGGGGCCCCTGTGCTACATTGCTCCAGTAAAATAAAAAAGAGGAGAGGATTGAGTATGTCATGGCTATTATTAGCAGTTCCGTGACTTCACGCCGTGAAGGGCAAGGGTCAATGTAGTTAGTCGAAGGCACAGTCAGAGTCAAAAGGCTTACGTTAAAGCTGCATCAATCAATCAATAGTTCCGTCCTCTAGTCGAGGGTTGGATGCAATGGTTCTCCACTTGTCCCGATGGTTTGCTGTTCTGATAGACTGTGAATAATTCAAGCCTGTCCACTGTGAAATATTTGTAAACCATGATGTTCTTGGTCTCCCTCTCCCTCTGCTGCCATTCACCTTCCCTTCCAACAATGTACGGTATATTGGTACATTGAACTCTGACGAATGATGCATAGTCCGATGAAATATCAAATTTTCAAAACAAAACCAATTATCTAGATTTGATTTTAGATATCTAACTTAGATACTGATGTACTTAGTAGGCATTTGTTTCTGCGTACAAGGCAATACTGAGTCAATTTAACAGAACCTGTTACTGCAGAAGTCTATGGTGTCAGAGTTTTGGCAAGCTTGCCAAAACTAATTTTCCATGTTTGCACTCAAAATATCTCAAAAGTTTACCATTTAAAATAAACGTAACTTTGAACTAATGTAAAGTAGATACTAGTGATCGATCTAATATATTTATCTCAGAAAAAATACAGAAATTCTAAACCATCGGACTATGAAACTTTAAGTGGTAGCAGGAGTTGCAGCCCTTTCCAAGTCTACAAGTATCAGGCCTACGCGACTGTGTGAAATGAGGAGTGGCATTAGGTGTGAACGATCTGACACCAAGAACCTCGGTTTGACCACAGACACGCTCAATAACTCAAGGAGAATATGTTTTTCCAAGCTACGAATTGTAACTCGTCATATTCAGTCATGATAGCAATGAATACGTCAAGTTGTACTCGTAATGTTACTGACCCTTTAACTTCAGTAAAAAAAGCTCATGAGAAGCACACTGGAATTGGCTGCCAAGGTGTGGAATGCCCAAACGGTAAAGGAACGACAAATTCCTGACCTAAAAACTTACAAAAAATATCTGCGCAAAATATGGCTAGGAAACCCCCAATAAGCTGCACCGCAAAGGGGCATGTGATATGTCACGGCCCACCAGCGGGACGCCCAATGGAAGGTAACCATGCCAAGAGTAGCCAGATAACACACCACACAGCTACGTACAAGCCTATGATATGTAAATAGGAGTAGGCTAGTCTAGTAATAAGAGTAGAAAAAATAAATACATATATACCAAGAAAATCAAAAAAAACTAACATAGGCTATTAACCATACCAACCAATTATCTATCTGCTACTGAAATGCAGGCAATCAAATACCTTATCAGCAGCCACTATGTGGTAAGATAACACCAACACTACAACTGGCCAGCATTGAAAACAAGCCTGGGTACCCGGGCTTATATGCTATGGACAGTATAAATACAGCCTCAATAAAATAAAATAAATTATTTAAAAGTACAGTTGTGTTAGTAATGTTACTGCCCCTTTAAGTAGAGTTGTGTTAGTCATGTTACTGCCCCTTTAAGTAGAGTTGTGTTAGTCATGTTGCTGCACCTTTAAGTAAAGTTGTGTTAGTCATGTTACTGCCCCTTTAAGTAAAGTTGTGTTGGTCATGTTGCTGCCCCTTTAAGTAAAGTTGTGTTAGTCATGTTACTGCCCCTTTAAGTAAAGTTGTAACATGACCAACAAAACCTTAAGCTATGTGTCTCCCCAATATTTAAACCGGAAGTGCTTAGCACAGTTTCCTCACGGATCTAGCTAGGTCAGGTTGAAGCTGTTGTCCTACAAGCATCTATAGGCACTGGATTTGGTTTGGTGCTGGGGTTTTGCACCCTAGCAACACTTAGACATATTCAGACGGACATATTGGGGGGGAGGGGGATCGGTACCTAACACCGCCGGGCACCAGCATCCCTTGTTATTGCTGAGCCTGTTCCCAGCGAGCGCCGCTATTTGACAATGTCGCCGCCGATGTGGCGGGGACGGCGTTAATATCGCTTCGATTATTGGTTTCATTTGACCAAAATTCGCCGGCGGCGTTAATATCGCTTTGATTTTGTGGTTAATTTGACCAAATTTCACTTCTGAGTATCTTATTCTGTTAAAATTAAATATGATAGCATTGAATAGATTTGGGCCTAATATATAGCCGCCGATTCGGCGGCGGCGGCGATTTGTTTTGCATTCGTCGATTCAACAATATTAATATCACTGCCGATGTAGTGGCGACGTTAATATCGGTTCGATTTTAGGGTTAATTTAATGAAATTTCACGTTTTGAGTATGTAATTCTGTTTGGGCCTAATCGGTCCCTAACACCGACGGTAAACTTGATATGGCTTGGGGTTAGCGTAGACGACGCCGCTAAACCAGAAATCCCGTCCAAACCCAGTTTTGGCATGCTAACACCGATACATACATATATGGCCCCATATATATATCTCCCGCACATGAGCCCTGCACTCTACCGATTCGCCCACCGCGCCCGGTTGCCCAAACTTGGAATGGTTTAACGCATTCACTTGTCTGACAGACCTCTCTGGTTGAAGTGATTGCCCTATCTCAGTCTCACATACTACTTGTCCCGGACAATCCATACATCAGCCATGCACAGCCAGGCTTCCTAAATTTAAATACACAAGTGCAGACTTAGATCTAGACTAGAAGTCTGTACTTTGTTGGTCAGCAAACCAACATCACAGTTCGATGGTCCGTTGTTGGGTCCACCGATGCTTCAGTACATTGGCACTTCTGTACATCGGTACTTTCGTAGACCGGTGCTTCAGTAGACCAGTGCTTCGGTAGACCTGTGCTTCGGTACACCGGTGCTTCAGTAGACCGGTGCTTCGGTAGACCTGTGCTTCGGTATACCGGTGCTTCGGTACACCGGTGCTTCGGTACACGGGTGCTTCGGTGCACCGGTGCTTCGGTACACAGGTGTTTCGGTACACCGGGTAGACGGGTGCTTCGGTAGACGAGTGCTTCGGTAGACGAGTGCTTCGGTAGACGGGTGCTTCGGTAGACGGGTGCTTCGGTAGATCAGCCTGCTGAGTCGACAGTCGAGGCTTAGAGGGAACAGCCTAAACAGGAGGAGTGTTGATTGGCACAGACTACTGACCTTTTAGTCTTTTAATCGTTTAATCTACCAAACCTAAACAGTCGCACGTTGCTCAAATTGCAGAGTCACGCGGTTTTCAGTTTCTGAAATATTAGGTTGATCGTCATAAATCTGCACTACTTTATACCCCTGTCACACTAGGAGGTAACGAGCAAACGTAAGCCTGACGTGATCACGTTTTGTCATTACGTTGACGTACGTTGGGTTACATTATGATGATGTCAGAATGACATTAGACTGACGTCGAGGTATGTCACGTTACGTCGGCGCGCGTCAAAGTTTTGAACCTGTTCAAAACTTTCGATGTAAATCGAACGTAAGGGTTTACGCTTGCCATACGTTCTGTACACGTTCGGCGAACATCAATGACGTTAAACGGACATTAGTCAAACGCTGCTCACTACGTTCAACTACGTTCCACTACTTTGACCCACATTAAACCCGGTGGAAACGTCCATGCAGCCAGGAGAATGTCAGTAGAACGTCAGGAGAACGTACATTATGTAATAACGGAGTCGTCCCAACATGGCTATGCTAGAGGTGCGTACTTGTATGTAATAACGGAGTCGTCCCAACATGGCTATGCTAGAGGTGCGTACTGCCTTAAGTTGTTAACATAGCCGACACATGAAAGCCACATCTGTTGCAAATGTCTTCCTTAAGAGTTTGGATAGCATTACTGGACTAAAATTTCAGTGCGCAAAAGATGTAGCCTTACAGTCATTGCCAAATAGGTTGATGTTCTATGTTTACACAAATAACTGACACTGATCCACTAACGTTTTATTCTGCAAAAGCAGAACTAAACAAACAATATGTTGCATCGCTTCATAATTCTTTTATTTTAAACATTAAAAAAACAATTGTAGTGGTCTGCACTGACCGCTCAGGCAAGGAGCCGGATAGACAGGTAGCCGTGGGTAGTGTGTTGATATCAGGGACCCTTTGTTGTTGTTTTTACGTCCTAGCAACATCTAAGGTCATATCAGGACGGGTACCGACTTGTGACAGTGCGCACTCATGGTGACTTTATAGTGCTGTCCCACTGGGAAACCAGGCCATCGGCACCATGACCTGGTGTAAAGACTAAGCCTCCATAAGTTAAGTTGAATCCTTCCTCCAACTAATAAGTTTTACCACTCGTCGTGGTCACCAGTATGTAAAGTCTGCTGCTCGAATCTGTGGTTGTGTAAGCAGGCTATAGTGAAATCAATACAGACAAAGAGAAAGGAAGAGTATAAAGAGTGAAAGAAGAGAGAGGGTCAAGCCCTCTGGTTTATTATTTATATGGTACATGGATTCAGTGTAGAGTATCACCCCACCCCATTCTCCCAATGAGAAACAAGCATTCTTAGCTCTACCAATAGGGATCCAGCATTCCTGGTCCCCATGGTTACCAGTGATCTGCCCACCACCACCAAGCTGTGTGGCTCCCCTGGCCACCACCTGCCTTGAGCCTGAGTGTGGTGATCCTGACTAGCAGAGGGGAGAGTGGGTAGTGTGTAGGGCTCTGAGTGCCCCTTACACACAGTCCTGCCAGCACCACTATGTCTATCTACCTATCAATCAAGCACCACCAGCACCTACATACACATACATGCACCTGGCCACATATACCTGTTTCATAATAGAACATTTGCATTCCCCCACCAATGCTTTAATATCGGAATATGTTACACTGGTATCCCACTCAGTCACATTATCCTGACACTGAGCACACCATTCCTTGCCCTGTCCTAATAATGCAGAGCGCCTGGCTAGGAAGCAACAACTGTCAATTTTAAGTCATTGGTTTGACTCGATCAGGGTTCGAACCCATGACCCCATGATCTACCAGCACGGGAGACGGTAGATAAAGGATTCACCTGGTACTTGCAGTACACGGGTGAATACCAACCCTATATAAAAACGGTCGAAAAAGCAGGTTAATGAAACGAGAGCCTAATTTCACAATCTAAGAAGCAACATTTATTCTTTGTAGATGTCTTCATATTTACCGGCTAACTTTGAGTTGAAAAATATAATAAGATAGCTAGTTTAATACGATTTAAAATTGAAATCGACGGCGTTCTATGGCCGCCATCTTGGATTTTTGCATTCTCTCCTATTTCACCAAATCTGTGCCAATATATGTAGCCATTTGATCATGGAACCACAGTTTCTTGTTCATGTTCCATACTAAAGCTATTTTTGCCCATATTTACACTACGTTGTCATTCACCCGTGTACTACAAGTACCGGGTGAATCTTTTATCTAGGGAGACGGACACTCTAACTCATTCGGCCATCCCGTCTGGTCTGATATCAGGGAGCCTAGGTGGTGTAATGGTTAGCACACTGACCGGGACTGCAAAGAGATGTGGGTTCGAGTCCTGCTCTAAGCGCAATATTTTCCCATTTTCATCACCCCCACGACACTGGTTGCCGTGACCATGATCCTGTACAAGCTATGCGCTATATAGTTGTTGAACCTTCCCTGTGTATCTATATAAGTGCATTGCATGTAATTGTAAGCATTAAAATACTTACAACTCCAAGGGGATGAGTGTAGTGGTCTGCACTGACATCTCAGGCAAGGAGCCTCATAGACAGGTAAGCATGGGTAGTGTGTTGATAGCAGGGAGCCTAGGTGGTGTAATGGTTAGCACATTGGCCCGGAATGCAAAGAGATATATGGGTTCGAGTCCCGCTCTAGGCACAATATTTCCCATTTTCATCACCCCCACACCAAAATCCTGTCACAAATCCATACTTGAGTTTAATGTAATTTTATATCAATCTGAATGCATGTAATACATATACTTATATGTGTTTACCAGATAAAAATTAATACTGTGTTGAATTTCCTGGTAATTCCTAGTATTTCCCGAGAATTACCGGTATTTTCTACCGTCCTGGGAAATACTCTTATTTCCCGGTTAATTGACAACCCTGGTTGGAACAGAAAATAGCCCAAACTCCAAATGGGTCTACTGAGCAGGATCGATCGGATGACCGCCAGCTTCACAGGTGGACACTCTACCACCTGAGCTACGTCCCGCTCCCCTGCTTTAGTTTGAAGTAAAATAAATGTTTATAAAGTGTGATATATACACACATATATGCACAGGGATGAAAGTGGTCTCCGGCTAAAATCGCGGAAATCAGGCCGCCAACGACAAATTTCTGTGATAACGCGGATCTTCTCCCATAGACTTAGCACTGTCAGGGATTCGCGGAAAAATACCGGAAGTCAGTTTTCAACTAACCTTGGTGTGACTGTATTATCGCCCATACCGGACTCGCTCTTGTTTGGGTTTGATGTTCTAGCAACATCTAAGGTAATTTAAAAATGGGATTTGAACTCCCCCAAGTGTTGTCATATACATATAATTTTTTTTAAATGTTTAAAGTTTGTTTTTTGGGGTTTTTTTTGTGAAAAGTTTTTTATTCTGCCCATAGCGTCTAAGCTCCCGTGAGGGTGCTTGTTTTCAATGCTGGACAGCTGTGATACTGGATTGGTCTAGTCCCGCACTCAGGAGTCTTTACCTGATCTTTCTCGGGCCAACCTATGCGGTTTTGGGTGTTAGTAGTTTCTATATTAGTTGTTTTTTTAATTTTCAAGTTTTTTCCTAACCTGTATATGATAACTTATACTACTATGTACATCTACGCAGATGACATACAGGCCTGTGGGAGAGGATGCCCTGTCCTTAGATAGTACACCAGTGGCCAGAACACCCCTGGACCCTTCAGGACTGTGACTAGGTGGGATGGCTGTGTTGTATGGTTAGCCATTTTGTATTTCAGGGTGATTCGGATGCATGACCGTGGCCTGCCTGGTTCTGCTTTGGTTTGTGCCAGTACACATACCCAGACGGACTGCGCCCTATGGTGATAGTCATTTCGAATTCCTTAGTACTTAGTAGGGCTAGTTTCCGTATTTGTAATATCTACCATCTTTTCTGGCCGGTCTTTTGCTTTTTGTGCCAGAACACAGCAAGCAGTGACTGCGCCCAAGATCAGGTGAGATATTGTTTCTTCAGTAGGTGGTTGTGTATTATGTTAATCGCGGAAATCTGCGAAACCCCGGAGATCTTTCATCCCTGATACATATATGTATGTATGTGTTATGTGGTTGGTTAAAGTTGCATGGTCCGATGAACCGTATTTTTTTAAAAACAGAAACACTCCTCTGAATTTGGTTCTATATATCCAACTTAGATAGTAGTGCATTAGATAAAAGATTCACCCCGTACTTCCAGTACACGGGTGAAAACCAGCCTTATATAAAAACGGTTGAAAAATCGGGCTAATGAAATGAGTCTTTATGAGAGCCTAATTTCACAATCTAAGAAGCAACATTTATTCTTTGTATATGTCTTCATGTTTACCTGCTACTTTTGAGTTGGAAAATATAATAAAACATATACTTTAATGCAATTTAAAAGTGAAATCAACGGCGTTCTCTGGCCGCCATCTTGTCTTTTTGCATTCTCTCCCATTTCACCAACTCTGTTCTGATATAAATAACCCTTTGACACTGGTGCCAGGCATTCTACTTCTTGTTCCATACTAACGCTATTTTCGCCCGTATTTATATAAGGCTGGTCTTCACCCGTGTACTACAAGTACTGGTGAATCTTGTATCTAGTAGCGCATTAGCTAAGGATTGGGGACAGCCTATACAGAATAATCAGTGAAGTTATTACCTCATCCCCTTGGGAACTTACTTTGAGACAGCCATTATGCAAGAACTCATTAAGCAATTAGGTCAATCTCGTGGCCTCATTAGCTTTGCCCTTATTCCAAGTGCCATATCTAACGTAGTCACGTGGTCATAGCGAGACATCAATACGCATTATAGCTGGTAGAGGACTTTTGGAAAGCTTGTCGAAAGTATTTTGGGTCATATCAGCTCAAATTGCTTCAAAACTAGCCATGTTTAATCAAAATTACTCCAGACTAATGATTACTAGGTTATAACGATCAATTTGAAATATTTATCTCAAAAATAAAATATAAATTCAAACGCCATCGGACCTTGCAACTCTAACGTCATATCAGGACAGGTACCGACTTGTGACAGTGCGCACTCAGGGCGACTTTATAGTGCTGCCCCACTGGGAGACCAGGCTGTGAGCACCATGACCCAACATCCCACTAAGTCACATTATCCGGACACTGAGTTAACCAGTCCTTGCCCTATCCTAATAACGCTGAGCGGCTGGCTAGGAAGTGACAAGTATCAATTTTTACGTCAGTGATTTGACTCAACCAGGGTTCGAACCGATGAAAAAGCCAATAGTTTAAACCACCATTTAACAAAAAATATATTTTAACCCTACCAAATATCACAAAGGAAATCAGTGCACACACAAAACTGGTTCAGAACTACCCGCCAGCGCAGTCCCAGTTCAACGCGCACCAAGTCTGCGTTATTGTGGTAGTTGTAGCTTATGTCGGTATAAATCATCGAGGTGGAATGTCCGTCTTGGCGCAATGCAACAAAGCTTTACTGTATTTAGACGCAAGTCACCCAGGAGACCAAAAAAGGGTCCGTTATGTATGTGTGGCTAGAGAATGTGTGAATGGTGATGTTTGTTAGCACTTTACAGCCTAGCAACATCTAAGGTCATATCAGGACGGGTTCCGACTTGTGACAGTGCGCACTCATGGCGACTTTATAGTGCTGCCCCACCGGGAGACCAGGCCACTGGCACAATGACCTGATATCTAACTCAGTCACGTTATCCTGACACTGAGCCAACCAGTCCAGAGTGGGATATCAGGTCACGGTGCTGGCGGCCTGGTTTCACAGTGGGGCAACACTATAAAGTCACCATGAGTGCACACTGTCACAAGTCGGTACCCGTCCTGATATGACCTTAGATGTTACTAGGACGTAAAAGAACAACAAACAAACAAGTTCTAGTTGTTAGCAGTAGACTAGTACTAGTAGGTAGTAGTACCAGTAGTCACTGTAGTCGAGAGACTGACGTGCCCTCCCAGCTTTACAGTTGTCAGTAGTAGACTAGTACTAGTACCAGTAGTCATTGTAGTCGAGAGACTGACATGCCCTGTCCATCTTTACAGTTATCAGTAGTAGACTAGTACTAGTACCAGTAGTCATTGTAGTTGAGAGACTGATGTGCCCTCCCAGCTTTACAGTTGTCAGTAGTAGACTAGTACTAGTAAAAGTAGTCATTGTAGTCGAGAGACTGACATGCCCTCCCAGCTTCGCAGTTGTCAGTAGTAGACTAGTACTAGTACCAGTAGTCATTGTAGTCGAGAGACTGACATGCCCTGTCCACCTTTACAGTTGTCAGTAGTAGACTAGTACTAGTACCAGTAGTCATTGTAGTCGAGAGACTGACGTGCCCTCCCAGCTTCGCAGTTGTCAGTAGTAGACTAGTACTAGTACCAGTAGTCATTGTAGTTGAGAGACTGACATGCCCTGTCCACCTTTACAGTTGTCAGTAGTAGACTAGTACTAGTACCAGTAGTCATTGTAGTTGAGAGACTGACGTGCCCTCCCAGCTTTACAGTTGTCAGTAGTAGACTAGTACTAGTACCAGTAGTCATTGTCGTTGAGAGACTGACGTGCCCTGTACACCTTTACAGTTGTCAGTAGTAGACTAGTACTAGTACCAGTAGTCATTGTAGTCGAGAGACTGACGTGCCCTCCCAGCTTCGCAGTTGTCAGTAGTAGACTAGTACTAGTACCAGTAGTCATTGTAGTTGAGAGACTGACGTGCCCTCCCAGCTTTACAGTTGTCAGTAGTAGACTAGTACTAGTACCAGTAGTCATTGTAGTTGAGAGACTGACATGCCCTGTACACCTTTACAGTTGTCAGTAGTAGATTAGTACTAGTACCAGTAGTCATTGTAGTCGAGAGACTGACATGCCCTCCCAGCTTTACAGTTGTCAGTAGTAGACTAGTACTAGTACCAGTAGTCATTGTAGTCGAGAGACTGACATGCCCTCCCAGCTTCGCAGTTGTCAGTAGTAGACTAGTACTAGTACCAGTAGTCATTGTAGTTGAGAGACTGACATGCCCTGTCCACCTTTACAGTTGTCAGTAGTAGACTAGTACTAGTACCAGTAGTCATTGTAGTTGAGAGACTGACGTGCCCTCCCAGCTTTACAGTTGTCAGTAGTAGACTAGTACTAGTACCAGTAGTCATTGTAGTCGAGAGACTGACGTGCCCTCCCAGCTTCGCAGTTGTCAGTAGTAGACTAGTACTAGTACCAGTAGTCATTGTCGTTAAGAGACTGACGCATCTTGCCCATCTTTACAGTTGTCATTCGTAGACTATTACTAGTACCACTAGTCATTGTAGTTGAGAGACTGACGTGCCTTGCCCATCTTCACAGTTCTCAGTAGTAGACTAGTACTAGTACTAGTAGTCATTGTAGTCGAGAGACTGACGTGCCCTCCCCACTTCACAGTTGTCAGTAGTAGATTAGTACTAGTACCAGTAGTCATTGTAGTCGAGAGACTGACACGCCCTGCCCACCTTTACAGTTGTCAACAGTAGACTAGTAATGATACTAGTACTAGTAGTCATTATAGTCCAAAGTAGACCTAGTTGAGCTGGCTAGACTTGAACTGAACACCGACTACGACAGGGTAAAAAAATAGTAATGTCTTTCCGGTGTGGCGGTTTCAGCCGTGTCCCGTGCTCAGCCGTGTCCAGTTGCTTCTGCGCATGCGCGGATTTCGCATCAACTCGGGTCACCCGAGCCACTTATTGGCGCATGCGCACATCCTACAAACTCGGGTCGAATAATCGAATACGCTTCTCCGCGCTCGGGTGGACATTTTTTTTTTTTTTTTTTTAATAACCGATAAAACTACAGCAAAATAGGATTTAAAGTATTTTATGATGGCCTAGTTTAGCTATATTTCCATTTCATTAATCTAAGTTATTCTTTTTTTGCACACGGCACATGTATTTGTCGACTCCACTCGCCGTGTTCTATTTGAAATTCTGACCACTCGGATGACCCGAGTCGCCCGGGTCGTGTTAATCGATTACGGCCATGTTTATTAGATTCTGACGCATGCGCAGAAGCCATGGACATGGCTGAGCACGGGACACGTCTGAGTACGCCACACCGGACTGGGGGTTCGGGGGGGTTCGGCAGGGGTTCGGGATTCGGGGGGGGGGGGTCATAAGTTATACTATTGCAAATTTATTCTCATCACAGTAGCCGTTGTATAACGGACAAGTCTGCAGCCAGACCAATGTTGTCCTGCAATAGCAGGTGTCCTGTCATCAAAGGGACAGTCAGATAAAACAAAGACGGTACATTGACGGTTGAAGAAGACAGGCACAGCTGTATTATACACATATATATGTGTGTGTATTATATTGAAAGTGAGCAAAGTGACAGTTGGCTCACCGTGTAGAGGAGGCGGGCAGGAGAGAATGCCTGCTCCGCGGTGAATAACATGGAAGTTAAGGTGGTTAGAGAGAAACATTAAGGGACTGCCGTTATTCATATCCACATAATAAATTATATAGTACATATTATATACACATAAACACTATGTAATACAGTTGTAGTATATATATCCCGTCCTGATATGACCTTAGATGTTGCTAGGACGTAAAACAACAACAAACAAACAGATATACTATACATTTTGTTGACTGATTGATTTTGTAGTACTAACCCTACTATTATAATTTATTAACAGATCAGTAAAGTAGATGACTATAATAAGGTGTGAAAGCTTCCGATTAATTATAGTTGTATAATGCTTATAGTGCTGCCATATACATCACATAAATATGTAGCGCATGCATGCATATATATATATATATATATCTATTATATACACTGTATTGTCACTGTGTGTTACCGACACGGCGTAAAGCAATCACCAATCAATCAATCAATCATATATATACTATAAGTATTATATGTATTACAAGTTAATGTGTATTATGTGCATTATATGCATTATATGCAGTATGTGTTTTATATGTATTATATGCAGTATATGTATTTAAAAATAAGCATTATACAAATATAAATATATGGAATGGGTGTAGATTGCTTAATATTAAATAATAATTAATATTGTGTAATTTCTGCCAATGAATTGTCTGGGCTGGGTTCGATCCAGGTCCCATTCCCCCAGTCTGTGTTACGGTTCTCATTGAACGGTGGCGACACAGGCGGCCGGTTGGGTAATTAGACAGCACTCCTGGTGACTTTATGGTGCTGCCCCCCTGGGAGACCAGTCGGCCAGCACCATGCCCTGATATCCCACTCAGTCACATCCTGACACTGAGCCAAACAGTCCTTGCCATATCCTAATAATACCGAGCGCCTGACTAGGAACCGACAAGTATAAATTTTTAAGTCATTGGTTTAACTCGACCAGGGTTCGATCCCACAAACCCATGAGTTTGGATCCCCCGATCTCCGAAAACAGGAGACGGACGCTCAACTCATTCAGCCATCCTGTCTGGTCACCACATGTAGAGACTTGGAAATCTGCGTGAAACGTCCTCACACATCGTCCCATAGGAAAAACTTGACTGAGCAGGGTGTCCCATCACCAATGTTATGTCTATGGGACTAACATGTCAGTGCTCCTCCCTGATACATGGCCCTCATATAAAATTAGCACCATCATATTGGTAAACATGTTGTCTCTTTTTGTGCCAGGCGATTTTATTGTATCTGGTGCGATTTTCGAGATAGTTGAACTTGTCTGAGGTGTAAAGTGATCTATTTCACTTGGCAGCTTGGTCACCTGACCAAAATGCAGCATTCTGATTGGTTTGTCATGTGCTGTTGTTTACGTCGCCACCGTTCAATGAGACTCGTAGCACAGCCTGGGGGACTGGGACCTGGATCGAACCCAGCCCAGGCAATTCATTGGCAGAAATTACACAATATTAATTATTATTTAATATTAAGCAATCTACACCCGTTCCATATATATATGATTTGTATTTGAATTTGTTCTGCAAGTCTCTACCCCAGGTAAAGTCTAGGAAAGACCATCGTCATACTGATACTGTGATAGTCATATTGACTCATAGGCTACATAGCTATATATATATTATACACTGGATGCAAAGCAAAGCCAAGGGAAAGGGGAGCCCACCTCTGGACGCAAAAGTAAGTTAACAACTTATCTCCTCTTTCTTGTGACGATGTGCAGACATTACGTGCATGTTAGTATACTAGAGTCTGTAGAGAGGAGGGGGGAGGGGGGAAGTGGGAGGAGTGGGGGGGGGGAGGTTGGAGGAGGGAGGAGGGAAGGAGGGAAGTGGGAGGAGGGAAGTGGGAGGTGGGAGGAGGAAAGTCGGAGGTGGGAGGAGGGAGGGAGAGGGAGGGAGAGGAGGGAGGAGAGGTGGAGGGGGAGGTGGGAGGAGGGGAATTGGGAGGTGGGAGGTGGGAGGAGGGAGGTGGGAGGTGGGAGGAGGGAGGAGGGAGGTGGGAGGAGGGAGGAGGGAGGTGGGAGGAGGGTGGAGGGAGGAGGGAGGGGAGGTAGGAGGATGGAAGAGGGAGGTGGGAGGAGGGAGGAGAGGAGGGAGGAGGGAGGAGGGAGGAGGGAGGAGGGAGGAGGGAGGAGGGACGAGGTAGGAGGGACGAGGTGGACTGGGCGCACTCACACTGCAGTGCTAAAGTTACACCAGGTCGGGAGGAGCCTTCAACACTACAACAGACTTGAAGTTGAACAGACTCACACACAAACTACACAGACGCCATAACACCCAACAACAAAACAAGCACTCCTACCGCGCTGCCCTTCTCTTCCCGTCTCCTGCTGGTGATTGTCAAGTGTTCTATCCGTGTTTTGTTCGACGTGAACTTGTTGAATTGACTGCAGCTCAGGTAATCCTACAGACAGCCGTGTGAGGCTTGACGCCACTCACCGTCTTCTGGGCCAGAGTCCAGCTCTCCGTCCATGGAGAGTGAAGGGGGAAAAACAAACGAAAAGAACGCACCCATCGTGCCAGCTTTCACGTCACGCACGCACCACACGCGCGCAGTGTCTAAACTTATAACGCGTTTGGGGGTTATGGAGCCCTGATCCAGAGGTATTAGTAGTGTGCGTACGATGAGTTGCGGTGTCGAGTTAGAGGACGGGGAGAACGCGGAGGGGGGTGTGGCTTAAGCTAGGCAAAACTCCGCTTGGAGAGTGTCGACCCCGACCACCCTCTCTCCCACCCTCCCTCCCTCCGCCCTCGCCGTCTTACTGCATTCTCGACTTAGTTCGTCGCTTATTAGTCCCGGTGTGTGTGTGTGAGTGCACGCTGGTACCAGAGGACTGCAGCTGACCCGGATCGCCGCTTCGTGTCTGTTTATAGATGATGGCGTCACGTGACTAGAAGCAGACGCTGACGGCGGCAGGTGCGGCGACAGTCTCAGTTCGACAACTCGACACCGCCTCACCTGGGAGGGCGGGTTAGGGGTCGTCCAACGTTGTCAACATGTTTTTTTTTTTTTTCTTCAAGTGTTTTTATTCCTCTGAATAACATGTTGTCAGTGCTAATGCACTGGTCTTCCAGCCCTAATCACAATTGCCTTTACACAGAGAACAAATCTACAACAATATACAGATAGACAATTACAGGTAACTAAGCAAAACATCGGTACATGAATGATAGGTAAAGAACAAGATAAGCGAAAAGAAACATATGCGGGGAGGTAGCTATGTTAAACTAGTATGGTAGGCGTTAGTAGGGGGTGGGGCATAACTGACTATCTTTCTATTAGTAACATACTCTTTGAAAGGGTGATGGGCGATGTAGGGTGGGCCTTTGTGATAGAAGTTGTGTGCATGGTAATCTCAGGTGGGGCCTATTGAGTTAGTAAGTAGGTTAATATTGAATAATCATGTACCTCAGTAGGCTCCAACTAGAATCATTTCCAGGCTCATTCCATTGTAGGTGGGTTTTTTGGTCAAGTTGGCCGCTACTGGTTGAGTTTACAGTGTTTGTTTGTGGGGGGGAAGCGGGGGGACAGGGAAAGGAATGGCAACACCGACCCAGTGTATCATTGATCTGGTTTGGCCTAGGCTGGTTGATCACGGTCGTACAAAGTAAATTATAGTAAGGCTTGTTTTATTTAACGACACCTCTATAGCACGCATTGATTTCTATCATCGGCTATTGGACATCAAACATATATGGTCATCCTGACATATTTCATTGGAGGAAACCCGCTGCTGCCACATAATCATAGGCTATGCTTTCCGATAAGCAGCAATTAAGGGGTCTTTTATATGCACTTTCCCACAGACAGGACAGCACATACCACAGCCTTTGATGAACCAGTTGTGGATCACTGGTTGGAACAGAAAATAGCCCAAACTGCAAATGGATCCATTGAGAAGGATCAATCCAGTGACAGCTTCACAGATGGACACTCTACCGCCTGAGCTATGTCCTGCTCACCGGTCGTACAAAGCGTATGACAAGGGGAGAAGGGGGGGTTGTCAGTAAAGTATGACTTTAGTATTTAATAAAATGATGATACTTTGCGATGATTTATTTTGTTGGGACTGTAGTAGGCTTTTGACAAGGAACCACATAGAGCGGTATGTGTGGATATGGTGATTACATCAGGGAGCCTAGGTAGTGTAAGGGTTAGCACACTAGCCACTGAATGGAAACACATGGAGCTTCGTATCCTGCACAATGCATAATATTTCCCATTTTCATCACCTCCGTGATAGTCCATTAGAATTTTCAATAGACGAAATCATGGTTCCGAGTGTGCATGTGCTGAAAACGGCTTTGGGAGCAAAGGCGTACGGCCATTGAGTTTGCCGATACGTGTAGGGCAAAACTGCCATTTCATTCAAAATTAATAGAAATACATAACAATTTGGCACAAACATGGATGGAAGGATGCAATATAATAATATAATGAATATGTTTATGACACAACTCTCCATAATTAAGCATTTTGAGCTAAGAAACATACAATTTCAGTCACTTTACAGGCTACTGTTTACATCACCATTGATTAGCCAGAAGTAATTCTTGTTCTAAATATTAAAATGTCAAATGTGTCACCAAAAACTTGTTAAAAAAATATATATAACCAATATCTGATTAACCCTACGCATTTTCTATTTCTACATGTCATTAACCATAGGATATAAATAAAAACATTAATAAAATAAGTAAAACTGACTCTGGCTATGGCTCTAACACTAGTCTGAATGTCCGGTTTTGTCTAAATCTAAATGCACATGGCATAAGATGTGCTGATTATATTGATGTAAATGCAATGATGGATAAAAGATTAATATCTTAATTTATTATATATATTTTTTTAGTTGGAATTCTATGTTTCAAACAAGAGCTGAGATGAGCTGAAACTAGTACACTTCATAGCTGCACCCAGTGTATTAGCATGTGCCATGTGCTTCTCATGGGTTTCTTTTGCTATGACGCATCCCACAATGCACTGCGCCACTGGAACGGTGATGTAGTCTATTGTGTACAATTGGTCATCCTCATTATACTCCTCCTTGCCCTATCCTAGTAATGCCGAACACCAGGGCCCGTATTCATGAGCTCGGGGTACGCTTATCCGGAGGGTAGGCTTATCCGTTGGGTAGCTATCCCGCGGTTTAACGGCGGCGGTTAATTAGGTCAATCGGTATTCACCAATGCACAAGCCGGTGCGGATAGCTACCCGTTCGATTATTTATAGATTTGGGAATTCCCTCCAGTCGCTGCGGTGGCGGCGATTTGTTTACTTTATATTCGGCGATTCGAAAATATTAATATCACCGCCTTTACGCCAGCAGCGTGAATTTCGCTTCGGATTTAGGGTTAAATTGATAAGATTTCACTTATTGCATATGTAATTCTGTTAAATATGACAGCATTGAATAGATTTGGGCATAAGGAATTCACGCCGATTCGGCGGCGACGGCGGTGGCCATTTTTGCGCCGATTTGTGTACTTTACATTCGGCGATTCGAAAATATTAATATCGCCGCCGTTACGGCATCAGTGTTAATTTTGCTTCGGATTTAGGGTTAATTTGAATAAATTTCACTTATTGCGTATTTAAATCTATCAAATATGATCGCATTGAATAGATTCAGAGCCACACACACTCACTATCCCCTCGGGATAGTGGCTTACCCCTGGGTCGAAAGTGGGGTAGCTTACCGCCCGGTTAGAGCCCCAGGTAGCGCTACCCCGAGATCATGAATACGGATTTTCCGCCGTTAGCCGGGGGGGTAGCGTACCCCCCGGTTACAGCCTCAGGGTAGCGCTACCCCGAGCTCATGAATATGGCCCCAGGCTAGGTAGTGACACATGTACAGTTTGAAGTTATTGGCATCACTCAACCATGATTCAAACACGGTGGTTTGAATCACCTCCCAAAATATGTAGTAAAATGTTGATGTGTACTACATTGGAGGGGGGTGCAGGGAGGGGGGGTTGGAAAAGTAGTACTCTCCATACTATGTTGAAAATGTTGATAACGTTGGATGGCCCCTTAGTTACGAGACGCTGCTGTGTGAATGGTGTGTTAAGCCGTGTTCACACCCACAACTTTAGGCCGAACTAGATAAGGCGAACTAGATGAGGCGAACTAGATGAGGCGAACTAGTGTCGTGTCCACACACGGAGCGGTTTAAGGCGGAAATTGATATATGTGCATGAGCAAGTCCATACTAACCAGCGCCAGTTTCGGTTAGTCGACGTCGCCACGAGAGAGTGTGGGTTCGACCTAGATATGTATGGACTGAATCGTATTGGTTTGGAATGGTCAAAACTTCTGGTGGGCAGTGAAAACCTTAAAATAAATCAAGAAAAAAATATCTGTGCACCTCTAGCAGGTTCATAGACCAAATTTACCGGAAAGTCAACAAACTCAGGTCTCGACTGTGACGTCCTTCATCCGCCTCATCTAAGCCGCTACCATTCACACTGGTAACTTGGGCTGACTTAAGCTAGTTCGGTTCATCTGGACTACCTCGCGAGGCGGTTTACTTGAGGCGAACTAGATGAGGCGACTTAGCATTAAGTCGCCTCAGCGTAGTGTCCACACGGGGAATGTGAGGCGACTTAGATGAGGTGAACTAGTTGAGGCGACTTAACGCCCGTGTGTGAACACGGCTTTAGTCTGACAGCAGTCAGCCTAGTTACTCCCGCAGCACTGCCTCAGCACTGGATATATAATAAACCTCAGAGGCTGTTCAGAGCATCACTTGATATCCGGACCGCACTTCATCCACACCTCTCTCTATCTCCTCTCCGCTGGACATGCTCCTCCTTGATTATGTCTGAAAAGAGTTCCAGGAGGGGGAGCCCGCCAGCATTTCACTTTCTACTCCTACTTTGTCTGTGTCTTTGGCTCGCTGGCTGGTCACCATAGAGCAAATAGACACGTTCCTTTGACTCAACTCTCCTTATTTCTGTTTCCTATACTCTACCCTTTTTTTTTTCTCCCAGGCTTACGTCTCCCCCTGATCAAGGGAGTTGTTTGCTTGGGTGGGCCCTGTACCTTATCGTTTCTCTTGCTTTGTTCTTGTTGCTGGAACCGCTGTGCCCACCTTTACCTTTTCTTTCCTCCTAAACCCTTGCTGCTGTCGACTGGATACGAGTGCTCTGCTACCGCCGGACTGGAGAGATTCGGGCCGCCCCAATGCTTCGCCGTTTTGAATGTTGTAAAGACATCCCCAGCTTCTACAACCGTCCCTACTGAAGATTAATCTTCAACCAAAGATTAGACTGATTTATCGGGGCCTTTCTATATTGCTGCAGTTCTTCAGCCGGTAACCGTCGTAAGGTTACAAACAACCTCAAAAGCAATGTTCAGAGGTGAATAAGAACGCTATGTAAAAGTTGGAGAAAATGTCTCACTGTTGATGGTTTTAGCTTGGCATCCCTACATATTTTGTTGATTGGTTGTTGGAGTTTTATGTCCTGGCAACATCTAAGGTCATACCAGGACGGGTACCAACTTGTGACAGTGCACACTCATGGCGACTTTATAGTGCTGCCCCACTGGAAGACCAGGCCACCAGCACCATGACCTGATATCCCACTCGGTCACATTATCCTGACACTGAGCTAACCAGTCCTTGCCCTATCCTAATAATGCCGAGTGCCTGGTTAGGGAGCGACAAGTATAACTTTTTAATTCATTGGTTTGACTCAACCACTGTTCGAACCCATCGGTTTGAATTCCACAATCTACCAAAACGGGAGATGGATGCTTAACTCATTCGGTCATTCCGTCTGGTCCCTCCGATATGTTGACTGAAAAATCAATAGCTACAATACAATTGTATATGTTTTCCCTCCACATAACACTCTCCAGAGTGTTCAAATCACATCATATCAAGATATAAATTATGTAGCTTAATAGATCTTAAAAGTCAAATCAAGATCATTCTTGTGTTTTGCATCCTCTGCCATTTCACAAACTCTAAGCCAATATAGATAAACACTGGATGCTGGAACCAGAAATTCATACCACGGCAGGTGTTGCTGTACTTAGACATAGTGGTCATTCACCTCTACTCTGGGAAGGGGTGAAGCTTTTATCTTCAGTCAGTCCTGGTTGTGCTGGTGCTCAGCTGTCAGTCGACGTCACCAGTAGGCGTCCTGACGAATCGACTAAATAGGCTGTAACATCGCCTGATGTAGTCTGTGTGCACTCACGGTGTAAAACAAGATGTCTTCACATGCTGAGTTACGTACAGCGAGTCACTCTTTATTAGGGATCAAGGTACAACTACAAGATGTCTTCACATACTGAGTTATGGACAGCGAGTCACTCTTTAGTAGGGATCAAGGTACCACTACAAGAAGTCTTCACATGCTGAGTTACATACAGTGAGTCACTCTTTATTAGGGATCAAGGTACAACTACAAGAAGACTTCACACGCTGAGTTATGTACAGTGAGTCATGCTTTATTCGGGATCAAGGTACAACTACAAGACGTCTTCACACACTGAGTTACATACAGTGAGTCACTCTTTATTAGGGATCAAGGTACAACTACAAGAAGTCTTCACACGCTGAGTTACATACAGCGAGTCACTCTTTATTAGGGATCAAGGTACAATTACAAGACGTCTTCACACGCTGAGTTATGTACAGCGAGTCACTCTTTAGTAGGGATCAAGGTACAACTAGAAGACGTCTTCACACACTGTTATGTACAGCGAGTCACTCTTTATTAGGGATCAAGGTACAACTACAAGACGTCTTCACATGCTGAGTTATGTACAGCAAGTCACTCTTTAGTAGGGATCAAGGTACAACTACAAGACGTCTTCACACGCTGAATTATGTACAGCGAGTCACTCTTTAGTAGGAATCAAGGTACAACTACAAGACATCTTCACATGCTGAGTTATGTACATCGTGTAAAGGACGTGTTAACACCGTGAGTTCTTGTAACGTAACTAACTTGATTGGTTCCCATTCGTAGTGACGTCATACGTCGTAGCGACGTCATACAATATTATGGCAGGGCGTTTGTACAGTACATATATTACATCTTCCCCTTTCAATGATATATATATATATATATCTCTGCCCGACCCTTAAGATCTATTACATGTCACTTGATGGACATATTGGTCTGATATGCGTAACATACTTAAGACTTATCGTTTATTTCTGTGTACTATTTTCTTGACAAACACGATAATGTTGCAGCATCAATGTAACTTGATTATATTTACTCATAATACCACTATTGTGGATGATCATAACATTAAACATATTATTTCATTATCCTGTCTAGAAAGATCTACGAAAACATGTGTCAAAACCTAACATTCATACAGGCTACATTTCAATGCACTAAATACATGGCACTTAATTGTGGTGGTGAGCAGGACCCCTATACAAATGAATACAACAATGTGCTCCTTTAGTGTATTTAAGCCGTTGATTCTTATGTGTGTAACTGTGTTGTTTCGTGTTTTATCTGACTTTATTTTCGTGGCCGCTGATTCCTGTATGCGTCTGTTTCGTTACTCTCTTATTCAATCTAAGAACACCTTGACTATACAATATCCCTAAACTTGTTGTAATACCTCGTGTATTTTGGTCTAGTATATATATATGAGTCAGCCTCACGAAAACGGGCCAATCGGTGGTCAAGTGAAGATGTTGGCATCGCAATTCTTAAAAGTGTAGTGCATTTCTTTGTTTCATATTAAATTATCCTAGAAACAAATCAAGTTGTTTTATTTTCTCGACCTTTACATTCAGGATAAATTTAAAGACTTTCCAACACCTCTGTCAATGCTAAATCATAATTATCCTGATCGACGCCGACATCCAATCATCGATGCCGACAACTTTAACAGATATCGGCGTCGCAATTCTTAAAGACTCGTACATTTCTTTGTTTTATATTATATTATCCTAAAAACAATTCAGGTTGTTGTACTTTCTCGACCTTTACATTCAGGATCAATTTTAAGACTTTCCAACACCTATGTCAATTCTAAATTATAATTATACCGATCGACGCCGATATCCAAGCTCGACGCCGACATTGACCACCAATTGGCCTCTTTTCGTGATCCTGACCCATATATATACATAGATACGTCATAGACGCTACCAGAATACTAAATTCTATGTCTCGACACCCGACTTGTATTTTTACTCCCTCCCGAAACGGATTGGAGGACGAACTACCCTACCATACCTGGTAGTTTGTGTTAAAGATTTATGTGGGTCGTTAACTTTGTTCCTGTGATATTCCCCCGGTGTTTTTCTTGTTTCACCGGTATTATCACTTGGACATTTATATATAAATTTCCTGTTACGTCGTAATGTCGTTTCATGTTCATTTAGTATTTGGTAGTCACGTCATGCACTGTTACTGGTGCCTACAATTCTACCTTGTTTCCATTCATCTCGATAATTCTTATACCGGATTGTGTCCCCTATCTTTAATAAAGGGTGATCTTTGCCGGCATGTGCGTCGAAATAGGATTTTTGTATGATTTGCCTATCTTTCATTTGATTCAATTTAGACGGTTGGGCAGTCGCCCTGAGTGCGGATTCTAATATAGGAAGTCTTGTCCTTAACTTTCTAGACATTAATAATTGCGCCGGAGACGCACCGATCCCATCCAGTCTTGTGTTACGATAATTTAGCAGAGCCAAATTTACATCTTGATTACCGTTAAGACATTTTTTTATCATCCGCTTCATGGTTTGAACATAACGTTCGACTTGCCCATTGCTTTGGGCATGCATGGGGTTCGTGAACAGGCATTTAAAACCATATTCGGAAGAAAATGTCTTAAATTCTGTACTTGAAAATTGTGGACCATTGTCCGAGACTACAAACCGGGGTATACCATAGCGCAAAAGTTTGCTTCAATGCAACAATAACTGCCTTACTCGTAGTTGACATTAGTTCCATGATTTCAGGAAATTTGGAATAGTAATCTACAATTACAATATAATTTAAACCATTCACATGGAATAAGTCAATACCTACTTTATAGAATGGTATGTCAATTAGAGAATGACTCAACAATGGTTCCTTAGCTTGTTCATTTCTAAAAACTTGACAAACATGGCACCTGGATACCTGGTCTTCAATTTGCTTGTTTAAACCAGGCCAAAACACTGTGTCCCGCGCCAACTGCTTACATTTGATAATCCCTAAGTGGGATTCATGCAATTTATTTAATATTTCGTGATGCATCGACTTTGGTATTATTATCTGTTCTCCCTTTAATAATACATTATCAAACCATGTGATATCATGCCGGAACGTAAAGTACGGTTTAACAGAAGGGTCGAGATTGTTGTTGTTTGATGGCCACCCATGCAATGTTAATTCTTTTACACCCTGTAACGTTTTATCCAAATTTGTATCTGTTTGTATCCTTTGGAAAATATCTGTACTCAGACTGATCGAAGCCACCGAGAAGTCTTGGTCGTAGAGGTCATTTGGGGTTATGTCTGCAGTGTGAGCTCGTGAAAGTGTATCTGCAAAGAATAAGTTTGACCCCTTTAAATATGTTACGTGTATGTTGTAATTTTGTAATCTCATTCTCATTCTCTGCATTCTGGCAGATAACTGATGAATGGGTTTCATCATTATGGATACTAGTGGTTTGTGATCTGTGTGTACAATAACTTCATTACCATAAATGTAATTATGAAATTTTCGGCAACCGAAACATATGGCTACTAGTTCCTTTTCGATTACTGCATAACTGATCTGGGCTTTATCCAGTGCTTTTGATGCCATGGCCACAGGCTTATCAGCTTGGAATAATGTTGCGCCCAACCCATATTTCGATGCATCTACTTGGATAACAATTTGTTCATGTTTATTAAAATACTGCAATACAGATGCAGTAGTCAATAGGTCCTTCAATTTCATAAAAGCTTTATCTTGTTCCGAATCCCAGTGCGACGCAATATTCTTTTGAATAACAGTTCTCAACGGTTTACTAATATGTGCCATATTCGGAATGAATTTGCTGACATAACCAACCATCCCTAAAAACCGCTGGATCGCAGCTTTATCTGTCGGTACTGGCATGTCAATGATAGCTTGGATTCTGTCTGTGTTTGGTTGAAGCCCTTTTGAAGTGATTTAATTTGAGGTTAACCTCACGAGCACGTTTTAAGACAGACTCTAGACGCATATTATGCTCATGTACTGTGACTCCATGTACCAAAATCTCATCCGAAATTACATGAACACCAGGTAACCCGGATAATATAGTATTCATTTCCTGAATGAATATATCGCCAGCCGTTTTGATACCGAATGGTAGACGTGTGTATCTAAATCGTCCCCACGGTGTGTTAAATGTACATAATAGTGAACTGGGGTCGTCTAACTGGATTTGCCAATACCCGCTATTTGCATCCAATACAGAAAAGTAATTAGCACCGTGTATGTTTGCGACAACTTCCTCAACTGTTCGTACTGGGTATGGTCCCCTCAAAATAGCTTGATTTAGTTTGGTCGGATCTAGGCAAATTCTGATTTTACCCGGTTTTCGTACAATGGTTATAGAACTGACCCAAGGAGTTGGGTCCTCTTGTTTTACTATTATACCTAAAGTTACCATACGATCTAACTCTGTTTGTACTTCCTCAGTTATCGCTAACGGTACTCTGCGAGGTGGGTCAATAACCGGTTGTATATTTTTATCAACATATATTTTCGCATTAGACTTAATTAAACCCAAACCCTCAAATACATCAGAATATTTCTTTGCCATGTTCTTTGCATCTTCAACTTCCGGATCAGTGTTTATTGTGTCAATTCGTGCTAGCAGTCCTAATTTGACACAAGCCTGCTTTCCTAGTATCGCACATCCAACATCGGTGACTTGAAATTTCGTCTTGATGTTGTTGATAGTTAGTGTTGTCGTTCCAACAGGCTTGATTTTGTGGCCCCCATATGTAATTAGTTGACATTTTGACGTTTCCAAGGCAGCACCCTGGATTGACTCGTAGACACCGAGAGGCAAAATATTTGCCTCAGACCCAGTGTCTAGTTTAAAAGACACATTGTGGCCATCGACGACGACTGTTTCATAACATAGATCATTGTGACGCGCGTCATTTTCGTAGATGGTACCCACAAATAAATCGTACTCCCCTACATCCATCTCTTGTTGCACATGTCGATCCTCACTGTCAAATGTACGATCCGGAGTAACGTCAATTCCATACACTGGCACATTTTGCTGTTGGCTCTTTTGTTGACGGCATACCTTGATGAAGTGGCCGATTCTGTGACATCCTGCGCATTCTTTGCCTCTTGCAGGACAGCTCCCTCTTGTATGATGATAACCACAACGATCACATCTTGTAGTGGGCTGTTGTGACCGCTGGGGATGTTGTTGATACCGAGTTGTCGTCCGCGGTACCCATGGCGACGTTCGTTGCACTGGTCCCTCACGCTTGACGTAACGATAATCAACAGCATCAATTTGACTTTCGACATTATTCGTCACTTGCGCCGCTGTATTTTTACTTAATCGACACAATTGAATGCATGTCTCCAATGATAATTTAGGCGATTGTAGCAGTTTGTTCCTCAGGTTATTGTCTTTAACTCCCCACACGAGACGATCGCACAATAGAGAAGATTCTGGCGTCTCATAACAGCAGAACTGTATTCGGTGCTTTAACTCTCGTATATATGTGTCCATATTTTCACTTGTTTGGTTAAATGTGTTGAATTCATATCTTACGACTGTTATATTCGTTTTATCTTCACAGTAATGTGAAAATGCGGCAATTAACGGTGTTATTTTGTCTTTATCCGCATTCACAATTTCGAATGTTTGGTGTATTTTCTGAGCGTCCACTCCAGCGACATGTAAAAAGACACAACATTGTACCTTCTCCGGTTTTGATGATACTCCGGCAGCTGTGGCGTATATCTCGTAGGAGTGAAGCCACGATCTCCAACTTATCGCCATGTGTTCATCTAAAATTAATGGTCCTGGGGGTTTTAATCCGTGTAGGGCCATTACAGTCAAATACCCGTAATATCTGACACCATGTAAAGGACGTGTTAACACCGTGAGTTCTTGTAACGTAACTAACTTTATTGGTTCCCATTCGTAGTGACGTCATACGTCGTAGCGACGTCATACAATATTATGGCAGGGCGTTTGTACAGTACATATATTACACATCGAGTCACTCTTTATTAGGGATCAAGGTACAACAACTACAAGACGTCTTCACACGCTGAGTTACGTTCAGCGAGTCACTCTTTATTAGGGATCAAGGTACAACTAAAAGAAGTCTTTACATGCTGAGTTACGTACAGCAAGTCACTCTTTATTAGGGATCAAGGTACAACTACAAGAAGTCTTCACACGCTGAGTTACGTACAACGAGTCACTCTTTATGAGGGATCAAGGTACAACTACAAGATGTCTTCACATGCTGAGTTATGTACAGCAAGTCACTCTTTATTAGGGATCAAGGTACAACTACAAGACGTCTTCACACGCTGAGTTACATACAGCGAGTCACTCTTTATTAGGGATCAAGGTACTAATACAAGACGTCTTCACACTGAGTTACGTACAGCGAGTTACTCTTTAGTATGGATCAAGGTACAACTACAAGAAGTCTTTACACACTGAGTTACGTACAGTGAGTCACTCTTTATTAGGGATCAAGGTACAACTACAAGAAGTCTTTACACACTGAGTTACGTACAGTGAGTCACTCTTTATTAGGGATCAAGGTACTAATACAAGAAGTCTTTACACACTGAGTTACGTACAGTGAGTCACTCTTTAGTATGGATCAAGGTACAACTACAAGAAGTCTTTACACACTGAGTTACATACAGTGAGTCACTCTTTATTAGGGATCAAGGTACAACTACAAGAAGTCTTCACACGCTGACTTATGTACAGCCAGTCACTCTTTATTAGGGATCAAGGTACAACTACAAGATGTCTTCACACGCTGAGTTATGTACAGCGAGTCACTCTTTATTAGGGATCAAGGTACAACTACAAGATGTCTTCACACGCTGAGTTACGTACAGCGAGTCACTCTTTATTAGGGATCAACCACTGGCGAGTCACGTGACCCGTGATGCGGCCTCTGTCGTCTGCTAGCCTTCAGGTCTCACATACCAATATATTACACACGGCAGTCATTCGAGACTTAACTCATAACAATTCTTCAAATGACATTCTGACCCCGACCATACAAAGCCACAGCTGAAACTGAATATCCCTACTCGTATTACTAGCACTAACACATGTGGGTAGGTATAATTATACCAAAATTGAGACTATTGCTGTTCAGTGATGAAAACAAGTGTGATGCGAATTGGTGAAGGTGACATTGTTGTTTGTGTTGAATTTTATTGATATTGAGTGCAAACTAAGCACCAGCTGGGCATCACGACTTGACGTGTAGTTTTGTGCCGACTTCGATAGACTACATCACAGTTCCAACTGCGCATGCGCTGAAAACGGCGCTGGGAGCAAAGCAAAGGCGTACGGCCATTGAGTTTGCCGATACGCATAGGGCAAAACTTCCATTTTATTCAAAATAAATAGAAATACATTACAATTTGGTACAAACATGGACGGATGGATGCACTATAATAATATAATGAATATGTTTAAGGCACATCTCTCCATAATTAAGCATTTTGAGCTAAGAAACATACAATTTGAGTCCCTTAACAGGCTGATGTTTACATCACCATTGATTAGCCAGAACTAATTATTGTTCTAAATATTAAAATGTCAACAAAAACTTGTTTGAAAGAAATATATAACCAATATCTGATTAACCCTACTCATTTTCTATTTCTATATATGTCATTAACCATAGGATATAAATAAAAACATGAATAAAATATGTAAAACTGGCTCTGGCTATGGCTCTAACTAGTCTGAGTGCCTAGATTTCTCTAAATCTAAATGCACATGGCATAAGATGTGCTGATTATATTAATGTAAATGAAATGTTGGATAAAAGATTAATATCTTAATTTATAATATATATTTTTATAGTTGGTATTCTATGTTTCAAACAAGAGCTGAGATGAGCTGAAACTGGGACATTTCATAGCTGCACCCAGTGTATTAGCATGTGCCATGTGCTTCTCACGGGTTTGTCTTGCTCTGACACATCCCACAATGCACTGCACCGCTGGAACTGTGATGTAGTCTATTGTTTTGCGTCTGTCCATTAGTTCTGGAGTGTTACCCACAACACGAGTTCCTTTCACTCCCGCCAGGTGGTGGGCTTTGCCAGTATAAGTAAGTATAAGTATAGGGACTCCTCCTGGACAAGCTGTCACTCTAAGGTCAGGGGACCAGGCGGAGATCATCGTTTGTTGATTCAGAGTAGTTTGCGTACAGTGGCGCTAAATGACGAGCAGCCCCACAAGGTGTCTTCGTCTGCCAGGGCGTATTCGATTAACCAACTCGAGTCACTTTTTGGCCCATGCGCACATCCTAGAGACTCAGGTTGAATAAACGAACACGCTTCCCCAGGGTGGAGAAAATTGTGGCTCAATCCAAAACTTTATATATATTTTTTAATAACCGATATAACTACAGAAAAATAGGATTTGAAGTATTTTATGATTGCATAGCTTAGTTATATTTCCATTTAATTAATCTGGGTTATTATTTTTGTTAAAAGATCATTAAAACAACAGGTAGGGCTTGTAGGCGTAGCTGTTATCCTATAGGTACCAGCACAAATGTGACGTCATCATTCCTAGCCACCCCCAGCCAAGACGTGGGTTACTGGGGTCGGGACTTTTTGCACACAACACTTGTATTTGTCGACTCCACTCGCGGTGTTCAATTTGAAATTCTAGCAACTCGGGTGACCCGAGTCGCCCTTATCGAATACTGCTCCACTGACGTCCATACCACATGACCAACAGTCAGGTTCCAGCATCAATGCACGAGAAACCGCACCGTGTGGCGCCATCTGTTGAGAAGGCTGGAGGACCGTATCTGAGTCGTTTCCATGACAACCAATCAGCGATGTAAACCAGCGAATATACAGTAAAACCTCTCTAAATCGACCGACCATGTGACCAAGTGGTCCATTTAGGGAGGTGGTCTGTTTAGATAGTTAGAATATCCTTCCAATTGTATTGTTGGGACCCAAATAAAGCGATCGATATAGGGGAGTGGTCGATCTGTGGAGGGGTCGGTAGAGGTTTTACTGTATACCTGTGGAGGAAGAGCGTTGAAGCCTCCCCTAGCGTTAAAAAGGTTAACTAATGTATGCGCGGGTTCAAACCCGCTAGGTGGCGCCTCGGACCTTTCCGCGCTGTGACTCACGTGCCGACTGCGAGAGCACTTCTCCCCTTGTTGCTGACCGGACCAGACATTTCTGCTAACCCCAACTCATTGCGTAGGGCGGTTTGCTCAGCCAAGTACAGTTAATTGTTTGAAGCTATTGTCTAAACAAATAACCGTATCCTGCATTCAGTCGTCCATGCGTATTACATAGAAAACTCTTAAAGTGTATTAATCAACATAAGACTAAAGTGCCCCTAAACACAGCTGTATTCACTGGATGAGATGTGAATTGTGAGTAAGAATGAGAAATAGCAATGACTATACTATGGTTTTAATATAAAAATCAAGAGGCAGGATAACGAATCCACAAAAATCACTTTTAATACAAAACATCCCTGATTGAAGTTTAGGAACGTCGGCGAAAATCGACTTTAGAAAAGATACGGTCATGATTTAAAATTTTCATGGACACCACACCCAAAGACCATTAGAGAAATTCCGGACTTCCCAGATTTTCAACGACTCATCCGAACCCTTAACTACTCCAAGAATAAGAGGAGCAAGAACATCCTGTTTGGGTTTTATGTCCTATCAACATCTAAGGTCATATCAGAACGAGATTCTGCCAGACCAACTTATGTCATTTTGCAACAGCTAACCGGCAATTATCAAAAATGGCGGAAATCAAACAAAATGGCAGAAATCTTTCATGCCAGCACACCCGCACAGAACGAATCAAATATCACGTCTGGCTACATTTTCCTGAGTTTATTCTTTTGTAATTGCAGCGTTCACATTTCATCTAGCCACATTCTCATCACACTTGGCACAGCCTCCCCGCATCATCATTTCATGAACAGACAGGGTGCTCAATCTTCTTTGAAAGCTGTACACAAACAAATCCAGGGTCCGTACACATGTAACGATATGGAATTCAACGCCATTTCAAGCCGGTTGTTGATAGGAATTTAATACTATTTTCATTAGAATTTCAGGGGGGAAAAAACCAACAATGGCGAACTCATACTAATTTAGATCAGTGGGGACAGTTTAATCAAATTCAATGCTTTTCAAGACTAATTACCCAAAATAGGTTTAAATTCAAGGCCTTTCAAGGTCTTGAAAAGGGGCAAATGAAGTTCCAAGACTTTCCAGGCACTATACGGACCCTGTGAACAAACAAAACAATTTATGTTTAAATGGTTGTGCTTGGCGACACTATGCGAGAAGAGGCTAGCTCAGCTCGTTCTTTTACTCGTAATACTCGCCAAATAATTTCTTTTGCAGCAATCTTAATGCCATCTTTAGGAAGCTTTTTTTATTATTATTTATAGAATCTCTTCTTATAGCATCTTAATTTCATAGCAATAATTAATTCTCATCGCACTAAGAAGCAAAGCCGGCCTCCTTCAGTTTTTGTACAAGCGCTGGAACATCTTCGACTTTCTGTCCGGCCTTGCGCACAGGCGGGTCCTCCACCGACACGATGGTTTGTCGCACACCCATATCCACTCCGTAGTCTGCCGGCTTCTTCTTAGTAACCGGCTTCTTCTTCGCTTTCTGTCAACAAACGGTTATCGGGCTATTAGTATTACAAACAGTTACCCCTGGTTGCAGTTACCCCTGGTTACAGTTACCCCTGGTTACAGTTGGGCTGTGTGTATTTGGGTGGATGATGATGATGGTTGGTTGTTGGAGTTTTACATCCTAGCAACATCTGAGGTCATATCAGGACAGGTACCACGACTTGTTACAGCACGCTTTCATGGCAACTTTATAGTGCTTCCCCACTGGGAAATCAGGCCGCTGGCACCATGACCTGATATCCCACTCAGTCACATTATCCTGACACTGAGCCAACCTGTCCTTACCCTATGCTATTAATGCCGAGTGCCTGGCTAGGAAGCGACAAGTATCAATTTTTACTCGACCAGGGTTCGAACATGATGATGACAGCTCATAGTTTAATGCTGTTTCGACAGCAAAGGCCATATTCACTGTGAAAATCTAGTGGCGTCTACTCTGTCAGTCTTGTCAATCACATTCACATGCTTACATTGAAATTCACACGACATTCCGAAATGGTCAGATCTGTGACAAATGACAACAAAATTGATCTTCGCTGCTATTTTGAAGTGGTCAAATTTGTGTCAAATGATGGCAAAATTAAATTAAATCACACAAAGATCTACTGACAATCGCAAAGACGTAAAAGTGCAGTTGAATGGCCATATTTCCTGTTCACTATGTCTGGCCAAAACCACCCTGTAAGGCGCAGCGAAAGAAAACAAGGCAGACAGAAGAGGTGGGCTGCTTCTTTTATTGGAATAAAAGACCATTTTCATTTGGATGTCAAGAAAATACAATAATGGCGAATGGCGAATTCAGACTATTTTAGATCAGTGGGGACAGTTTAATGGAATTCAAGGCATTTCAAGACTAATTATCCAAAATACGTAAAATTCAAGGTTTCTCAAGACTAATTACCCAAAACAGGTTAAATTCAGTTCAAGACTTTTCAATACTTTCCAGGCGCGGTACGGACCCTGCATCCCTGATAAAACATAGTGGAAGAAAGCGGTAATGAAAAGCGCACACACCATGATGTTGGGTAGGGTGGCGTATCTGGGCTCGTTAAGGCGGAGGTCAGCAGTTACGATAGCCGGCAGCGACACCTTGATGGTCTCCAGTCCACCATCAACCTCACGCACCGCAGTCAACTTCCCACCTTCAGGCTTAATCTCAGATACGAATGTTGCCTGCAAGCGAGCGTTCATCATTCATTTACTTCCATCGTTGAATTTAAAGCTGCGTAGTCCGATAGTTTTGCGCTTATGACATTTTCTGAGATAAATACATTAGGTTGATCGTTATTATGCACCGTACTTTAGTTTAAAGTTACTTTTATTTTAAATGGCTAACTTTGGAGATATTTGTAGTGCAACCATGCAAAATTAATTTTGGCAAGCACGCCAAAACTGACACAATAGGCTTCTGCAGTAACAGGTTCTATTCAAGTGCCTCAGTATTCCCTTTTGTGTGGCGACAAATGTTGGATAAGTGCTCCAGTATCTAACTTAGAATACGTTAGATAATTGTTTTGGTTTTGAAAATGTGATGTTTTCATCGGACTATGCAGCATCGCGGGGTTTTGTTTGTTTAAACAATCCTGTGGTTTTCTGAAGAAACTGACATGACTTTCATGGAGACAATATTAAAATGATGTCATCATTGCAAGACTGGTTAGTTTGTCGCCTTTTGACAGGACGAGCATGAGTAGTTTTTTTTGCGTTTTTTAATGTGGAAAAGAATGATTTTATTCCTGAAAGTGCACAAAGTAATTTTCCATTTAAAGGTCATATCAGGATGGGTACCGACTTGTGACAGTGCACATTCATAGTGACTTCATAGTGCTGCCCCACTGGGAGACCAGGATGCCAACACCACGACCTGATATCCCACACGGTCAAATTATCCTGACACTCAGCCAACCAGTCCTTGCCCTATCCTATTAATGCCGAGCTCCAAGCTAGGAAGCGACAAGTATAAATTTGTAAGTTTTTGGATTGATTCTACCAGGGTTCGAGACGGACGCTCAACTTAGTCGGCCATCCCGTCTGATCGGATTACATGTTGTCATAAGTCAGAGTTGAAAGAAATAAAATTTCACTTTTTGATTTTGATCAAAGCTGTTAAAATTAACCATGTAACATCCATCCATAACATCATTTTAACATCCATCCATAACATCATTTTAACATCCATCAATAACATTTTAACATCCATCCATAACATCATTTTAAAATCCATCCATAACATCATTGTGGTGTTCTCTGTGGCGGAGTCGTTAGAGTGTCTAGGTCGGACTCCTAATCTGAAGGTCGGTGGTTCGATTCCCCGTGCCCCCAACCTCTGCCAATTTGGATTTCCACCGCTGTGTATAACTTATAGCATCATCAAAGGCCAGTTGCTCTCATACCATGTCTATGTGGTGTGGGAGGTTAAAAATCCCATGGGTCGGTAAAAGTGTAGGCTCGGGCTTTCTATCGACAAACTGTCAAATGGTGAAAACAAGTCTATTCAGACTTATCCATGATAGGTAGTATAAATCTTCAAGAAAAGAAGATCCATCCATAACATCATTTTAACACACATAAATAGCATCATTTTAACACACATCCATAACATCATTTTAACACATCCATAACATCATTTTAACACACACAACAAATTCAAACAAATTTTACTGATCACAGTTAAGGAAATAAATTATCTTCCAGAAAACGTTTGGGGAAAAAAAAACACATTTGGGTAGATGCATGGTGTCGATGTACAAACTTTCACATTTTCAGTTTAGCACAAAATCATATAAGCATATTTTAGATAAAATTTGTGGGATACATAAAATAAACACACGCCTTTTGGAGACATGCCGTGGACAGACTTGTCTGTTGCTGAGTGTCGATTAAGGTTAAGCGTTGCCATGTTTACGCGTGGCTGGGTTTACCTGAGGCCAGTCGAGGTGTGCAGCCATCATCTGTCCGGTCTGGTTGTGGTCTCCGTCTATCGCCTGCAACAACAGCCGGCTTAGGGTAAGTTGGTTCATTGTTGGAGTTTTACATCCTGGCAACATCTAAGGTCATAACAGGATGGATATTGACTTGTGACAGTGCGCACTCATAGCAACTTTATAGTGCTGCCCCACTGGGAGACCAGGCTGCCAGCACCAAGGCCTGATATTCCACTCAGTCACATTATCCAGACACTGAGTGAGCCAACCAGTCCTTGCCCTATCCTATCAATGCAGAGCACCAGAATAGGAAGTGCCAAGTATAAATTTTTAAGTCATTGGTTTGACTCGACCAGGGTTCTAATCCCATAATCTATCAAAATGGGAGACGGACGCTCAACTCATTTGGCCATCCCGTCTGGTCCAGTTAGGGTAAGTTCACACCACTTGACTTGTCTTTTGTGGGGGTTGAACATGACCTACTCTTGAGAGTGGAGTAAAGGTTTTAAGAGGTTTTGAACTTGACCTGCTCTTGAGAGTGGGGTAAAGGTTTTAAGAGGTTTTGAACTTGACCTGCTCTTGAGAGTGGGGTAAAGGTTTTAAGAGGTTTTGAACTTGACCTGCTCTTGAGAGTGGGGTAAAGGTTTTAAGAGGTTTTGAACTTGACCTGCTTTTGAGAGTGGGGTAAAGGTTTTAAGAGGTTTTGAACTTGACCTGCTTGCCGAGGATGACGAGGTCAATCTTCTCCTCCTTGCAGATGGCGGCGAGGATCTTGGAGACGTGGAGGGGTTGCATCGTCTCGTACTCACTGCCGCCCACCTCGACGTGCAAGCCGCGGTCAGCACCCATAGCCAGGGCCGTGCGGAGCGTCTCCTACACCAGGACAACCACAAGTATTAACACCGCACAGCGACAAACATCAGCACCACACAGCGACAACCGCAAGTATTAAAACCCCATAGCAACAAACATCAGTGCCACTCAGCGACAACCGCAAGTATTAACACCGCACAGCGACAACCGCAAGTATTAACACACACCCAAAGCTAGCGCTGTGCGGGATGTCTCTTGCACCGGGACAACCACAAGTATTAACACCGCACAACAACAACCATCAGCACCACACAGTGACAGCCACATGTATTAACACCGCACAGCGACAACCACAAAGACACCATTAACACCACATCACACCACCACACTGTGACACCACCACATCACACCACCACACTGTGACACCACCACATGGTGACATCGCACTGTAACACCACACTACACCATCACATGGTGACATCCCACTGTGACACCACCACATGGTGACAACGCACTGTGACACTACACCATCACATAGTGACATCGCACTGTGACACCACACTACACCATCACATGGTGACATCGCACTGTGACACCACATGGTGACAACGCACTGTGACACCACACTACACCATCACATAGTGACATTGCACTGCGACACCACATGGTGAGAACGCAGTGACACCACACTACACCATCACATGGTGACATCGCACTGTGACACCACATGGTGACAACACACTGTGACACCACACTACACCATCATATAGTGACATCGCACTGTCACACCACATGGTGACAATGCAGTGACACCACACTACACCATCACATGGTGACATCGCACTGTCACTCCACATGGTGACAATGCAATGTGACATCACACAGCGACAGAGTGTGTGTTTTGGTTATGTTTTGGTTTGCTTATCGAACACATGTATAAATACTTGTTACAAATCGGAACAGAACAGAACAGACCAAAGTGACCATCAGTGTGTGATGTCGTCCTGGCTTCTTGATAAGAAGTTTAAACATATATGGGTCGGTCTCAGAAACTGTGTACCACTCGGGGTAGTCTATTTGAAATCTGTATTTCAAAGCAACCCTTCATTGCAATATCAATATTTTGATTTCATGTTGTACTTGTGGCCAATTGATGTGAGAGATAATAAAGATGAAGTTGAGTGCCAGTATTGTGTATTATGTACGTTATTGGGATGGTTGTGACTGAATCAATAGAGAATTATGCTATCAATTTGTGACATTGTCAACACGATTGAAAATATAGTGTCACAAACTTAATGAAAACCCATGAACAACAAGACATTTTGTTTCAAATAGTCATATTCAACATCTTCCTTAGTTGGAGACATTAACAAAAATAAACAGTATAAAAATAAGGAAATAATTAACCATTTCTGGAGTCATTAGCACAGTAACATTTCGATTCCACTTACCCACACTGTTAAACTACCCATCAAGCACTAAGTATATATACACAACACAGGAACTACTTTCACTATTTGACCCATGCCACATTGACCTGATAATGGTTGTTGTTTTGTTTGTTGTTTTACATCCTAGCAACATCTAAGGTCATATCAGGACAGGGCTGATTATGGCATAGTTAGAGTTAAATCCTGAAGTCGCCTCTGAACAGTGAAATTTGAGCTCAATGTCTGTGTATAATAGTTGATTCCCATTTGGAACGTTACCGTGCTAATTCAAAACCACACCAAATGAATTCAGATAGAATAGTGGCATACTTTCATGTGAATCAATACGCACAAACTGCGGGAAAGGCAAATGAGCAATTCATCACGTCCGTTATTTGGTCAAAAGGTGATTTTCTATTTCGTTCCTTCTGTGTCACATATGTTCGTCTGTTAATAGGTACTCCAAACTGATTTTGTCTTTTCATGAAGTTAATTTGCAAATGGTACAACTATGGTGTGGGGGGTATCAATACAGAGCTGCGACCAATGTGGCCCCATACATTATACCTGGCACTGCGATGGTCCACATGATACTACGATGACCTCCTTCGCTATCTTCTTCTCCTTGAGCCTGATCGCCTCTTCGACTGCAATCTCATCGAATGGGTTCATAGAGTGCTTTACGCCATCTGTAACCACACCGAGCTTGTCCGGGCGTACGCGCACCTACAGGTGGGAGGTGCGAAAAAAGACTTAATACACAATTGGGACGTCACTGTGAATGTGTGTGTGTATGTATGTATGGTGTGTGTGTGTGTGTATGTATCACTGTATGCATTAGATAAAATATGAGCCTGTCTCAAAAGGTGATAACTCTTTTTTTTGTGTCCATTGTAATGATTGATACAAAACAGCACAAAAACAGTTACACTGAAAACACAAGGATATTTGCTTCAAATCAATATATTGGGATTATGAAACACCATGTAAAAAACAAATCAGTTTATCCTGAGCATATTTTTATTTTTTTTTGGGTCCATTAGTTGTTTAAGCAGGGGAAATTTCAGTCATAGACGACTGGTCTTCCTCATTCCACTGCTGGTCGATAGAAAGCCCGAGCCTACACTTTTACCGACCCAAGGGATTTTTAACCTCCCACACCACATAGACATGGTATGAGAGCAACCGGCCTTTGATGACGCTGTAAGTTATACACAGCGGTGGAAATCCAAATTGGCAGATCTGGGGGCACGGGGAATCGAACCGCCGACCCTCAGATCAGGAGTCTGACCTAGAAAAAAGTCAGACACTCTAACCACTCCTCCACAGAGAACGCCATAAGCAGATAGTATGTTGATCATTACAATGGACAACGTTTTGTCCCATATTGCTTAGCACCTTTTGAGACAGTCTCATAATGTATTTATCAATGTATGCATCATCGTGTGTATCGTCGTAATCCATCAATGTATGTATCGCCATATGTATTATCATGTGTACAATCGTGTGATTCATCGTATGTATCATTGTATTATGTACCGTAACAAATCACGGTTAAAATAAATCGAATAATTTTGATTTAAATAAAGGAAGTTCTCAGAAGCACCTCGACATATACCTGTCATATTTCCAACCAGCTGAAAGAAAGCTGTTCTGGGCCATCCTGGGCATGTGACACTATAGCATTCAACCCAACAAGAGCCAGAATCAGAACACAATCGCCACATTGCTGCCTATTAATCCATCATTATTCAATAAATAACAATTAAATCCTTTAAAACACCTTAACTTGTCTTGGCAAGTATCATGAATTCATCACTTTACCGATTTGTGTCCACACAAAAGTAATTCTTTCCATATAAATTTCATTACCACTCATTTGTTGACAAATGAATACTTCAGAAGTCGACCTTCAGTTATACGGTGGGCACAGGCTTGAGGAAAGAATTCCAGGGTAAAATATTGGCCGACTTATTTGCCGGCAATTGGGAAATTGAAGTCGCCCAGGAATATAATGTCAGGCATTGGAGCCACCACGTTTGTTATTGCAGAGATGAGTTCGTGGAGTAAATCAACGAATGTGTATTCAGGGCAGTTTGCAGGTCTGTATACTATGGCTAGTATCATACTGAGTTGGATAATTTCAAGGCATAACAGGCTGCAATAGGCATTTGAACTATTGATTATTTCTTTGCACGTGTAGTTTTCGTCAATGTACAAAATAATGCCACCATGAGTTCTATCTTTCCTGTCACTTCTATAGATATTGAAACCCTGCAGGTGGATTTCACTGTCCATGATATGGTTATTTAAGTGACTTTCTCTAAGAGCTATTATCCTTGAATTGCTTTCCTGTGCAAGTTCACCGAGGAAAGGAACTTTGCTGTTTTGTTTTGGGGTACAGTCCTTGAATATTTGCTGTTATTAGGCCTGTGGTACCTGGTACATATGTCCGGTTGCTGCTGGTATATGTACTAATGTTGTGGTATACTGGTATTGTGGGACTTGAACTTGTGCTATTGCCCCAGCTGTAATTCTTTTGTAGTAGGGACATTAATTAACATACATTTCAATTTTTGAACTTGCTCATGCTTTTCCAGTTTACCCCTCGCTTCTATTTCAGGTAGTTTGCTAACTGGGTCTTTATTCTGATTATCCTTCCCCAAACTTTGATGGTCCAGAGCTCCCTCCCTCTGATTTGTTTTTTCCCCTTTAGTTTGGCTTCTACTTTTTGTCTTAGGGGAATTTCATCTTGTGCGAGATCATGACAAACTCTGATGTCTTTGAATTTTGGAGCAGCATCTTTTGATAACTTTGACATAATCTTCTCCTTATCGTCTTTATTCTGTAGAGTAATTTTCATTGGCCTTGGTCTGTCATTATTTTCATTCCTTTTCCAGAGCCGAATCACATTTTTCACCTCCACATCGTGAACTTCCAGGATCTCAGTACACATAGCTTTAAAGAAGGCATTGTCATCCTTCTTTCTATCCTCAGGGTTGTCCTCCCTACTCTCCTTCACTCTGTGAATTATAATATTTTTTTCTCTTGACTCTAGAATTTTCTTCTCTTTTATGTTGAACTATTGTTTCTTTAACTAATAACTCTACATTGGCATTATTCTTTCTGCCTGTATTTAATTGGTCATCCTTGTTGGCTACCACTTCTGCCCAGGTTTTGTTGACCGTTTCTGGGACATCTTTAGCATATGTCTCCGGTTTTGCTTAAATTTTTGTTTCAAGTAGTGTCAATTGTTTGTGTATTTCAACTAGGAACTTGTCATGCATTAACTTGATTTCTTCCCTTTCATTATTCTTCTCATTCGTCTTCAATTTCAAATCGACTACACAATTTGGGCAGTACCAGAAACAATCTGGTCTCTGCAATGTCTCGTATTGACCATCAGACATATCTATGCATCATGCACATTCGCCATCACACTCTAGTATTTTGTCACTTTCATCATCAAACCCGCATTCACAAATAGTACAGGTCCAACTCTCATCATCGTCCACCCCACTTGATTTTCCCTCCTTTATCACATTTTCTCTTCCGGCGTCACTCACATTCGCTTTTGAACTTACTCTAGAAGTTCTACTATTTGTCTTCTTTTTTACTCACATCACTCTTTTTATTTTCACTCTTCCTCTTTTTTGGCGAGCGAACATATTTGTCAAGCTGGGTTTTTATGGTTTTTTTTTTGTTTTACATCCTAGCAACATCTAAGGTCATATCAGGACGGGTACCGACTTGTGACAGTGCACACTCATGGCAACTTTATAGTGCTGTCCCATTGGGAAACCAGGCCACCGGCACCATGACCTGGTATCCCACTCAGACACATTATTTTGACACTGAGCACACCAGTCCTTGCCATGTCCTAATGATGCGCGAAAAGGAAGAGAGGAGGGCGGGGGTGGAAATAAGGCGTTTTTATTTACGCCTCACAGACAGAGCATACAGAGCATACAGAGTAAGGGAGCAACAAGGGAAAATAAGGAATAAGCTGAGGAAGGTAAGGAAGCTCATGAGGAGCGGAGTAATGAATAAAAGCAATACAGGAGGAGCAGTGAAGAAATGTACATGATAAATAAAGTAATAAAGTTCAGGCAGAGTAAAAAAGTCTGTGGGTGTTCTGTGAGGGGGTGCCGAGGAGCCCTCCACCAAAAAAGGCGGAGAGGGCTCGCGGCGCGCCCGAGTGGGCGAGGCGGAGGATGTGGGCAGAGAGGCGGACCGCGTCAGGGGTCAGGTTCCCTCTGGGGGCGGCGAGCGTCCGGGGCCTGCGTCGACATGGAGCGGGCGGCCAAAAAGGAGGAGGCCCGCTCCTTGGCGGGATCCGGTGAGGAGGTCCGACGAGGGTCGAGCAGGGGGGCAGCGAAATCCTCAGGGCTGGCTGGGGTGGTGGTCGGGGTCTGGGCGGGCGGGTCGTTGAAGGCGGTGTCGTGAGGGTCGGCGGCAGAGGGTTCCTCGTAAGGCTGGGCTGGGATGTGGTCTGAGGCGTGAGGCCCGAGGTGATGATCCCTGGCTGGGACTGGGCGGCGCTGCGATCGGTGGTCGCTGGGAGGTTGTCGGTGGAGGTCGCGGGGCTGTCGGCAGTGGTGAGGGTGAGGCGCCGGGAAGGGCCCCCCGGGCCGGCCAGGGGGAGGCCGGCGGATCAAAAATCCGCCGAGGTGGGGGAGGTCTGGCGCTCACGGGCTTGTTTTGTCATGCAATCGACCTCGCTGTGCATGGTTAAGATGCGCCTCACATTGGCGCAGTAGGCACAGACGTGACGGCGCCTGTCCCCCGCCTCGCCGTGGGCCTCCCCAACGGGGGCCCGATCGCACGAGGTGGGGTCGCGGTTCCAGGCCGGGCAGGGGGCCCCGTGGGTGTGCCTGTCATAAGTGACGCGGGCGTCGGCTTGGACTCGGGGGAAGTGTGGGCCTCGGTGGAGAGGGTCGAGTGGGCGGGCGGGGGTGCTGGCGGCTTGGTGGTCGGGCATGGCGATGCACTCGACTCTCAGGAGGTTAATGGCTACTGGGTCATGCCACCCGTGGGGGAGTCGACCGTCCGCGATCCAGGTGAATACGGTCTCTGAGTACCGACGGACGGTCGCCCAGGGGTAGATGAGGTTGTCCCGGGAGACTGTGAGGTGGTGGTGGTGTAGTCCCTGGGCGGAGTGGGCGGGGAAATCGGGATGGTTGATAAGGGTGAGAAGGGCGAGGGCGTACTCGTCCTTCGTTGCCTCGCCCCTCTTCACCGGGGTTCTTTCCGGCCCCCTCTGTACCAGGTCGGATGGAAATATGTAGTCGACCGGGACACCCTGGCGCTTCACGGAGCGTCGTGCCTCGGCGGAGGCCAAGATGTCCCGGACGGCGTCGGCCGCGGCCGCGGCTTGTGTAGCTCTCGTACTCCGGGTGCGCCGCCCCGCGGAGGCTCGCCTGAGGCGGCGGCGGGGGGCGAACTGCGGCGGTGGTGCGCGCCCGAGGCGGTGGGGCCTCGGCGGGGCGGGTGGCCAGGGCGGGCGGCGGGGCGGTCTCCAGGGCGTCCATCCGGGCGTGAATGTTGGCTGCAGATTGGCGCACCTCGTCGGAGGTCTGGCGTTGCTCAAGTTGGATGAGCTGTAGTGCCTCCAGTATTGCCGAGATCTCGGCGCCCGAGGTGCGGTCCGAGGGCGCCGCGGGGGACGCCGGGACGGAGGCCTGGGACTCGTCCCGCCGGGGCGTTGAAGACGGCCCCGGGAGCCCTTCCGTCCTCGTCCCTTCCCTCGAGGCATGGTGTAAGTTGAGTGGAGCAGCAATCCGAGGTGGACCCAAACAGTAGAAAAAGGGCAGAGAGCTGGGAGACGGCAGGAGGGCGAGTGCCTGAGGGAGGCCGGCGGGCGACCTTATAAGGGGAGAGGGACGGGCGACAGCAGGTGAGGTGTGAAAGATGCCGGCCCGGAGGAGGGCGAGGGGTGGCGAGCAGCGGGCGTCGGGTGAGGCGCGAGTGCTGTGCGACGCGGGGGGCGGGGGAGGTGGCGGCGCGGCGCGCCGTCTGCCGAGGTGAGAAAGCAGCGCGACAGCGCGGGGCGGGGGAGGGTCTCTTCCTCTCCTCGCATCAAACGCAATGCTTCGCATTACGACCAATGCTGAGCGCCTGGCTAGGAAGCGATAAGTATCAATTGTTAAGTCATTGGTTTGACTACAGGGTTCGAACCCACGATCTACCAGCACGGGAGACAGACGCTCGAACTCATTCGGCCATCCCGTCTGGTCTATTTGTCAAGCTATACCGCCATAGCCCATGTGTTTGTAGGTGATAATACAGTCCGCAATTGTTTGAGTTGCACGAGTTCTAACAGTCCAAGATTCCTAGATGAGGTTGTGTGACAGTTGACGTCCTTGATTATCTCATAACTTTCAATGTCCGTTGTGTATATGTATATAGAATTAGTATAACTTATCTCGGGTTGATATTGTAAACGACCGGGCAGTGGTCGCCGCTCTGTGCCGAAAACGCTACCGTACGACCCGCCAACAACCGCCGCAAAGTCTGATCAGCAGTGCTCCTGGCCGGTCCAAGTTGTTGTCTGCCTGTCGCCTCACACCTCGTACCGGGCCAGGTCCCGTGTTGTTGTCTGCCTGTCGCCTCACACCTCGTACTGGGCCAGGTCCATGTTGTTGTCTCCCTGTCGCCTCACACCTCGTACAGGGCCAGGTCCATACCTGCCAACTATTACGATTTTGGCGGAATAATTACGATTTTTTTATTCTCATTCCGCCCTACGAATTATAAACATATTATTCCGCTTTTTCAAAATCGTTAATAATAATTTCTTAAATTAATTAAATAGTAATAATTTCTTTAATAATGTGCCTAAAATGTCTCTGAAAATGCACCAGAATGCAGCATTTTTTATGTATTTTTCAAATTTTTCCTTGCGCGCCTCGCTTCGCTCGGATGGATTTCTATTATTAGGATTTTCGTTTAACAAAAGTTGGCAGGTATGCAGGTCCCGTGTTGTTGTCTGCCTGTCGCCTCACACCTAGTACCGGGCCAGGTCCCGTGTTGTTGTCTGCCTGTCGCCTCACACCTCGTACCGGGCCAGGTCCCGTGTTGTTGTCTGCCTGTCGCCTCACACCTCGTACCGGGCCAGGTCCCGTGTTGTTGTCTGCCTGTCGCCTTACACCTCATACCGGGCCAGGTCCCGTGTTGTTGTCTGCCTGTCACCTTACACCTCATACCGGGCCAGGTCCTGTGTTGTTGTCCAATAAGTCACACGGCCTGACTAAATCGGCCTTTCGTCCTGTCAAGCTGGATAAATAGTCTTCAGTTTGAAAGTCCCCTATTACCGCTCATCTCGTTCTGTGAACCACTTCCAATAGCCGGTAATCATGTTAGGTGTCAATAACGTTAAAGCGAATCAACTTATGAAATGTTGACATGTCATGTGTTACTCTTCCAAGTAACCTGTTGAAAGAGCTTAAATTTAAAAGATTCTTTGTAAAGCCCCCGTTAAATAAACCTACTGGTGGCTTTCACATAACACCGCTCTGTATTTCTATACGACTATAGCTGCTTTTATTTGTGTCATGTCCCGAATAAAGTCAAATCGGTGGAAACCTGTTTTTTGGCAGAATGTTCAAATTGGCAAAACTGTCAAACTTTGAAACACAAGCGATCTCTATATAATATTGTTAGTAATAAACAATATTATACTCTAGTAAAGCCATAGGCGTAGCCTGTACTGTAGTATATAATATATAGAGGTGAAAGTGGAATTTCAATGTGGCCCCTTGCCTTGGGTCCTAAGCCAAGGTCATGGCAGGGGCCACACACTGAAATTCCACTTTCAGTTACTAACTGAGTTAGGTCTAAGACTTAGCCTTAGAAGGGCATCGTGTATTATTTTCTGTCATTCCCATAAAATATGCAACGTAGAACTGTGGAACTGCCCAATAACAAGCAAAGGTATTTTGTCGTGTGAAAACTAAATGTATATCCTATCAAAGGGCGTACATCGAAGACTTATAAATTAGAGTTAGACTATAGAGTCCAACGGCAGAGCCAGAGGGCAGCCCAGTGCTACACTACAGTATGTCAGTGACTGGATTAACAGAATAAGGCTTATAGTTATACGCCCTTTCGAATATTGTTATTGTCGCAGGCGAGTTCAGTTCGAAGTCAAACTCATGTAGAATAAACTACAAGTTTGTTAGTATTGCACGGGTCGGTTATTTACCTTGACTGCATAATCAATCACTCGTTTACAGCCGACCAAAACGCGCATTGACATCCTCGCTGTCTGCAGGCCAAAGTTCTATCCACGCAAAGTGCAATGTAAAGGACGGGGGTAAAGGTCACCCAAGATGGCAACAGACACTTGTAAAGAAGTGACATCAACTGGAGCTTGATTTGTCTGCAGCAGTGTTGCTGCTAGTGTCACTCACTTTACACAAAAGAATACCCCCCATTTATCAGCTCTGCAGTCCTTTTTGACATGTATTTTGTGCAGATGTGTCTGGAGTAGCTTAGGGAAGCATCACAGGTCCAAAGAAGGGTCAGTCCAAATACGCTAAAGTTCTATAGGAGTGCCATGCTTGTATATTTAGGGACATGCTTTGCGTTAGTGGTAGGCACACTACAATACGCCTGGATTCTGTATACTTATGTTTAAACTAAGAACAAGAGCCTGGGCGTGCAGTGTAAAGACAGTGTCTTGTAAATATTAATTCGAGTTTTATAAATCAGTTGATATGAGACATAATGATTGTTATTGAGGATACTAATTGATTGTTGAGGCATGTGGATAGTATATATATGTAGTAATGAATAAGTATGCTTTATTTAAGGATACATAAAGGTTTAGTTGCCTCTTATATTAGATGAGACACCGACTTGGTAAATAATCACCTCCTGTAAAATATTTACTAATATTCGATCAAGGTGTGTAGTAGTCAAGTCATATGGAAAGTTAGTTCATTAATGGGATTAGAGAAATAATGTGTCACAGCATGAATTTGCATATCTATGTCTGGCATAGTTACGTTGTACAGGCGGTAGACAAACATCTAAGATGAACTACCTCTAGTATCGCCCACTCCAAGTTCAACCAGTCGAAATCTTTACTGTTTTAGTGTTTACAGTGTTACTGTTAGTGACTGTTACTGAGTGTACTAGTTACTCCCACAGCACTGTCTGGGTAGGGGTGTCATACTAAAACTAACGAGTTAAAACTCCCAGGTCAAGCTACGTGACAGGTACTGTGTGACGCAGACTAACTTCAGGGTCATTCTCCTGAAAACTGGTCAGCATGGGATGGGATTTTAAAACATCATTCATCAATAAAAAAACATTCTCCTTAATATGAATAAGCAATGCTTAGCCTTAGGACCGACCCCCGATATAACTACAGCAAAGTATTTTATGATTGCGCATGTATTCTTGTACTCCACTCGCGGTGTTTGATTTGAAATTCTAGCAACTCGGCCTCGGGTGATCCGAGTCACGGTTGTGATATTCGAATACGGCCGTTGTTTCTACGGAATAAACTAATATGAATAAGCAATGCTTAGCCTTAGGACCGACCTGCCCACATTAGACTAGTCGGAATTACGAAACTGTCTATAGCATGCGCGCTGAAAACGGCGTCGAGAGCCAAACAAATGCCCGTGGCCATTCAGTTTGCATTCTATGGATTTTGCCACGACACGCGGTGCAAAACTAAATGAATATTAGGTTATTTCTACTAACTGGCTGTCCCCTCGCCGTTTGGGTTGTATTAATATTACTAAATTAATCCAGAACTAAGCAGTCAAGCTAGTGTTGCTGCTGCTGTCATGGTTAATCCGCCCAAGTCTATGTCGTTATTTTTAGCCAAAAGTAACTACGTTAATTCTGTTAATATGTCTGTTATTACATTCCGCAGAGTAAGGCCTATCTAGGCATAAGGCCCTTAATTACATATAAAGCAATCGAATATCAGGTTTTTCCATAGCGGTTAATCTACAATAATACTGGAGGAAAGTAACGAATGCAAGGAACGTTCCATTTCACCCTTCCAGGAGCTCACAACCGTTTATTCTTACCAAAACTAACAAGATGGCGTAATAGCAGGTTGTAATATTATTGATGAATCCCTTCCCATGGTTAATTACGTTAAATAAGTTTGGAATTTCAACAAATGAGGCCTAAATATCGGCTAAAACATCAGAGTGTGCCAAAACACGTCTGATGGGTCTGGGTCCGAACGCCCGACCTCCTCTCGTTGCTTGGAAAGTCGCACCTGACGTATCCAAGCAATGCGTCACGGCCGAGAACCCGCGGCCGCACAAATGTTGGCGATTTGCACACCCGTGAAACCGAGTAGCACGCATCTCTAGATGTGAGTCACTTGGCACTCATGCGCAAATGCACAAGGTGAGCAGCCCACTTCACTGGCATCTTCAAGCTGCTGTTGTTTGCGGTTGTAGAAAAGATTTACCAGAATTGAATCCAAGTATAGTTATGTCTGTAAAGTAGAAGAAATAGTAAAAAAATGTCATAGTGTATTCCTACACTCACCCCTCCATGATAAGGTTAAAGAAAAGCTGAAAGTAGTCCCATAATTGTTTTATTTTAGTGGCGATGCGAGGCGTCAATGACCATCAATAAAGTCTAACGTACCTTCTAAAATAGTAGAATTGTCGGAAATAATCGTTGACAAACCCAATTACGAATACATTTCAAACCCCCAGCGAGTCAAATAAAAAAGCAGAAAAAACACTACCTACACACCACACCAAGCAAGTAGTTGCCAACAAGTTTCTAAACTTTTAAATCAACACCATGTCAGTAACTACCATAGTCACCACCCATCATGTCTAATTATGTATAATCGAACCCACTATTCAATTAAAACTGAACCAACATTTAAACTAGTCGTAGTCTAACCGTATAGTATTGCTAACCATATAGTGTTGATAACCATCGTGGTCGCCAATTATGTAAAGACTAAGACTCGAATATGTGGTTGTGTGGGCAGGCTATAGTGAAATCAATACAGACAAAGAGAAAGGAAGAGTATAAAGTGTAAAGGAAGAGAGAGTCAATCCCTCTGGTTTATTATTTATATGGTACATGGGTTCATTGTAGAGTATCACCACCCCTTTCCCCCTATGGGAAACAAGCATTCTTGGCCCTGCCAATAGGGATCCAACATGCGCTTGGTCACATACACCTGATCAGTAATAGAACATTTGCATTCCCCTCGATGTTGTAAATCGGAATATTTTACACAGGGATTCTACTTCCTGTTCCACACTTGGATACTAAAGCTATTTTTGCCCGTATGTTTTATCTACGACTTAAAAGCTAAGAAGCCACAAGTATCAATTTTGTAAATCATTGATTTGACTCGGTCCTGGTTCGAACTCAGGACCTTCCGCACAGGAAGCTAGCCGACCCGCAATCCGATCTGGTCATATACGTGACGCGTGGGTGTGCGTGCGTGTGTGTATGTACGTGTGTGTGTGTGTGTCTAATGCATGTATTTCTGTCGTTCTCAGAAACTATGTACCACTTTTGTGAAATCAAAAGTGAAACCATTTCAAATAATAGCAGAATCAATATTCATATGAAGGTTTTTATGTTGTGCATATGTCAGTGTTGAATTTATATATTTTTATTTTGATGTTATGCAAATTGAGAAAGCTGTTAAAATAAACCCATAACATCATTTTAACATCCATCTATAACATCATTTTAACATCCATCCATAACATCATTTTAACATCCATCCATAACATCATTTTAACATCCATCCATAACATCATTTTAACATCCATTGTTAACATCATTTTAACACACACAACAAATTCAAACAAGATTTGATTGATTACACTTAAGCCAAAAGAATTGTTTCTTACAAAAAAATGTAAGTACATGTATGGTGTCAATATGCACATGTTCATATTTTCACTTCAGCACAAAATCAAATAAGATATTTTGGATATATTTTGCGGGATAGATTAAATACATGTAGCACAAAGTCAACAATAAAACCCCTGTCACACTTCGCCGGATTGAGCAACGGACAGAATTGTCTAGTCCGGTGGTCTTTGGGCATGATAAGTATTAAAATGTGTCAAAATGTTGCGACATCGGGTCAAAGGCCGCTGGACGAACAGACATAAAACGTACATGAACAAATAGCCAACAGACGAAACAAACTCAAACTGGACAAGAACCGTAGATGTCAATCCGGCGGCATTTGTTCCAAGTTTTGTGCATGTTCAAAACTTGTAACGGATCGGGCCAGATATCAACCGATATGCAACAGATATGCAATGGACACAAACCAGACTTTGCCGGATATCAACGGACTTTGTTCGGTTTCTTTCCATTTCCTCAATCCGGCGAGGTGTGACAGGAGCATAACTATTTGACTTACTACCCCCAAAGAAGGCAAAATCATTAAAAATGTAATGTGGAAACCAAAAATGTGGTACACAGTTTGTGAGAACGACCCATTTATATGTTTGTGTTTTCCGACACTAGGCTGTTTAGTAGGCAGGAAGCATGTTACCACGCCTCGCCTTCTACCCGACATTGGCCTACAACGTTGTGCTTGAGAAGCTTGGGCTTGTCTCGTGGTATAACCGGATTGACGAGACTGTCATTCTTGGTGCTCTTCCGTTTGTATCCACGGCCAACCAGGTAAGTCAAATAAAAACAATAAATGTGCTTTACCTGAACCTGAAGGGATGGGTGTGGTTATGGATTATCACACCAAATAGATGAGAATCAATGCATCATTTAAATCAGTTTATTCTAAAAAATATAGATTTAGCTAAATTAAATTAGTAAATATCTGGAAATTGGATGATTTCATTTATATGAGAATCGTAAATTATTTACATTGGCATGTAATAGACTTGTCTTCAAAAGTTACTTGGCAGTTATCGCACTGAATCGAGCGAGCCAGGTGATAGGAAGGGGCAGGCACATACGCACACACACACACCGCACGCACACACACACGTGTGGTTGTTGGGGTTTTACGTCCTGGCAACATCTAAGGTGATATCAGGATGGGCACCGACTTGTGACAGTGCACACTCATGTCGACCTTATAGTGTTGCCCTATTGAGAAACCAAGCCACCAGCACCATGACCTGATATCCCACTCAGTCACATTATCTTAACACCGAACCAACCAGTCCTTGCCCTATCCTAATAATGCCGATCGCCAGGCTAGGAAGCGACAAGTGTAAATTTTTATGGCATTGGTTTGACTCGACCAGGGTTCGAACCAATGGGTTCGAATCTCGTGATCTATCAAAACTGGAGATGGAACCTCAACTCATTCGGCCAATTCGTCTTGCGTTAAAAAAATATGTGGCATAACATTTTACTGTGATCCACCTCCCTGTGTGCTAATCAATCTGGTGAAAAACATGCTAATGTCATTGTAAAGCACGTCCGTACTTTGTCATTTTCAGTTGGTGAATGAAGAAAATGTGAAAGGAGTTATAACTATGAACGAAGAATACGAAACGCGACTCTTTTGTCCAACAGAACAGGTATGTCATACCCACCTGTCTGTATCTCTGTCTCCCCTCCTCTCTGTGCTGTCTCTCCCCTCCCTGTCCTAATGTCTCCCTGTCCCCCTGCCTCTCCCTCACTCTCCACCTCTCTTCCCCCTCCCCTCACTCCCCTTCTCCTACTTCAACTTCCTCTGCTTCCACCTCTCCCTCTCCCTCCCCCTCTTTCCCTCTCCCTCCCCTCCCCCCCTCTCCCCTCCCTCCCTCTCCCTCTCCCCCTCCTTCTCCCCCTCCCTCTCCATCCCCCTTTCCCTCCCCTCTCTCCCTCTCCCCCATCCCCCTCCCCCTCCCCTCCTCCCCCTCCCCTTCCTCCTCCCCCTCCCCTCCCCCCTCTCCCTCCCCCTCCCCCTCTCCCTCCCCTTCCCCTCTCCCTCCCCCTCCCCTTCTCCCCCCTCCTCTCTCCCCCCCCCCTCCCCCCTCCCTCCCCTTCTCCCTCCCCCTCCCCTTCCCCCCCTCCCCTCCCCTCTCCCTCCCCCTCTCCCTCCCCTTCCCACTCCCCTCCCCTTCTACCCCTCCCCTTCTCCTCCTCCCCTCCCCCTCTCCCTCTCCCTCTAGACCTCTGTGGACGATCGCTCTGGATACATGTAAATAGGAGTAGGCTAGTCTAGTAATAAGAGTAGAACAAAATAAAATAATACATATATGCCAAGAAAATATAAAAAACTAACATAGGCTACTACTAACCATACCAACCAATTATCTATCTGCTACTGAAATGCAGGCAATCAAATAATTTATCAGCAGCTACTGTGTGGTAAGATAACACCGACACTACAACTGGCCAGCATTGAAAACAAGCCTGGGTACCCGGGCTTATATGTTATGGACAGTATAAATACAGCCTCAATTAAAAAAAACACAACAAAAAAACACACCGGGGCACCACAAAATGTCCAGGAGGAGTTTCGGAACCTGCTATCCTAGATGCGGTACTTGGAATTACGGCATGGCTAATGACAGATCATCAGATTTGCCTATTGTTTGTCTCATTTTAAAAGAAAATCCCTAGTTTTATTTAGCATTATCCCTATTTCAGGGTTTTCTCAAATAGTTGCGCAAACGCTTGGTTGAATAAATTCCCACAGGACTGGGCGGCGCTGGGCGTGACCCAATTACGACTAGAGACGCCGGATCTGGTGGCGGCCCCTAGCGGCGACGACGTGCAGCGCGGCGTCGACTTTCTGCTTGACCACCGGAAGAGGGCGACCAGCGTCTATGTGCACTGCAAGGCGGGGCGCACGCGCAGTGCCACCATTGTGGCCGCCTACCTGATGACGGTAAGAGTTCTCGTTGTTTCTTACAATAGTTGTTTTTTTGTGGGGGTATATCAGTTGATTAAGAAAGGTAAATTTCAGTCGAGGACCGTTGGTCTTCCCAGGGTTGTCAACCCTTACGGTTTCGCCATAAGGTGTGCAATATTTTATGGCCCCGATAATCACCTTATGCTGATTTGCCAATGTTGGCAACCCTGCAAAACGGGAGACGGATGGTCAACTCATTCGGCCATCTCGTCTGGGTTCGAATCCCACGACCTACCAAAACGGGAGACGGATGCTCAACTCATTCGGTCTGGTTACATGTAAAATATTCCGATTTAATTCATTGGTGGGGGAATGCAAATGTTCTATTATTGATCGGGTATACGTGACCAGGTGCATGTATGTGTATACGTAGGTGCTGGTGGTGCCTGAGTGAGATGTAAATAGACATAGTGGTGATGGCAGGGCTGTGTGTAAGGGGCACTCATAGCCTACCCCATCCCCCCTATGCTAGGTAGGATCACCACACTCAGGCTCAAGGCAGGTGGTGGCCAGGGGAGCCACGCAGCTTGGTGGTGGTGGGCAGATCACTGGTAACCATGGGGACCAGGAATGCTGGATCCCTATTGGTAGAGCTAAGAATGTTTGTTTCTCATTGGGGGAAAAGGGTGGGGTGATACTCTACAATGAACCCATGTACCATATAAATAATAAACCAGAGGGCTTGACTCTCTCTCTTCTTTCACCCTTTATACTCTTCCTTTCTCTTTGCCTTTATTGATTTCACTATAGCCTGCCTACACAACCACAGAGTCGAGCCTTAGACTGTACAATGTGTTAATTGAAGTTGCATTGTCCGATGGTTTTGAATTTCTGTCATTTTCTGAGATAAATGTCTTATGTTGATCGTTATAATCTACCTTACTTCAGTTTGAAGTATCTTTTATATTAAAGGTCTGACTTTTGAGATATTTGAAGTGCAAACATGCTAAATTACTTTTGGTAAGCATGCCAACACTCCGATACCATAAGGCTTCTGCTGTATTTTTGTCCATTTTCAGATACACAAATTATCTCCGGTAATGGCGGTGCAGTCAATTCAGGAAAAACGACCGCACATTAGTGTTCGCGCTCCACAAAGACAGGCCCTCAGAGAATTCCATGAAACACTTCAGGCCAAGGAACAGACTGCCGTCAAATGACAGCAGGCCACATGCAACTAACCAGACCCATTTTATTCTCATTTCTGAGTTTCCAGTCATAGCCACGGTGAGGCAAAGGATATCTTAGTCAAGTAACTGAAAACGGTACTGAGGCCAAATAACTAAAAAAAGTTGGTGATTGTCCTTTTGATCACACAAATCATGATCGAGGGGACGGTTTTTATTTATTCATTCCCCCCCCCCCCCCAGTATTTTTCTTTTCAATATTGGACCACCCTAGACTGATTTAAGCATTGCATGTCATTCATTTACACATCACGATGTTTTCAGTCAAACAATGAACACCGTATTCTCATTTAGAAATGTATTATATCATTCAGCTCTAGAAGTTACAATTTTGGAAATTAAATATTTTCATTTTCACATATGTTTGAGACCTAGGCATGTAAGACAACCATACAGTTATGTAATGGTTTCTAACACTTACAAAAGTTGAATTGCTGCTACCCTGACACATTTTTTAACAGTTAAAAAAAAAATCAGGGGCGGGCGATTTTCCAGGCACGGGCGCGGACGATTACCAATTTATATAGTGTAAAACCTCTTTATACCGACCCCGCTACAGATCGACCACTCCCCTATATCGATCGCCGAACCCAGCGAGGGGGATCACGTGACACAGGTGACGCGGTGGATCGACGATTGAATAAACGGCACTTAGCATTCAGACTTCTAAGCGTTCGCGTCTGTTACTTTACTACATGGTGTCAGATGTGGCGGAACAGCTTCAAACATGGCGCTAACAGGACTAAAACCGCCGGCTCCTCTGAGTTTGAAAGGGAACTTGGCTATTAATTGGCGAGTATAGCACGGGGCCTATGAGTTATACGCCGGTACCACTGGACTGTCTTCTAACAGCGAGAAAGTGCGATGTTGAGCTTTTTTGCATGTGGCGGGCCTAGAAGCGCAGAAGTTGTTCCATAAAATGAACCTGGAAAGCAGCGACCTGGACAAAATAAGAGCTATAACAACTGCGTTCTGGGACTACTGCCATGGAAAGTCCAACGGCACTATCGTACGTTACAAGTTCAATAGTTACAACCAGACTACACAAGACATGGAAACGTATATACGTGAGTTACAGTACCGCATTGAACTTTGTGATTACGGTGATACCTAGGAGTCGATATTATGTGATAGACTGGTATGTGGTATCAAAAGCAATGTAGTGCGGGACAAGTTATTACAGACCTCAAACCTTGAATTGGAGCGGTGTTTAGAAATATGCCGCCTAAGCGAGCACAGCTCAGAGCAATTAGGGGGTGGCACGGATAGCACTTATGATACCAAAGTGCATGCTGTAAGTCGTCACAAGAGGCAAAGGTCACGCCCCCCAGCACGCCCACTGGCATGTGCCGGTAATGACAACCGGCGAAGCGAGAACTACAGACACGCCCCCAACCACCCTAATTGCACTAGGTGTGGGTATTCACACCCTCGCGACAACTGCCCAGCCAGGGGAAAAGAGTGCATTACATGCGGCCGCATTGGGCATTTTGCAAGAGTGCAAGGGAGGTCAACGGTAACCAACGCCTGTAAATGCACTGGACGTGGATGAAGAGGGCACACCGGTGGAATGGTTAGCGGATGATACAGACGAGGAAGAGCCAAGTGACTTGTTCGTAGTTGCTATGGACAAAACCAGGGAGCGTTGGGATTATGGTTTGAAACAGTGCAATTCTGCGGTGAGACGGTAAAATTCAAACTGGACAGTGGCTCTGAGGCCAGCATAATACCCGAGAGCATCTTCATGTCATTACCAAACATGGAGCTGAAGAGACCAAGGTGTCTGCTTGTGACATATTCCAGGGAGAGGATCTGTCCGCGCGGGGAAGTCACGATCAGCATATGAGGGCACCCTATCCTGTTCCAAGTCATCGACAATGGATGCGCAATATTAGGGAAGGATGCCTGCATTCAGCTTAACCTCCTGAATCGTCTAATATCGATGGAAGCCGACAAGAAGCACCCGCAAATCGACGACGAGGCTCAATCACTGGTAAATAAATAGTATAATGTATTTAACGGTCTTTGTTGCATCAAGTTGATTGATTAATTGATTGGTGGTTGCTTTGCGCCGTGTCGGCAGCATAGGCCATATTCATGGTGAGAAATTATGTGCCAATAGGCACTCATTAAATTAGAAAGCTCACAATCATATATTTGTGGTCAAGTGAAATAAATTCCCATAGAAAAAGAAAAGTTTTATTAATAATTGATAGAATTTATTTAGTAAACTATATGAGGTGGTACAGTCCAGCTGTCCTCAAAAAGGCTAAAATGTTTTCTTGTTTTACTTTAGTAAAAAGGTCATGCATACTGTCTGCAGTGTAGAATTGGTGGCGCAGGGCCAAAACATCAACGCAACTTACTAAAATGTATTTGAGTGTCAGCGGGGACTGACACCCAATACATTCAGGGGGAGGTTACCCCTTGAGCAGAAAAGCATGTGTAAGCCACGAGTGGCCAATACGGCAGCGGCTAAGGACCACTTGGTCCCGTCGACCTCCCGCATGAGTCTGTGGTGGTTTCCCCACAGATGGTTCAATTTCTTTAAGTTTATTAATGTTTTCATCCCACTCATGTTGCAATTTGGATTTTATGTGGGTGGCTATTAGTGGTTTCACATCAGAGTGAGGGATCAGACACGGTTGCATCAAAGTTAATGCTACTATACATGTTGATGAAAATGCTGTTGGCATCAAAACGGCTGGGGATATCTTTATACAAGAAATGGACAATATCTTAAGGGATCTCCCAGGTGTAGACGTAGTCGCAGATGATATTCTGATTTACGGTGGGAACATCAAAGAACACAACAAGAGATGGAGTCTGTCCTGAAACGTGCACAACAAGTCGGGTTAAAGTTAAATCCAGAAAAGTCAAAATTGTGTAAGTCACAAGTAGAGTATGTGGGCCAATTATTAACTGGTGATGGCCTTAAGCCGAACCCTGACTGAATCCAGGCGATTACGGAAATGCCTACACCCACAGACAAGGCCGGTGTACAGAGATTCTTAGGAATGGTGGGATATGTGCATAAGTTTATTCCAAATCTCTCAGACATCGCTAAGACCTTAAGGATCTTACTGTCTAAAGATGTCGCTTGGCACTGGGATAATGAGCAGAATGAAGCGTTATTAAATTAAAAGAATTGTTAAAAACAGTGCTGGTGCTGAAATATTATGAGGTAATGAAGCCATTAAAGATGCAGGTAGACGCTTCCATGACAGGGCTTGGTGCTGCACTTTTTCAGGACAATCAACCAGTCAGCATGGCATCCAAAGCGCTAAATACATGCCAAGGGAATTACGCAGTTATCGAGAGGGAGATGCTTGCGATCTGTTTCGGCTGTGCAAAATTTCACAATTACATTTTCGGAAAGCAGATCATAGTCGAAGCGGATCGCAAGCCGCTCATAAACATAATGTTGAAGCCGCTACATACATTAACGGCGAGGTTACAAAGGATGAGATTACGATTACAGAATTATGATCTAAAGTTAGAATATGTAAAAGGTGTTAACATGTTCTTTGCTGATGCTTTGTCTAGAGCACATACCACAAAGGTTGAACGAATGAACTTATACAATGATCATATGTCTGTTGCAGCAGTAGAGTACAGTGCAGACGAATTAGCAGACATTACACACACGACAGCACAGGACCACACACACTGCAGCAACTCATCAAGTACATCCGTGACAGATGGCCAGCTCAAAACTGCTGAATACCCCTTGGTGTTAAACCATATTATACCTACAGGGACGAATTGATGGTACAGAGTAATCTCGTAATGAAACAAAACAGAATAGTAATTCCGAAAGTACTACAAAAACAAATGCTAAACACACTACACGCCGCACACTTAGGTATAATTAAAAGCAAACAGATGGCACGTGATAGTGTTTTTTTTGCCAGGGCTAGACAGCCAACTACAGGACAACATTTCCAGATGCCAGATATGCCAGTTCATGAGAGCTCGCCCACATAAGTCATGAGATCCCAGATATTCCTTTCTATAAGGTAGGTGTCGATCTGTTTCAGTGTAAAGACAGCAACTATATGCTAATCGTAGACTATTATTCTAAGTACCTGGAGGTGATACAGCTACCGGAAACAACTAGTAAAGCCGTAGTAGAAAACATGAAACAAATATTCGCCAGACATGGGATCCCTAAAATCATTGTATCGGACAACGGTCCACAATTTTCTAGTGATGGGTATGGGAATTTACAAAAACATACAATTTCACCCCAAAATTGTCAAGCCCTTTATATCTGAGAAGTAATGGCCAGTCTGAAAGGTGCATACAAACAATTAAATCGCTATTTAAAAAAATCAATGATCGACGCATCAGATTTTAACCTGGCGTTGCTATATTACCGAAAGACAACAATGCACGGTTTGGGGCATCCCCAGCACAGCTCTTGATGTGCAGGAAATTAAGAAGTAGGATACCAGTACTACCAGAACTACTCAGCAAAAGCAGTTGTATCGAGAAAAACCCAAATACAACACACAGACAGAAAGCATACCATGACATACGTGCCACAAAGCCACCCAAAGCATTACATGTGGACGAACATATCCGATACTTGAACCACCGAAATGAATGGAAAAGTGGAACAATAACACACATAAACACGCAACACAGCAGAGACCACCACATCCAGAATAGTGAAAACAAAACTGTACGCAGAAACAGAACACTAATTACACGAGCACCGGAGCCACTCACCAGCAAACCACACCACATTACTACTCATGAAAGTACATTAACACCTAAGAAACTATATACTCTACGTAGGCAGGGCAATGAAACCGCTGAACCGTCTAGCGTACTAGACAATTAACACATACAGTTAGTTTTAAGATTCTAGTACAGCAGAGCACCACAAAATATGCTGGTCTACGTAGAGTATATAGTATATTATATTATCGACATTGGCCGTATTCGCGTGTTACTTGTAAGTGGCCAATGACATATGATATTTCTTGCATTGTATACATGTTTGTTGTTAATTTAGTTAGTTGTGACTATATGGTCAAGCGGATCCGAGTGAGATCAGATAACTTAATTGGCAAGATTTGAATGCATTGCATACTGTAATAATATTGGTTAACTGACATTTTCAGATGACAGTTAATAACAGACGAAGTTGCATGTAGATACCCAGAAACTGTACTATTATATAATGACCTGTTGCTGTTTTAGGTCAAGGATACATGGACTCAATTTCTACTCTTACTCTGTTTGTATCTTTGGCTCGCCGGCTGGTCACCATAGAGCAAATAGACACGGTCCTTTGACTCAACTCTCCTCATTTCTATGTCCTATTCTTTTTCTCCCAGGCTTACATCACCCCAGGTTTCAACTATCCTATCGCCCATACCTAACTCTTTCTTGTTTGGGCATCATGTTCTAGCAACATATAAGGTCATATATGAATGGGATTATAATTACCCAATTGTTGTCATTTACATCCTAATTCCTTGGTATTTTGCTTAATGTTAATTGGTAAATATAAAAAATCTAAGTAATCCACAAAATCACAAAGATCTTTCATCCTTGTATTTTATTGCATTTTTCCTATTGCTAAAAACTGCTACCACTGATATAGCATACATTAAAAATAATATTTGCAACATTAGCAACTTTATCTTCAATATGACATGTGATTTAAACCTATAGCATTGGCATTATCACTTCATATCAGGTACAAAATAATACAAGAACAGTAATTCTCTTAAGCTAATAGGTGTTGGTAAGAGGTTAAAGGTCAATTTCACGAGACTTGAATAACAGGGATGAAAGTAGTATCCAGTAAAAATCATGGAAATCAAGCCGAAATGATCACTCCATTGACGAATTTCCGTGAAAGCATGGATCTTCTCCCATGGACTTAGCACTATCAGGGAATCACGGGGAAAATGCTGGAACTCAGGTTTCACCTGTGTTGTGTCTAACTCGTTCTTGTTTACGTTTATGTTCTAGCAAAATCTACAGTCATTTGAGAACAGGTTTCGAATGACCCAATTGTTGTCATAAACATCCGGATTCCTTGCCATTTTGTTTAATGTTAATCGATAAATATAAAAAGTCATGGAAATCCATGAAATCGCAAAGATCTTTCAACCCTGTGAATAAGAGCTTGAAAAGCTATACAAATTGTGCATGTTACCTGTAGACTGCAATGAATAATATATGGGGAAAAAAGATTTAAAATACTATTTATAGACATGTAATTTATTTCTCACATCATGTTAAAAGATTGTTAGTTCTTAACTTAATAAATGTTTAGTCCACTATGATCTGGTTGTTGTGTTGCGAATTATAACTAAATTCACACCTCCAATAAATGGCATGTACTTTTAAAATTCCACAGCACTTTTCCTGTCATACAAAATACTATTTACAGTAATTACAGCAAAGCTACTTATGACTACCAACCTAAGCTTTAGCTTTATCTCTACCTTACTAATCTACCAGAGCAAACTAGTTAGTGTGCACGCCTAAGGCACCACCACCCATACAGGTTTCGACCTGGCTGTTTTAATGGAATTCCCCACATCTTATCTTTAACATTATAGATGAAATTCTGATTCTCACTATTAATCAAACCCATGGAAATCTACTTGCTGTTCCACTCTAGTTCCCATAATTAATAATGCCAGTGTTCATTTGTAATGTAGACAGCTGGTCTTTTCTGTTAGTTTTATTTTTGCACCCTCTGACTTTATTGCAAACAGATTCACTAAGCATAGTATTTGCTCTACTTCCCACCAATCTTCTGAATCTATAGCTTATAAGTGTTGGTTTGCTTCCTCGCCACAGTTGTATTTTCTCCAAAATATTACTAACTGGGCAGGAAAGAAATTTGAATATAAACATTGGACCCAAGCACTAATATTGGTTCCCTTCCTGCAGCATGCTTTGTCCATATCTGCCCACCTGATGTATGTCTCTCCCCACCCCTCCCAGTCAAATGATATCCCCTCCCAGTCAAATGATAATATAATCTGCAATATATAATCTAGAATTGCAGTTTGTGGGCTGATATGCACGCCATAAGCTTGTACAAATATACAGATTTTTGGTTCGGAATTATATATTGGCAAAGAACATTATTATTCTTGGGCGACGGAGTGGGGACCATGATTATGTAACAGAGAAGCAATGGGTGCCCCACTCACTTTGTGACATAAGCACCTATATGAAAATGTGATAACACATAGCGACTGAGATTGTGATGTGATGTTCATACTTAAAAGACAGTTAATAATTATTGAAATGTTCCATTCATGCACCAGAAAGAGTGCCATTGAAGGAGAGAAGCATTGATATATGTTTGTTGTAACTGTTGATGACTACTTGTTACCACGGGACCACTGGACAAACACACCCAGCCCTTCTGCATATATTAGGGACACCACCTGCAGTCGGGGTTGAGTGACAGCTTCCCCCTATTAGGGCGTCGCCCACCCAGGCTGTAGAGGGTGTCTGATTGGCTGGCTGTGTGAGTCAGGTCACCTGCATTCCTTATACCTGACACAGAGACCCCACATGAAGCACTCTTGGAGAGAACTCCACTTTTTACACTCGAAATAGCAACATCTATTCCAAAGACACTGAGCTGTGTGCAACAACCATTGAACTCATATCAGGTTCAATGGGCTGTAGGCACTGATTCTGATATACACCAGCAAGAATCATGAGGATCTGTGTGGGCTGTTGGTAAGAGGTGAGGGTGATAGGTCGCCAGTAAGTGAACAGGAGTTGATGCCAATAAAGCGCAACCTCTTCACTGTCAATCTTACGCGACTTGTCTTCCTTTCTTGCTTATGAGTTGTTGAGAGTAATTACAGGTGCAGACTGACAGACAATTGTCAGAACACACCTGTGGAGCATAGTAATGTTTGGGGTTCCGACAGCCGAGCCCCGACATATTACAAGCTTATCAAATTCCAAGACTTTCCAGGTTTTCAGGGACCCATACAAACCGTGATATTCCTATGTCCTATTTATTTTTAATGTGAAGGGCTATATACATATATATATATATATATAGATATATATCAAATATAATATATATATATATATATATATATTATATATATATAATATATATGTAGTGGTCTGCACTGACTTCTCAGGCAAGTAACAGTATAGACAGGCAGGCATGGGTAGTGTGGTGATATCAGGGAGCCTAGGTGGTGTAATGGTTAGCACATTGGCCCGGAATGCAAAGAGATGTGGGTTCGAGTCCCGCTCTAGGCGCACTATTTCCCCTTTTCATCACACCCCATGACACATATTTATAAGATCAACCTAGTATATTTATGGACGAGGCTATTCGCAGAGCTGCTTTGCTCTGCGAATTAGCAGAAGAATGATTATTATTCGCAGAGCTGCATGGGATTTCTTGTACTACTTAAATGTGAATTGTAAAGTCTACTAGGTGATGAACATGAAATGTGTCACATTTGTAGAAGTGTTGAACTGTGTAATGTGAACAGCGTAACGGGAGTAATGATCCAAAGGATGCAGTTTTATCATGTAAACCTTAATTACCATTCCAAGTTATTTTCAAATAGCTCTGTCAATAAAATAATTAGAAGAAATTATATCAATTTATATAAATTATGTGATAGTTCTGTTAATTTGAGATTTTATATCCGTCACCTACAAAACGTTACACATTGGAATTGTTGCGTAATGGTGTCCTCGGAAACATCATGGTTATGGCCATCACTTAGTGTCTTTATGACCAGCTGTGATCTTGTTGCAGCTCTGTGAATTACAGTATTGGTGGCTATAATTCGCAGAGAAGCAGCTCTGCGAATAGCCAGTACACTAAATAATTACTTAATGCATTTAATTAGTTCAATCTCGCTACTATATGTATATATATTTTGTGTCAGTTTAAATATATATTGGCGTTCTCTGTGGCGGAGTGGTTAGAGTGTCTGACTTTTTTCTAGGTCAGACTCCTAATCTGAGGGTCGGCAGCTCGATTCCCCGTGCCCCCAGCTCTGCCAATTTGGATTTCCACCGATGTGTATAACGTACAGCGTCATCAAAGGCCGGTTGCTCTCATACCATGTCTATGTGGTGTGGGAGGTTAAAAATCCCTTGGGTCGGTAAAAGTGTAGGCTCGGGCTTTCTATCGACCAGCAGTGGAGTGGGGAAGACCAGTCGTCTGAGACTGGGATTTCCCCTGCTTGGGACAAGTAATGTACCAAAAAAAAAGAGACAAATAAGTGTTCACACTTCCTGTCTACCATTCGCTATATCGCTATATTTAAATTGACTGTCCGAGCAGGTCTGGAGGCGGTAGTGACCACTCACAGGTGGCGCCATAGTGGCAGAAGCAGGAACTAACTCCTATGACAGGAGGATAATAGGTAATAACTAATATGTAGAAGAGAACTGATAAGTGGTAGTGTCCTTGTTTATATTTCCATTATAGATTATACAGCACACATATATATATATTTATACTGGAACAAAATCGTCAGCTAAAACAATGAACACTAAATAAAGTATTAAAACACACAAATTTGTCTATATATTGACTTGTCAATTTTATTAGCTAAATGTTAAATCTAAATAATGCACTACATAAAAGAATCCGTGGATTAAAGCTGTTCAATGATGGTTTCACATTTTCTAAACCGAATCATTGACCTAGATTTGATCCTACACACCTAACTTAGATACTCGTGTACTCATAAACAAAATCTATTGCTACGTAAAGGGGATACTCAAGTTAATAAAACCTTTCGCTGCTGAAGCCGATGATGGGTAGCATTTTGACAGGCACAATCTTGTTTTAATTGTTCCCATTTTCATTTCAAATATTTCCAAAATTATCATTTTAAAATATAAAGTTATTTCAAAGTAAAGCAATAGTTATCTAAAAAAAGATCATGGTAGAAATTCAAAAATCTGCGGATTATGTAATTTTTATTAAATAATTAATTGACACATGTTTAATTACTCCGTAATACACCCATTTTAAATAGAGAGATATAATGTGGCCGAAGGAGGGACTGGGGGGGGGGGGGGTGATACGAACTGGTGCATTCTGACGAAAAATATGGATACATTTTTTTGTAAACAAGCTAAACTGATTTTTTGGATTACAAATTAAAAGTGGGGGTTTATTTTGCTATATTTTATGGAGATCTGCCAAATCGGCGACTTGGTTCTTCTGTACACAACAAAGGTTAAAAACCGCGAAAAACAAACAACCCCAAAAACCACACACACTGATCAGTCTCTATATATGTGGACTCTGCAATTTTAAAGTTGCATAGTCCGATGGTTTGAGCTTGTCATTTTCTGAGATAAATATATTAGGCTGATCGTAATAATCTACCGTACTTTATTTTGAAGTAACTTTGATTTGAAATGGCTACCTTTCGAGACATTTTAAACGCCAACATGCAACATTAATTTTGGCAAGCATGCCAAAACTCTGACACCATAGGCTTCTGCTGTAAGAGGTTCTATTAAATTGCCTCAGTATTCCCTTCTACGTGGCGACAAATATTTAATAAATGCACCAGTATCTAAGTTACATATCTAGAATCAAATCTAGATAATTGTTTTGGTTTTGAAAATTTGATGTTTTCATCGGACTATGGCAGCTTAAAATAATTAACTGGAAGTAATACATTGAATTCGTGTTATATGAATATAAATGCAAGTTTACTATGTATTTCTCCCTTACAATGTAATACAGTGGCTTCCACAGGGACGAACTCTCTAAGATCCACAGCAGCTGTTTAGATATTCTTCGCATCTTACCAGACACACAAGTTTATGAAACCGGTGTGGCGGTTTCAGCCATGCGCCAGTTTCAGCCGTGCGCATAGACTCAATCTCAAGGCATTGTCAATGGTCGTGAGCAATCTTCCTACAGAAAATACAGAAAAAGTGAAATATCTCTAAACCCACACCACCTATTAACAAATCGCTTGGTACACATATAGAAAACATCTTTACCAAAAAGATTCTATTAAATTTATAAGGTTAGGGTTCTTGATTTCTATTAATTTTGAATAAAACTAATGTTTTGCACTGCGCATACCGTCAAACTCAAGGCATTGTCAATGGTGGTGAGCAATCTTCATACAGAAAATCCAGGAAAAGTGAAATATCTCTAAAACCACACCACCTAGAAACAAATCGCTTGGTACACATATAGAAAACATCTTTACCAAAAACATTATATTAAATTTATAAGGTTAGTGACTCACAACCATTGACAACGCCTTGAGTTTGAGTCAATGCGCAAGGCTGAAACTGATAGTGAGCTGAAACCGCCACACCGGACGCGGTGGGTGAATCGGTAGATCACAGGCTTCCTGTGTGAAAGGTCGGGAGCTCGATTGCCGGTCGAGTCAAACTAATGACTTACAAAATTGATATTTGTTGCTATCTAGTCCTGCGCCCGGCATTAATAGGATGGGCCGAGGACTGGTTAGCTCAGTGTCAGGATAATGTGGCTGCATGGGATATCGGGTCATGGTGCCGGTGGCCTGGTCTCACAGTGGGACATCCGGTTCCTGTGTGGCAGGTAGTGGGATTCTAACTCGTGTGATTTAAACCCCCTCCGAGTCAAAGCAATGACGTACAAATTTATACTTGTCGTTGCCTAGCCTGGAAGTTTGCATTACTAGGATTGGGAAAGGAACAGTGGAATGAGAAAGACCGATTATATCAGCATTAAAAATGTCCCCTGCTTAATCAATGAATGTATTAATACAATTAAACAACTTGGCTTTAGTACTAGAAATGGCTAGTTACCCCAGCTTTAGTACTCATATATGTGGGAGTAGAGTTGATAAATTGATAGAGAATGCAACAAACTAGTTACCCCAGCTTTAGTACTCATCTATGTGGGACTAGAGTTGATAAATTGATAGAGAATGAAACAAACTAGTTACCCCAGCTTTAGTACTCATCTATGTGGGACTAGAGTTGATAAATTGATAGAGAATGCAACAAACCAAGATGACAGCCACTGAATTCTCTCAATTCAAGTTTAAAAGTCTATTAATGTACAAGATTTCATCAATTTTTTACTCCAAAAGCAGCGAGTTATGATAGATAAATATCTGAACAATATATTTAGTTTCTTAGATTAAGAATTCATGTGGCTATGTCCATAACCGAGCCTTCCGACAAGTTCCATATATGGTTGCTTAGCAGCCGTGTAATATGATACCCATCCTGATATGACCTTAGATGTTGCTAGGACGTAAAATAACAAACAACATGTAGTATGCTACAGTGTGAATAACGACTCTAGAAGATACTCGGTAAAATGCGTCCAAGGATATTTTCAACTGACTCCTAGCATTCCAGTTGACTGCAAAACAACAGCGATAGTTGACCATATCTACAGTAACTGTTTCCAAAATCTTTTGTTCAGAACTTTGTGTCCTAAAATTCTATACAAAACACAACATTTTTGCTTTTTCAATCAAAATTGCTTGTCATACGAACTAAACAGTGGATTTATGTGTTAAATTAATAAAAGCATTCTATCTGTTGATAAAACTGACATTAAAGGAGAAATATGGATAAAGGACACTGTTATGAGCAGAAAGTTTGTAACAAAATGGACGCCCACTCTGATCTATTTGACCTATTACAAGGCCTTGTTTTTCATTCTAACTGCCAAATTTGCCGTCGCTTGCTTCTCACACATGTCCTTACAGGGATATCATCAGAATATTTGTGAGTGAACTTGTGCTTGTAAAATGACAATTGCTGTGAAGCTGGTATTGGATGTACCCATGACTGAAGCTGAGCACAAAAGCTATACGCACGTGAATATGCCTACTTATTGGGGTGTACGGTCTTGAAAGTGCTAGTCCTGCGAGAAGGGTCCACAACGAAGAAAGGATGAAAAACGAGTTCCCACTGGGTAATATCGATCATACCCTTGCAGGATGAGTTTCCCATTCATTAAGTAGTGATATTGTGTGATTTAAACAGAAATAAATGTAGATCAATTTCAAATATACTTCAAACAATTTAATCTGTGCAAAAGATACATAAATATGTGATAATGTCTGAAAAATAAACAAAATAAACTAGACAAATAATATTTGACTACACTGCTAGCTCTGTGGAGGTCTAGCCTGGTCCCCTGGCATTCATTTGCATGGGCAGAGGCACAGGGGTTTTCATCTATTATCACTCACTTTCCAACCTGGTCCCCTAGCCTTTGTACCGGAAACAAGTTTAAACGAGCTCAAACGAGTTCAATCATGGCTGGTTGGGTCGCACCGTGGCTAGTTGGGTCGCTCCGTTTAGCGCTGAATATGCTTATGAGTCCTGCTTTGTTTAAGAACCGGAAGTCACGTGACTAGAAACCCTCCCCCCTTCTTCTGGTGTGAATGCACACCAGTAACCATCTAAATGCTGCTTCCAGTTATTTTTAATCCTATCCCAGAAACGGTGTCATTAGTAATACAATCCTATCTCAGAAGCATCGTATTAGATAAATATAGTGATTCTCGATGCGATCCTATCTCAGAAGCAGTGTATTAGATAGACATCAGTGATTCTCGATACAATCCTATCTCAGAAGCAGCTTATTAGATAGACATCAGTGATTCTCGATACACTATAACCCCGTTAAACCAAACTTGAAGGGACACTAGAAATTTGTTTGGATTAACCGATCATTGGTTTAACCGAGCTTTGATTTTGACTTGGCTTTGGCAAAAACGGGGGTGCATTATGAATGTACAATGTATGTGGACACTATCATTATTGTTTTTTATGTATATACAGTTTAACCCCATTAAACCAACCTCGGTTAAATCAAACGATCAGTTAATCCAAACTTTTTTCGGCGACCTGGCAAAACACTAACATTTATCATATAAAAAGGTCTCAGATGACCTTAAAACCACATGAAAGTTTGGTTTAACTGTACCGGAAGTGGCCTGGGACTGACAATTTTGTTTTGATTAACCGATACTTTGGATTAACCAACTTTGGTTTAACCAACTTTTTTATATGATAAATGGTAGTATTTTGCCGGGCCGCCGAAAAAAGTTTGGATTAACCAATCGTTTGGTTTAACCGAGCTTGGTTTAACGGGGTTGTACTGTACAATCCTATCTTAGAAGCAGCGTATTAGACATTGGTAATTCTAGATGCGATCCTATCTCAGAAGCAGCGTATTAGATAGTCATCAGTGATTCTCGATACAATTCTATCTTAGAAGCAGCGTATTACTATTAGATAGACATCAGTGATTCTCGATGCAATCCTATCTCAGAAGCAGCGTATTAGATAGACATCAGTGATTCTCGATACAATCCTATCTTAGAAGCAGCGTATTAGATAGTCATCAGTGATTCTCGATACAATTCTATCTTAGAAGCAGCGTATTAGATAGTCATCAGTGATTCTCGATACAATCCTATCTTAGAAGCAGCGTATTAGATAGTCATCAGTGATTCTCGATACAATTCTATCTTAGAAGCAGCATATATTAGATAGACATAAGTAATTCTCCACACACTTGTGTGATTCATCGCAACACTTTGTGTAACAATAGTTTACTAATGCCTTGCGGGACTTTGACTTGGGGAGACACTGATAGAGACTGTTTAGTTGGTTCGTTGTTGGAGTTTTACGTCCTGGCAACATCTAAAGTTATATATCAGGATGGAGACTTGGATGAGACTTAGACGAGACTTAGAAGAAGTGCTTCGCCATCAAGGAAGCAATGTAGATGAGGCCAATGGACGCAGTCAATTGTTGACTTCCGCTATCTGGAAATAGCAAAGAAAGGCAGTGTAGATAAAAGATTCAACCCTAACCAGAGTAGAGGTGAGTGACAACCGACAACCTGCAGAGTCAGGTTAAAATATCAAATTTTCTAAACCAAAACAATTATCTAGATTTGGACTATGCAGCTATAAGAAATCTTTTGGTATCGGTGTCGTGGTTTTAAAGGGTACCCGGTTTCAAATGGGAATTTTCGCCATGCGCATGCGTCAAAATCGAATGGCATCTCCGCCAGATTGAGGTGGTACTCACGTTTAAGATATTTCAAATTTAGCCATATATATCAACAGTATACATATATAGATATATATATATATACATATATACATATATACATATCATCATCATCATCATCATGCTGTCGGTCACGATGCGACAAAGACTGCTTTCATTACTTGACTGCCGCTCTCCTTTGTGCGGTTGTACATTTCATGAAAGCTGCCTGCAAAAGTGTTGAAGTGCTGCTGGCTTTTGCAAGTTACCAGTGGCACTCTCTCGGGGAGCAAATAGAGGTTTCACACCGGCAAGAACATGTCAAGACAGGCGCAAAACTATTTATCCCTGCAGTGGCTGGTCGGGAGATGTTGGGAGTTCCATACATCAACCGCCCTTAATGCTGCCGCAGTGACATGGTTTTCTGTTTAGGGTTTGCTCCCTTAGCCTTCGGTTCTGTCAAGAACCTGTACCACAAGGCAGTGGTTTACAACTCTGCAGGGCAGGGGCGTCAAACTCCCTGAGGTATTGCTATGCCTGCAATACCTGCATACCACATATATATATATGTATATATATATGTATATATATATATGTATATATATATATATATGAAAACAAAACTAGATAGCCCTGATAGTAAAGCTAAGATTCCATGCGGTATGAGAATGCGGCAAAAAATGGGAAAGCATGTAAACGCACAGTACAGTGCTTCCATATGTCCGAATGCGGAAAGTGGATCGCTGTGAGGACTGATCGGTGCGAATGTGAATGTCAATGCTGCCCCATTTGCCATAGTTTGTATGTTTGTTGTTTTACATCCTAGCAACATCTGAGGTCATATCAGGACGGGTACCGACTTGTGCAGTTCGCGCTCATGGCAACTTTATAGTGCTGTCCCACTGGGAAACCAGGCCACTGGCACCATGACCTGATATCCCACTCAGTCACATTATCCTGACACTGAGCTAACCAGTCCTTGTCCTATCCTAATAATACCGAGCGCCAGGCTAGGAAGCAACAAGTATCCATTTTTAAGTCATTGGTTTGACTCGACTAGGGCTCGAACCCACGACCCCACGATCTACCAGCACGGGAGACGGGCGCTCTAACTCATTTCCATTTGCCATAGGAAACAACGGTAACTTTGACTTTCCTTCACAAATTTGTAAAAAGAAAGACCGAAAATTGCATCGATATCTATAGGCCCTACCGCGTATATGGAATCTTAGCTTAAGATTTATTTTAATGACCTTCTCAAACCGGGAACTTTATCAAACTGCAGCAACTGCAGTTTGAAAGCACCATTCGATTTTGACGCATGCACATTGCGAAAAGGCCCGTCTTAAACCGCTTAGCCTACCCTTTAAAACCGCGACACTGGATTCATTTGTCTACCAGGTCGATTTGTGCAAAACCAAATATTGCGTCCCTAAGCAACCACCATGACGGGTAAAACAAACACACACACAGTAAGGGCATAATCGATTAATCAACTCGGATCACCCCAGCCACTTTTTGGCGCATGCGCAAATCCTACAGACTCGAGTCGAATTATCGAATACGCTTCTCCACGCTCAGGGTGAAAAAAATGGTGGCTTAATCCAAAACCTTTTTTTGTAATAACCAATATAACTACAGCAAAACAGGATTTAAAGTATTGTATGACTGCATGGTTATATTTCCATTTAATTAATCTGGGTTATTAAAAAAAACATAAACATTAAAAAAACACACAGGACTTGTACTGCTACAAGACGGCACCAGCACAAATGTGACGTCATCGCTCCTAGCCACCCCCAGCCAAGAGGTGAGTTACTGGGGTTGGATCATTTTGCAAATGGCCCATGTATTTTTTAGAAAATAGGCACACCTCGGGGTGTTCTATTTGAAATTCTGACGACCGGGATGATTCGAATGGTCCGGACCGTCATAATCAATGTCTTTAAAAATGCATACAGAGCTCACCTGGTTATTCAGACCCAAAACCTGGCACTGCAAATATATAATGCGACCTACTGAACGACCCATTGACTTCGCCCTCTCTCATGCCTGCTCTCTTCTTCCTGCCTGTCCACCCCCCAGCCCATAGACAAATCCACCCCCCCCCCCCCATCCACATTTCCCCATCCACATTTTGACAAACAACTATTATAACTCAATGACATAATAACATTCAAGACCCACCACCACTACTGAATAACTACATCTTCAACCAGCAATGCACGCAATATAAACCACCACACATGCACAACATGGCACCATTAAAAGACTAACCGTTATTAAAATCAAATCTAACTGATAAACAAACACAGCATATGATTTAACCACTAGTGTGCATTACTGCACACTCTATCTTGATGCATATACCTTGCGCTATGTTCAGTACCTATGCTGTACACTATACAGCATAGGCTGCTCCCCCACTTTCTTTTTATGTTCAGAATGGGTTTTGCTGCACACAATGCAGCACATTCCACTTCCACTATGTACAAATCAAATGTGATCGCTCCAACGGCGGGAAGATCAGTGCTTTGGCGCTGACAAAATATGTATTGAAATGAATAAAAAATATTTACCAAAACAAAAAAAAGAAAGTCGGTCATTGTGGTAATCAAAATAAAAACAACTTTTAGTTTTACGACACCACTGTAGAAAATAAGTTGCGTACCTGCATTGTGGGTGACATAAAATGTGACGTTGCGTTTCACTTCATTTTCTTGCCCGTCGATCTTGTTTGATGCTCTACAGGTAAACTTGTTCAAGCCTCCAACCATTTCCTCCGTCATCTTAAGAATCGGGTCGTCTACAAACATGCCTCCATTTGCTGTCTTTCCGGTCCATTTGTACCTGTACCGTAAAGTTTTAAAAGTTGTTAGTGGACTGTAGTATAGTTGAACACAGTGACTATCGACTTAGATAAAGGATTCACCCGGTACTTGTAGTACACGGGTGAAGGACAACGTAGTGTAAATACGGGCGAAAATAGCTTTAGTATGGAACCTGAACTAGAAACTGTGGCTCCAGTATCAATATGGCTACTTATATCGGCACAGATTTGGTGAAATGGGAGAGAATGCAAAAAGACAAGATGGCGGCCGCAGAACGCCATCGATTTCACTTTTAAATCTTATTAAACTAGATATTATATTATATTTTTCAACTCAAAGGTAGCGGGCTAATAATAAAACAGATGTAAAGAATAATTGTTGCTTCTTAGATTGTGAAATTAGGCTCTCAATTCTTTGACCCGCATTTTCGACAGCTTTTACATAGGGTTGGTTTACACCCCTACTGCAGCAGTACGGGGTGAATCTTGTATCTACTATCAACTATGCATGTCGTGTTATGTCAGATATGGTTGTAATTTTTGTAGCCATGGATAGCAGGGGGAGTGTTAGATAAAAGATTCACCCCGAACTTCCAGTACAGGGGTGAAAGACAACATAGTTTAAATACGGGTGAAAATAACTTTAGTATGGAACAAGAAGTAGAATGCTTGGCACCAGTGTCAAATGGTTACTTATATCAGCACAGAGTTGGTGAAATGGGAGAGAATGCAAAAAGACAAGATGGCGGCCAGAGAATGCCGTCGATTTCACTTTTAAATTGCATTAAAGTATATGTTTTATTATATTTTCCAACTGAAAGGTAGAGGGAAAACATGAAGACATATACAAAGAATAAATGTTGCTTCTTAGATTGTGAAATTAGGCTCTCATAAAGACTCATTTCATTAGCCCGATTTTTCGACCGTTTTGATATAAGGCTGGTCTTTACCTGTGTACTACAAATACCGGGTGAATCTTTTATCTAGGGGAGTGTGTGAAGGGGGAATACAAGATGTCAGTCTACTAGAAGCAATGTTGTGTTGGTTCCTCAACTTTTGTAGCTCTCAAACACTACATGGACCCTTAGAAAGAACAACTTGTCTGGGGTTGATGTAGGTAAAAGATTCACCCCATAGGCCCTACTTGCAGTAGGGGTGAAAACCAATCAATTAGCTAACATGGCGAAACATATGTACATGCCGGATAAATGAAATGAGCAGATAAATTGTTAATTTAAGAAGCAAAATATATTCTTCACATATATCTTAATATTTACCCGCTACTTTTGATTTGAAAAATATAATAAAACATGCAGCTTAATGGACTTTAAAAGTGAAATCGATGGCATTCTATGGTTGCCATCTTGTCTTTTTGCATTTTCTCTCATTTCACCAACTCTGTGCCGATATAAGTAGCCATTTGATACTGGAACCAGGGATTCCACTTCCTGTTCCATACTAAAGGTATTTTCGCCCGTATTTAGACTACGTTGTGGTTCACCCCTACTGTAAGTACCGGGTGAATCTTTTATCTAAGGTTGATGTAGTGCCGGGTTTAAATGAAGAGTAGATAAAAGATTCACCTCAGACTCTGTTCAGAGGTGAATTACAACCGTATGTGAAACTTTTACATGCGGTTGTGTACTGGGAGTATCAACAGACCCTCATTCTAAGTGTTTCCCCAACCTGCTAAATTGTACACCGAAGTTACGCAGCGAACAATGCCAAACAAAAGTAAAGCTTCTTTTATTTAACGATGCCTTTAGAGAACATTGATTTTCATCATCGGCTATTGGACGTCAAACATATCATCGTTTTGACATATTTCTTTGGAGGAAACCTGCTACCGCCACATAGGCTACTCTCCCTGATAAGCAGCAAGGGGTCTTTAAAGCCGTGTTTACACGGGCGGTTTAAAACGCTTCATATAAAACTACTTGCCTAGATCGATTTACATTTGTCGTGTAAACGCGACGCTGAGGCGTTTTAGGGCTGAATCGATTCATATAAATCGGTAGATGTAAACCACCTTGCCAGGTAGTATAGATGAAGCCATACAGCCGGTTCCCGGGTGGCGATAGTGTAAAATAGCGGTGCTCGCCGGCTACAGGCTCAGCTGTAACTATCGCTGGTGCCCGGCAGTGTTAGGGACCGATTAGGCCGAAATCTATTGAATGCGATCATATTTAACAGAATTACATACTCAAATAATGAAATTTAATTTAATTAACCCTAAATTCCAAGCGATATTAACGTAGCCGCTACATTGGCGTCGTTATTCATATTGTGAATCGACGAATGTAAACTAAACAAATAGCAGTACTCGCCGGCTACAGGCTCACCACTAAGGCTGCTGGTTCCCGGCGCCGACACACTTTCAAACTCAGTCCATGTAAACGCGCCACTACATCGCTTCATATAAATCGATTTGCCTAATTCGCTTCACAATTGCCCGCGTAAATACGGCTTTATATGCACTTTCCCACAGACAGACAAATGCCAAACAATGCCTTGCACTTACGTCGGTTCTGGATTGCCACTGGCTGAACAGTTTAGAAGATCTCCCGTCTTGAAATGTCCAGCACCAGGAGTAGGATCAGGAAAAAACTTAATAGTTGTTGCAGGATCTGAAAATAAAATACTGTGTGGTAGTGGGCTCATGATGGACTGCTTGGTTGGTTGTTGGAGATTTATGTCCTGGCAACATCTAAGGTCATATCAGGAAGGGCACCTACCGACTTGTGACAATGCGCGCTCATGGTGACTTTATAGTGCTCTCACACTGGGAAATCAGGTGGCTGGCACCATGGCCCGATGTCCCACTCAGTCACATTATTCTGACACTGAGCTAACCGGTCCTTGCCCTATCCTAATAATGCGTTATTTTATTATTTAACTTCTTCAAATCTTTTTTAAAAAAACACGGTTTGTGCAGGGCTTAAAATCGACATGGTTTTCAATTAGAATATCTCCAAAATGAACCCTTTAAAATAAACCTTACTTCAAACTACAGTTTAATGAACCCTTATTTTTTTATATTTTTTATTGACGGGGTATTTACTCTGCCCATAACGTATAAGCTCCTGTCAGGGTGCTTGTTTTCAACGCTGGACAGCTGTGGCGCTGTCTTGATCTGTTCCTTTGCCCAGGAGTGTTTACCTGTGTCTGCTCGGGTCAGCCTTCTGCAATTTTGGTTGTTAGTAATAGCCTATGTTAGTTTTTTTTGTAATTTTCCAGTTTTTTTGTCTAGTCTGAGTAATGATACCTTAGCCTACTATGTACATCTACTTGGGTGACATGCAGGCTTGTGGGAGAGGATCCCGTTCCATTCAGATTTTTTGTTATTTGTTACAGTATCCTTTCACCTAAACCCTGTCCTTAGATAGTGCACTTGTGTGCTAGAACATACTTGGACCCTTTAGGACTGCGGCCAGGTGGGATGGCTGTGTTGTTTGTCTAGCCATTTTGTATTTCAGGGTGGATCAGTTGCATGACCGTGGCCTGTCCACTTCTGTGTTGGTTTGTGCCATTACACATACCCAGGTGGACTGCACCATGTGGTGATAGCTTTCCTGATTTCCTTAATACTTAGGAGGGCTAATTTTCCTATTTTTTCTGTTTAGTGCCTACCACTTTTCCTGGCCTGTCCTTTGCTTTCTGTGCCAGTACACAGCAAGCATTGACGGCGCTTAGGTGCAGGTGCAGTTTTGTTGTGTCAGTAAGTAATTGTTTTCTTTAGGAATTTTTTGTAGTGGGCAGGGTTACGGCTTGCCCGTAATTTTACATTTTGTTTATTCCAGGCATGTGCTGCCACTTCTCTCATGTATTTTCATGTTGCTTCTTTCCGTTAGGAGTATTGGGCCGCCATGTGTTTAGTGTCCCTGCGGGGGGCTACTGTGTAATCCGGTTTCGTGGTGTAGTGGTGTGCTAGTATTTTCAGGTGCGTTTCTCTTCTGCTTGTTAATAGTGTTGCTTTGCATTTTTTGTGTAGTTCTATCATGGGATATCTTTTGTGTACTTGGAGGCATATTTTAAGGGCTTTATTTTGCATCACTTGTAGTTTGTTGAGTAGTTTGGTACTTCCTCCCCCCCCATGTATACTACATCACCGTAGTCGAAGTAGGGAAGGATCATTCCTTTATATATTTTGATTGCCATGCTTTCAGTCATGTAGTACCTTAGTTTTGCCAGTAGCCATATTTTATGGTTTGCTTTTTTGATAGTGTTTGTTATGCAAAGGTCATAGTTTAAGTGCCTGTCCAGGTCCACTCCGAGATATCGGTAGTTGTCTACCTGTTCTAACTCGGTGTTTCCCAGGAGACATTTTATTTTGTTGTTACTGGTTAGTCTGGTACCGAATAGTACCGTCTTCGATTTATTGCTATTTATAGTTATCTTATTTAGATGGCACCATTCAGTTAGTTTCATTAGTGTTTGATTTAGTTTTGTTTCGATCTCTTCAGATGTTTTGCCTGCAGTATATACCACAGTATCATCTGCATATAGTTGGATGTTTTCAGTGTCTAGCCAGTTCAATTCCCTCATTGTTGTATAAGGTAATTGTATCTTTATTTTTGTTGTTTGGAATTAGGATCTTTACATTGTTCCAGAATTTATGTGAGTTTTTACCCCATTTTTGGTCTTGAGTGATAATAAATTTCCTTTTGGCCTTCCTCACTGATTATGGCTTTGATTTCTTGCTTTGGTATTCTCTATGGAGAAGTCTCCTGCTTGCTTTAGCCACTTTACCTGCCTTATACTGTCCTAATTGCGTTGATTAATTCGGGGTTACCCATGGGTCCTGTTTTTTTTAATTTAAGTTTTTTTATTGGACAGGTAGTGTCGAGGTGACTTCTCACTTCCCCATGATAGTGTTCCATTGGCCATTACATCTGTGTCAGGTGTTATGGTATGTCGTGGGGATGTGATCTGTGCTAGAGCGGGACTCGAACCCACATCTCTTTGCATTCCGGGCCAGTGTGCTAACCATTACACCACCTAGGCTCCCTGATATCAATACACTCCCCACGCCTACCTGTCTATGTGGTTACAGTGCAGACCACTACACTCGTCCCCCTGGAATTGTAAGTCTTGTAATGCTTACAATTACATACATACAGGCAATGCAACACACTCACATACACAGGTAGGTTCAACAACCATACAGCGCGTAGCTTGTATAGGATCCTGGTCAGGCAACCAGTGTCGTGGGGTGATGAAAATGGGAATATTGCGCTAGAGTGGGACTCGAACCCACATCTCTTTGCATTCCGGGCCAGTGTGCTAACCATTACACCACCTAGGCTCCCTGATATCAATACACTCCCCACGCCTACCTGTCTATGTGGTTACTTGCCTGAGAGGTTAGTGCAGACCACTACAGTAATTTCACAGTTTTTTCTAGGTGCGCTGCTAGTGCTTCCTTCGTGTAATTTTGTACGATCTACCCATACGGAGAGTAGTTTTGTTTTTGTTTTTTATTTTCTTTCTAGTAATATATATCAATTCATGATCACTATTGCCCCAGTTTCTAGTTCCTGAGGTGTGGGCATGATTTGAGTTTGTTATGATTAGGTCTATTATTGAGCTGTTTTCTCCAAGTCTCGTTAGTTCACTAATTTTTTGCTGTAATCCTCTTCCTTTGAGTAAGTTCTGTAGTGAGTGTTTGTTCTTCTTGTTTGTTTTGTAGTTTATATTGAAGTCCCCTAATAGGAATATTTCGGCTTTTGTGAGTGTTGACACATTGTCTAGGGATGCTTCAAGTTGTGTGGTGAAATCCTCAATGTCCCCATTTGGCAGTCTATATAGAGTCCCTATGGCTATGTGTGCTTGTTTTTCATTTTTTATTAGTGTCCATACTAATTCAATATTTGTGTCAGATCTGTTTGCTTCTTGTAAAGTCTTATGTTCTGAGTTTAGGTTTTTTTTGCTGTATATTGCAACCCCTCCACCCTTTTTTGTATTTCTGAACTGGTCAGTGTTTTTCTATCCTCTCTCACAAGTCTGTACCCATCTATTTCTAGAAGTTGGTCACTATGTAGTTCATGAAACCATGTCTCTGACAGTGTCAATACAGCAAATTTACAGATATTTAAGTGCAGCTTAATGCTGTCAATTTTGCTGTAGGCACTTTGGCAGTTTAGTTGGGTGGGAAGCCAAAAAATAGCATCACAGTGCTGATACGAGTTGTCTGTTTCAAGTGCTGGCAGCGAATATTTCAAAATGTAGTCTGGTAATGTCTGCGGCTGATGCTGACTTCAGCATACACATTATGCTAGGTGGCGCCCGTGTCGCAAAAATGCTATGGGTGATAAAAAGTTCCGGTAGGTGATGCCAGGGGCAGCCGCCGGCGAGAATGTGAGAGAGTTAGTGTCTATGTGATTCACCAGGTGGCGACAGGCACCGGTAGAAAGTCTTCGCATCTGCAGTTACAGCTAGGTGGCGCCACTAAGCATCCATAGTTACGGTGTATTTGTGGCGGTCCCGTGTGCTCAATTATCCGTGATGCTTGCAGCACGAATAATGAGGCGCACGGATATAGCCACTCCATACCCGGCTCCAGTAACTAAGGACACGGCTCGGGTGCATGTAAACGACAACGGGTCCAGTGCGGCGGAAGTAAATAGACTCATGAATATTAAGTTTGACCTATATATATGATGAATCGACCTTGAACTTGGTCTCCGCATCGCTTCTGTGCTTTTGAAAATTAATAGAAATCCAGAGCCCTAACCTTATCAATTTAATATAATCTTTTTGGTAAACATGTTTTCTATATGTGTACCAAGCGATTTGTTTCTAGGTGGTGTGGTTTTAGAGATATTTCACTTTTTCTGTATGAAGATTGCTCCACGACCATTGTCAATGCCTTGAGTTTGTCAGTATGCGCAGTGGCAGTGCAAAACCTAGTTTTATTCAAAATTAATAGAAATCCAGAACCCTAACTGTATAAATTTAATATAATCTTTTTGGTAACATGTTTTATACATGTGTACCAAGCGATTATTTTAATCATTATTTTTGTATCGCTGAGAGGGGGGGGGGGGTTATTTTTGGGGATGACCTCACTTGACTTGTTGTACATTTACAAAACACAACAGGTGGAGTGTGTTCAAGGATGCCCTCGTAGTTTGTTATTAGAACGACATATAACTTACTTCCATATTTCAAGGGCAATCGTATATTTAAGTTCGTTTTTTTATCAAAACATCTTGGTTGAATACTTTTCCCCTAAGTTGGGTGTGGCCGGATGGGTGTGATACATCACATATAGGTCAAACTTAATATTCATGAGTCTATTTACTTCCGCCGCACTGGACCCGTTGTCGTTTACATGCACCCACACGGCTCGCTCTTGCCCACCGCCTATCGGCAAACCCTTGTACTACCTATACCCCCGGAACTCGAACACCACCTAGCGCATTTAATCTGAATACAAAACCCCAGTAGCCAAAGTAAACATGGACGCTATACTGCCATCTGTCATAACTTATGCAAATAACTATAACTGCGCTGCCTAGCGGAAATTTGCTAAATATCTATATAAGACGCCGCATGACCGTGACCGGGGTACGTTGACCCGAGCGCTAAGGAGGATGCTACTACTAGCCTTAGAATTCCCACCCACCATTCCAAGAGACAATTTAGTTTAAAGGGTTGAAGCATCTCTAGTGTCGCTTATAGAACTTTAGAAAATACACTGTACTGTCTGGGAATCAATAATAAATGCAACATGTACTGAATATTGCTGTGTTTGCGTCATCTAATTTCATTGGGTTGTGGTACCGTCAGACGGTTTTGAAAATGTAATTGTTCATCACACCGTGCAGCTTTAAGTAAACGGGAAAGCTTACATTTGACCTTGATCGTGATGGTGCACTTGTCAGTGTAAGGCACGGAGCCGTCCTTGACTTTGTCGAACGTGAGAACACACCGGAAGTTGGCTGCATTGTGGTCCTTGTTGGCCGTCAGGTTGGCGCGGTAAGTAATCCGCTTCGGCACGCTGGGAGCCGGTGTAGTTTTGGGCCTGCATAAGGAAGGAGCAGACGACAATTGTACTTGTAGTGTGTTGTGCCTACCTGCTCCAGATGGAATGCTGCCTACTGGAGGAGGGAGGGGGTAGAAATGGGGGTACGAAGGGGGTAGAGGAGAGGGGGTAGAGGGGAGGGGGTAGATGAGAGGGGTAGATGAGAGGGGGTAGAGGGGAGGGAGTAGAGGGGAGGGAGTAGAGGGGAGGGGGTAGAGGGGAGGGAGTAGAGGGGAGGGAGTCGAGGGGAGGGAGTAGAGGGGAGGGAGTAGTGGGGAGGGAGTAGAGGGGAGGGGGTAGAGGGGAGGAGGTAGAGGGGAGGGTGTAGCTGGGAGGGTGTGGAGGGGAGGGGGTACAGGGGAGGGGGTACAGGGTAGAGGGGAGGGGGTAGAGGAAAGGGTGTAGCGGGGAGGGTGTGGAGGGGAGGGGGTAGAGGGGATGGGGTAGAGGGGAGGGGTAGAGGGGAGGAGGTAGAGGGGAGGAGGTAGAGGGGAAGGTGTAGAGGGGAGGGGGTTGAGGGGAGGGTGTAGAGGGGAGAGGGGAGGGGGGTAAACAAATTTATAGTGTTGCCACACCGAGATACAGCACCGCCATCACCATGACCTCAATATCCATCTCAGTCACATTATCCTGACACTGAGCTAGCGAGTCCTTACCCTATTCTAATAATGCCGAACGCCACGCTAGGTAGCGACAAGTATTGGTTTGACTTGGCTGTATGTGAAGAATTTAGCTTTTTAACAATTTATCTGCTCATTTCACATACCCAACATGTAGATAATTGTCTCTAGCTTTTATATAGGGTTATTTTCCATTCCTACTCAGGCTACTGCAGTACAGGGTGAATCTTTGATCTATCCGGCCACCCGCCCGGGTTATGCTTTCTAATTATAAACAAAGATGGCAGCTCTGACCTGTCGCCGTCCACTGGCGGATCGCTGACAATGTAGCTTGGAAGTTTTGAGCCATCTTCCCCCTCCCAGTGCATTGTGGGTTCCATGGCTTTGGGCCCTGTGTATCGAGTTGAGCAGTCCAAGTTGACAATGTCACCCTCATCGACAACTTCTTTTGCGTTTCGCAACCTGCACGTCATCGGTTCTGACAAAAGAAACACAAGTTCCATTAAGACATTTCTTAGAACATTTTTAGTGATCGTTTGTTTATTCTGCTCATATTATTCATAATGCTTGAGTGTGTGCATTTTTTTGCGTGGTCATAATCCACATGGATTGATTTCCTTTAGCAATAATTTCCGTAAACTCATTTGTGGGTCAAAAACCGGGAGTTCCCAATTTTATTTATTTTTGGTTGATTTTCGTTTATAGTTTTGTACATAGTCAAAATTTCGAATACATTGTACCCATGCAATCAGTGTTTTAATCTATTTAGTTTTTTTGCTTGTTTTTTGTCTCACCTTTGAAGGTTATGTTTCTGCATAATTCGTACAGGTTTCATGTACTCCATTTTCTTTGTTGTTGTTTTCCGCTCATTTTGCTTTAGAGACACCTCCCATTGTTTCAACTGTACATCTTGCCTGGCAAGTACGTGGCCATTAGTTATTTAGCACGATGTCTCCTATTGGTTTGTGATGTTTTATGGATTACTCACTGTTTATCGCTGATCTATTATTTAGTACATATTTCTTCATTTATATCTCACTTCCAGTCTTTCTTGAATTTCTTTTTGTAATTTTTAATGTTTCGGTGTTTCTTAGATCACTAGATCACTGCTTTGGCTCTTCCAAAGGTTCTATGCTTTATAGCACAGTGTAGTAGTCTGCACCGACCTCTCACACAAGGAGCCACATAGACAGGTGGGCATGGACAGGGAGCCGAGGTGGGGTAATGGTTAGCACACTAGACTGGAATATTTCCCATTTTCATCATCCCCATGACAACAGTGTATTTGGTAACGAATGATTGTGTCATGGGGTCAGGGGTCATGGGGTCAGGGCTGATGCAAACAAAGGGAACATTCCACCTACAGGATTCGAACCCATACCTTTTTTTTGTTTGGTCAGTGTGTTTATTCCTCTGAATATGCAATTAGTCAGTGGCGGGGGACTGGTCTCCCAGTCGTAGAACAATGGTGGTTGGTTATACATATTGGTGAGAGAGTACAGTAAAACCTCCCTAAATCGACCGATCATGGGACAGACGTTAACTGGTTCATTTAGGGAGGTGGTCGATTTAGGAAGTATTTTTGATCGTTACAATGGTATTGTATGGGCGATCATTTGGGACCCATATGAAGCAATCGATATATGGGAGTGGTCGATCTGTGGAGGTGGTCGGCTAGAGAGGTTTTACTGTAGTATGTTCTGTATTGTGTACAACAGGCAACACTCTGTGCCTTACCGGGGAGAGTAATGTCAGAGAGCGTGTATATAAACAGATGAGAGGGACAACTGCCATACTAGACCGTGCAACAGCTGCCGACTGTGGCGCTCCAAGTGGTGGTTGTTGAACAGTTTACGCATATGGGCAAACTCAAGGCATTGTCAATGGTCGTGTGCAATCTTGCTACAGAAAAAGTGAAATATCTCTAAAACTACACCACCTAGAAGCAAATCGCATGGTACACATATAGAAAACATGTTTACCGAAAGGATTATATTAAATTTATAAGGTTACAGTTCTGGATTTCTATTAATTTTGAATAAAATAAACATTTTGCCCTGCACGTACGGCAAACTCAATGCATTGTCAATGGTCGTGTGCAATCTTCCTACAGAAAAAGTGAAATATCTCTAAAACTACACAAAATAGAAACAAGCCGCTTAGTACAGATATAGAAAACATGTTTACCAACAAGATTATATTGAATTTATAAGGTTAGGGTTCTGGATTTCTATTAATCTTTTAAGAAAATTAATGGTTTGCACTGCGTGTACCGGCAAACTCAAGGCTTGTTCAACAATAACCGCCAGGATCGCCACTGCACCTGTGTTACATATTTTCGCGGGAGTTGTCCCTCTCATCTGTCTATATACACGCTCTCTGGTAATGTGCTGCTGATTCATAACGAGGCAGTTTTTAGGCTCTGCGCTGTCATTCACCACTACTGTGGATATAGGGGTGAATCTTTTAGTCACACACAGGGTGGGATGGCCGAATCGGTAGAACGCAGGCTTCGAGTGTGGGAAATCGGGAGTTGGGTTCCCGGTCGAGTCAAACTGATGACTTATAAAATTGATACTTGTCACTTCTTAACCTGGCACTCTGCATTAATATGATAGGGCAACGACTGATCTGCTCAGTATCAGGATAATATGACTGAGTGGAATATTGGGTCATGGTGCCACTGACCTGATTTCCCAGTGGGGCAGCACTGTAAAGTCTCCATGAGTGCGCCTGCCTCAAATTGGTCAAAGTCTCTATGTCCAGAGTTGTCAATGAGAATGTAATGGTAAATACAATTTAAAAATGTTAAAAAGACCTGTTTGAGTAGGAAGGGAGGGAAGCCAAGTGGGTACAAACCTCCAACCAGTCAGTTACTTTCATGGGTCGTGACAGAGCTCAGCACACAACAATAGACTACATCACGGTTCCAGCGGCGCGGTGCATTGTGGGATGCGTCAGAGCAAAACAACCCCCCCAGAAGCACATGGCACATGCTAATACACTGGGTGCAGCTATGAAATGTGCTAGTTTCAGCTGATCTCAGCTCTTGTTTGAAACATAGAATACCAACTAAAAAAATATATATAATAAATTAAGATATTAATCTTTTATCCAGCATTGCATTTACACCAATATAATCAGCACATATTATGCCATGTGCATTTAGATTTAGACAAATCTAGGCACTCAGACTAGTGTTAGAGCCATAGCCAGAGTCAGTTTTACTTATTTCATTCATGTTTATATTTATATCCACATGAGCACAAACCGCTTGGGACACATATAGAACACATGTTTAACAAAAAGATTATATTAAAATAATAAGGTTAGGGTTTTGGATTTCTATTAATTTTGAATAAAACTGATGTTTTTCATTGCGCATATTGGCAAACTCAATGGCCGTACACCTTTGCTTTGCTCCCAACGCCGTTTTCAGCGCATGCGCAGTCGGAACCGTGATGTAGTCTATTCCCGTCCTGGTATGACCTTAGATGTTGCCAAGACATAAAACAACAACAACCAAACCCCAAGAACTCACCAATGGCTGCCAACATGAAGGTTCGATCCTCTGAGTCAGCAGCATCGTCCGTGGCGCTTGCTCCGTAGCTGCCGGCCAGCGTCCATGTCATCGATTTGATCTTTATGTCGTGTTTCTTCTGCGGAATCACCTCAAAGTGCCGCTCTTGGTCTTCCTGGATTTTCTGCACACCTGGGAATGCTGTGTAGATGGTTTTCGGTGCCGCGTCTCCGACAAACTAAGGGAAGAAATTCACATACACAAAAACAAGAGGTGTCTTGTTGTTAAGCTGGTCGTCATCGCTGTCGTCTGCAACATCGCCATGACGACCGGATAAAAGATCCACCCCAACCCAAAGTAAGACCAAAAAAAAAAGAAAATTGGTGAAGGTCCCCGCTCGTGCCTGAAAAATCGCCCGCCTCTGAATTGTTTTAATTTTCTAATTAATTAAAGACTGTTAAAAATGCAACGGACTGGCAGCAATTCAACTTTTGTATCAATTTTTATGTCATTGATTGACCCAGCCTGAGTTCGAACCGAGGAGTTCGAATCCCTCGACCTACCAGAACGGGATTCGGATACTCAATTCATTTGACCCTCATGTCTGGTTGCATATTAAGTCTCCGTCAAAAATTCAAAAATTAAAATAAAAACAGTCCGCCCGACCCGGATTTTTATTTCAAAAGGACAATCACCAATTTAAATTGTATTTTGCCTATGGGTGAAGAACAACCTATTCGAGAAAATGGCAAAATGGTGGGTAAATGAAATGAACACATACATTCTTAATTTAATTGTGTGCAGCAACTATTACGACTAATAGTTCATTCATATTATACATAATTTGTAATATAATTTAAACTGTACTGAACGGCAGGAAAGCCAGTGCTCTGACGCTGACAAAAGGCATTATTCACTGAATAAACTATGTTTTAGTTAAAAATAAAAATAAGACACATGACGTCACATTCGATCAAGATAATTGTGAATATAAAGGAAAGTTGTGTTGGTCACGTGACCATGCCATTCAGGGGCGCACCCAGGGGTGTTTCCTAGTTGCCCGGAAACACCCCCCCCCCCCCACCCAAATTTAAAAAAAAAAAATTATTGCGGAACACTAGATTTTAAGATTATGTGAAAAATTGCACCAAAATGTGGGTTGTTGCACCAGAAAACCATGTACAATATTGCCCTAAAATGGGTGTTGTTCCACCGATCCATGTGAAAAAAATTACCCTAAAATAGGGGTAGTTTCGATCCAAATCTGGAAATCCCCTTAGCCAATTCCTGGGTGCCCCCCTGCCATTAATGTATACGCACCACGGCCTTCAGTCCCAAGCTCTTGAAACTCGCTCCTTCGACCAAGGTGAAGTTTATGCGGCCTGCCTCGCCTACCCGAATTGCATTGCTCTGAGGCCATTGCGCCACGATACTATCACCGCGGAACACTTCTCCACAATGCACTGAAACAAAACATTTAAACAAATTTTAATGATGGAAAAATATATATGCTGTATAAGAATTATACGAGTAAAACAACCCGGAATATCCCTCCTTTCCTCCATCACTCACTCAGCTCCATGGACTGCTGGAGTCTGGCGTACTCATCTACTGCTCCAGCCTCCCCAACCTCAGCTCCGATGGTGGCGCCACCACCCTGTAAAATATTCCGATAATGATGCATTGGTGGGGCAATGCAAATGTTCTATTTGTGAAACAGGTATATAGGGCCAGGTGTGTTTATGTAGTTGCTGGTGGTGCTTGATTGATAGGTAAATAGACATTGTGGTGCTAGTAAGATAGTGTGTAACTGTAAGGGGCACTGAGAGCCCTACACACTACACCCTCCCCCCTCTGCTAGTCAGGATTACCACACGCATGCTCAAGGCAGGTGGTGGCCAGGGGAGCCACACAGCTTGGTTGTGGTGGGCAGATCATTGTAACCATGGGAACCGGGAATGCTTGTTTCTCATTAGTGGAGCTAGAAATGCTTGTTTCTCATTGGAGAATGTGGTCAGGTGATACACTATACTGGATCCATCTACCATATAAATAATAAACCTGAGGGCTTGACTCTCTCTCTTCTTTCACTCTTTATACTCTTCCTTTCTCTTTGCCTGTATTGATTTCACTATAACCTGCCTACACAACCACAGATTCGAGCCGTGGACTTTACAACCCGCTTCATACTGTAACCACCACTCACTGTACAGCTGACAATTTCATGTGTATAGTTGGTTGGTTCTTGGAGGTTTACATCTTGGCAACATCTAAGGTCATATTAATTAGGACTGGTACCAACTTGTGACAGTACACACTCATGGCGACTTTATAGTCATTGGTTTGACACGACCCTGACCTGAACTCCCGACCTTCTGCATGCGACGCCCGCGCTCTACCGATTCCAACTGTGTACGTATTGACTGAGGACAGATACATGTAGAATAGACTGAGCCATATTATTGTTCGCAGACTGGGCCCTAAAGAACTCAAATGGAACGCGATATTTACAAATACACAAACTACTGTCGCTGTGTGTGTGTGTGTGTGGTGCAACTGGTAAATATTGCGCCTAGATCAGGCTTCGACCCAAACTTCTTGCCATTCTTGGGCTAGCGTGCTAACCATTATACTATCTAGACTCCTTGATGCGATCACTCTCTGCAGACCTACCTGTCTATGCACTTACATATATACATACACACAGGTTAGGGTCATGAACCAGACAACGCATATCTTGTACAGAATCCTGGTCACGGGACCCGGTGTCAAGGGGGGATGATGGACAATGGGAAATATAACCCTTAAAGCAGGATTCAAACCCACACCCTTTTCCATTCTGTGGCTGGTGTACTGACCAATACGCCACCTAGGCTCCCTGATGTCATCACCCTATCCACCCTAAGGCCTCATTTGGAGGCCTTAGGCGTGGATTTGGACGTGTTGGAGGATGCCAAAGTCCCAGAACATCCCCCGTGGTCGTTGAGAAAGCCATCGGTTATCATCCGACTCACGGAACTGAGGAAATCTGGGACACATCCACTCGAGTACAAAGGACTGCATGCAGAGATTCAAGGCCAGTTTGCAGACCACCTCTCCATATACACTGATGGTTCGAAAGACCAAAGCCGGGTAGCTGCTGCGGCAGTCTGCCGACGGGAAAAATTTGGTGTACGTTTGCCCGATCAGAGCTCGATTTTCACTGCAGAGGCCCGAGCACTCCTTCTCGCTTTGGAGTGTATCGAGGTATCCAACCACACTAACTATGTTATATACAGTGATTCCTTCTCTTGCCTCCTGGCTGTTGCTGGACTGAAAACGAATCACCCTATTCTAGCAACGGTCATTTATAAAATGAACCAACTGACAACAGATGGGTATGATATCCACCTGTGCTGGGTGCCTGGCCATGCTGGCATACAAGGAAACGAACGAGCTGATCGGGCTGCGAAGAAGGCCCTGAACTGTGATCTTGAACCATGTCTGATCCCTCACTCTGATCTGAAACCACTAATAGCCACCCACATAAAATCCAAATGGCAACATGAGTGGGATGAAAACATCAATAAACTTAAAGAAATTGAACCATCTGTGGGAAAGCCACCACAGACTCATGCGGGAGGTCGGCGGGACCAAGTGGTCCTTAGTCGCTGCCGTGTTGGCCACTCGTGGCTTACACATGCTTTTCTGCTCAAGGGGGAACCTCCCCCTGAATGTATTGGGTGTCAGTCCCCACTGACACTCAAACACATTTTACTAAGTTGCGTTGATTTTTTGGCCCTGCGCCAACGGTTCTACACTGCAGGCAGTATGCATGACCTTTTTACTAAGGTAAAACAGGAAAACATTTTAGCCTTTTTGAGGGCAGCTGGACTGTACCACCTTATATAGTTTACTAAATGGATTCTATTAATTATTAATGAAACTTTTCTTTTTTCTATGGGAATTTGTTTCCCTTGACCACAGATATATGATTGTGAGCTTTCTAATTTAATTAGTGTCTATTGGCACATAATTGATTGTCTGCTTTTACATGTAAAAGCGATGGTTTGAACCAAAAACAAACATTTCTCACCGTGAATATGGCCTATGCTGCCGACACGGCGTAAAGCAACCACCAATCAATCAATCAAACCCTATCCACGGCTGCCTGGCTATGCGGCTCTTTGCCTGAGGTCAGAAGTCAGTGCAGACTGGTACACTAACCATAGTCATATTCGGCTATGGTCTCGTCCTGATATGACCATAGATGTTGCTAGAATGTAAAACCCCAACAAACAACAACGGTTATTGTAATTGTGGCCGAGTAAAGCTGTGCTTGTCACGTGACCGAATCGGTAGAGCGCGGGCCTCGCGTGCGAGAGATCGGGAGTTCGATTCCCGGTCGAGTCAAACCAATGACCTACAAAATTGATGCTTGTCACTTCCTAGCCTGGCACTTGGCATTAATAGGATAGGGCACAGTTAGTTAGCACATTATCAGGATAATGTGGCTGAGTGGGATATCAGGTCATGGTGCTGGTGGCCTGGTCTCCCAGTGGGGCAGCACTATAAAGTTACCATGAGTGTGCACTGTCACAAGTTGGTACCTGTCCTAATATGACCTTAGATGTTGTCAGGACATAAAACTCCAACAACAAAAACGAGGCTATGGTGAGTTCCGGTTCCGGTTCCGTGTCCGGTTCCGTGTCCGATTCCGTGTCCGGTTCCGTGTCCAGTTCCGTGTCTGGTTCCGGTTCCGGTTCCGGTTCCGTTTCCGTTTCCGTTTTTTTAGTGAGTCACGTCTCAGAACCTCAGAGGTGACATGAGAAAAGGCGATGACTGTAAGTAGGTCAGTAGGTCAGACATCCAGATAATCCAATCAGATAAGGAAAGCTTGTTATATTTAACAATGCTTCTAGACCTGATTGATTTTAATCATTGGCTATTGGATGTCAAACATATGGTCATTCTGACATATTTCTATGGAGGAAACCCGCTGCCGACACATAGGCTACTCTTTCCGATAAGCAGCAAGGGGTCTTCTTTATAGCCCATCTCTATTATTAGTGTCTTCTTTATAGCCCATCTCTATAGACTACATCACGGTTCCAGCAGCGCGGTGCATTGTGGGATGCACCAGAGCAAAACATACCCGCGAGAAGCACATGGCCAATCCTAATACACTGGGTGCAGCTATGAAATCTGCTAGTTTCAGCTCATTTCAGCTCTTGTTTGAAACATAGAATACCAACTAAAAACATATATATAATAAATTAAGATATTAATCTTGTATCCAGCATTGCATTTACATCAATATAATCAGCACATCTTATGCCATGTGCATTTAGATTTAGACAAATCTAGGCACTCAGACTAGTGTTAGAGCCATAGCCAGAGTCAGTTATATTTATTTTATTCATGTTGTTATTTATATCCTATTGTTAATGACATATGTAAAAATAGAAAATGAGTAGGGTTAATCAGATATTGGTTATATATTTCTTTGAAACAAGTTGTTGTTGACACATTTGACATTTTAATATTTAGAAGAAGAATTACTTCTGGCTAATCAATGATGATGTAAACATCAGCCTGTAAAGTGACTGAAATTGTATGTTTCTTAGCTCAAAATGTTTAACTATGGCTAGTTTTGTCTTAGCTATATTTATCAGATCATTATATTGCATGTGTGCATACATGTTTATGCCAAATTGTTATGTATTTCTATTTATTTTGAATAAAATGCCAGTTTTACCCTACGTGTATCGGTAAACTCAATGGGCGTATGCCTTTGCTTTGCTCCCAACGCCGTTTTCAGCTCATGCGCAGTCGGAACAGTGATGTAGTCTATTATTAGTGTCTTCTTTATAACCGATCTCTATTATTAGTGTCACAGGTGGACACTCTATCGCCTGAACTACGTCACACTCCCTTCAATGAGATAAGGAGACACGCACAACGGACGCGTGAGTCATACCTTCTTACATTCTGTCCCACATTGGACCTTCTTCATTTCACGGGCTGTGTTTTCATTAGATCTATTTGTTAATATCTTAACTTTTTTTGTTCAACGTTGACTTATGCATATTAAAGCTGCATAGTTCGATAAAGCATCACATTTTTTAAATCAAAACAATTATCTAGATTCGATTCTACATATCTAAGTTAGATACCGATCGACTTATTAAACAGTTGTTGCCACACAGAAAGAAACACTGAGGCAATTTAATAGAACCTGTTCGTTATTGCAGAAGTATGTGGTATCAGAGTTTTGGCAAGCTTCCCAAAATTAATTTAGTATGTTTGCACTTCAAATATCTCAAAAGTTAACCATTTAAAATGAAAGTTAGTTCAAACTAAAGTAAGGTAGATTATGACAATCAATTTAATATCTTTATGTCAGAAAAATTACGGAAACTAAACCATCGGACTATGCAACTTTAACATATTGCTAAATTTGTATCAGATCAAAATCAAAAAGTGAAATAGCTTTTTTTTCAATGCTGACATATATGCACAACATGATTGTATTCCTTCATATGAACATGGATTCTGCTATTATTTGGCAAGTTTTCACTTTTGGTTCCCATGCCCCACTTTCGTGGCGAGTTTCAGAGAATGACCCAGATATCTATCTATATGGGTCATTATCCACTTTTGTGACATGGAAACCAAAAGTGAAACCATATCCATATGAAGGTTTACATGTTGTGGATGTTGTCTATGGCTATGGCCATTTCCCCCTTGCATCAGTTCGGGCCCAAAACCATCCTTCAAGGCACAGTGAAGGGGGGGGGGGGGGGGGAGGGGGGGGGAAGACGAGGTGGACAAAGGAAGAGGTGGGAAGACATCAGGCAATGAACAGGATGCAGTTTGGCAAGTCCCAGAAGATAGTGGAGAATGGGTGGGAAATGGAGAAAATTGATTGCAAGGTCATCTAATGTGCCTCAACGACCTTCAGGGTTAAACGATTGATGATGATAGGTCACATTTCGAGTCCGCCATTACCACTTTCTAGTTGTATGTAGGTCAGACGCTCAACTACCCGGGTCACACCCTGAGGCCCCGACCTGATATGACCTTAGATGATGGCAGGACGTAAAACAACAACCAAATCAAAAGAACCCTGTAAGTGGTATCGATGACACATTATTCACAACTTTAAAGTCGCCGGCTATACCTCACCCAGATACAAACGAATCCAGCATCAAAAGCTCTCCAAGGATACCTTTGCTTAGTTTGTTCAGTTCATGCCACTGAACATGTGGGAGGAGAGTTGAGGTCTGTGATGTATGAATGACATCATAGGTGGGATTCCCTCATCACATGACCTAGAGGGGTTCCCCACACACAGGGGAAGCCATGGCAACCACCAAGATGGCAGCCACAGAAAGCTCTCAATTCAACTTTTAAAGTCCATTAATCTACATGATTTAATCAATTATTCACACAAAAAGTAGCTGGTTATGATAAATAAACATTTGAACTTTATATTTATCATTTTAGATAGTAATTTGTAATGTTTCTTTCTCTATATAGTTGTCTAAAAGTGTCAGTGCTGCTGGACTAAATAAAACACAACAGAAGCAACCAATGTTAGCACTCTCCCCCCCCCCCCCCCGCCCCCCACATATGTAGTTGCATAAACTGAAAACTGGCAAACATGTGCTTGGAGAGCATTTGTCGGAGTACGGGTAGTGTCTAAGTGACCTATATCTGGTCCCTTTAATGATCATTGGATAAAGGTGCAAATAGATCCTCATATGTCACACACAAATTGACGAGAATGTGCACATGGCCTGGAATTGGCCAGTGCCCCAGCAGTGAATGATGACATATTCAGAACCATAAACTATTTACCCAAGGACAATATTAAACCCTGTAGTTGGTTGGTTGTTGGAGTTTTACATCCTGGCAACATCTAAGGTCATATCAGGACGGCTAGCGACTTGTGACAATGCACACTCATGGTGACTTTATAGTGCTGCCCCACTGGGAGACCAGGCCGCCAGCGCCATGACCTTATATCCCACTCAGTCACATTATCCTGATACTGAGCCAACCAGTCCTTGCCCTATCCTATTAATGCTGAGTGCCAGGCTAGGAAGCGACAAGTATCAATTTGATAAGTCATTAGTTTGACTCGATCGGCAACCAAACTCCTGACCTTCCGCATGCAAGGCTCTACCAATATAGGGTATGCACTGACGTCATGCTAAGCGGAAGTGGGGCCATTTTGGAGATACAACCACAATAACAAACCCACTGATCAATGCATTTTCAATGGCAGTGAGCAATCTGCATACAGAAAAAGTGAAATATCTCTAAAACCACACAACCTAAATACAAACCGCTTGGAACACGTATAGAAAACATGTTTAACAACAAGATTATATTAAATTTATAAGGTTAAGGTTCTGGATTTCTATTAATTTTGACTAAAACTGACGTTTTTCGTTGCGCGTACGGCGAACTCGATGCATTGTCAATGGCCGTGAGCAATCTTCATACAGAAAAAGTGAAATCTCTCTAAAACCACACGACCTAGAAAGAAATCGCTTGGTACACATATAGAAAACATGTTTAACAACAAGGTTATATTAAATTAATAAAGTTAGGGTTCTGGATTTCTATTAATTTTGATTCAAACTGACGTTTTTCGTTGCGCGTACCGGCGAACTCAATGGATTGTCAATGGCCGTGAGCAATCTTCATACAGAAAAAATGAAATATCTCTAAAACCACACGACCTAGAAAGAAATCGCTTGGTACACATATAAAAAACATGTTTAACAACAAGATTATATTAAATTTATAAGGTTAGGGTTCTGCATTTCTATTAATTTTGAATGAAATAGTCGTTTTTTGCACTGCGCGTACAGGCAAACTCTATGGGATGTTTACTGGTTGATATCGCCACAATGGCCGCGCATCCGGTTGATGACGTCACGTGACTAAGAAAAATAGTAATTTAGGTCCTTTACATCCTATCAACGTCTATGGTCATATCAGGACGGGTACCGAGTTTTGAGAGTATGCACTCATGGCGACTTTTATAGCGCCGCCCCATTGGGAGATCAGCTAGGCCATTGGCACCATGCCCCAATATCCCACTCAGTCACATTATCCTGACACTGAGCTAACCGGTCCGAGTGCCATGGCGAGGTAGCGAAAAGTGTCACTGAATTGACTACCTCCAATATTCAAACTCCCGACCTTCTGCATGGGAAGCCTGCGCTCTACCAATCCGGTCATCACATTCAGTTCTATTGCAAAGAACTGTGAATCACTATTAAAATGATATATATGGTGATACAGCGTCAGCGGTGAATCTTTTATCTACATTAGTACATGAAGTCATAAACCAAATTAATTATAGCATGGTATATATGCATCCCCATCTAGTACTACACGACAGTAGTGACTTTGATCTTATGCATATATATGTCATTGGCATTGACACAACTGATCGTTTCCAATTAGCATTACATTTGATAGAATTAGAACAGAATTAAAAACTAGCACCATTATTTTTTTTACTAATTTGACATCAGCGGGAATCCAAGGAACTGTTTCAAGTTATTTGCGGAACTACTTGTTTTATTAAAGCCCTGTTCACACACACAACTTTAGGCCGAACTAGATAAGGCGAACTAGATGAGGCGAACTAGATGAGAACGAGTACACACATCCAGTACTTGGGGCGGTTTAATGCGGAAATCGATATCTGCGCATGAGCACGTCCATACTAACCAGCGCCAGTTTCGGTTAGTCGACGTCACCACGAGAGAGTGTGGGTTTGACCTAGATATGTATGGACTGAATCGTATTGTTTTGGAACGGTCAAAACTTCTGCTGTGCAGTGAAAACCTAAAAATAAATGATGAAAAAAATATCTTGCACAGTTAGTTTGACTCGACCGGCAACAGAACTCCCGACCTTCCACACGCGAGGCTCTACCAATTAGGCGCCCGTTGAAAACCCTGTAGTAAATTTGTATACATAGAACTAACATCTCAGAGAGCTTCCTAATTCATACCCACGTGATAGATTTCATAGCACATGTACACATTCATGCACACATCCACACACTGTCTCACACGTCATTGTATCTTTTTCCAACATGTGTTTGTTTCCTTAAAGAGCAATATGTAAGTTATTTGTATATTAGCTCGAGGGCTCATGGTTTTATTTAAATATTATTTTGTTTATAAGGGGCAGTGGGAAGACCATTAATGGTTATACTGTTCCTACAATTTCTATTGTCAACATTTTAGTTTATATTTGTAGAATATGAACGGTATGAAAATTGTGAGTAAAATGTGTCTAAATGTCTAAATGCCTAACTGTCTAAATGCCTGTCTAAATGTCTCAATGCCTAACTGTCTAAATGTCTCAATGCATAACTGTCTAAATGTCTAAATTCTAAATGTCTAAATGCCTAACTGTCTAAATGCATAACTGTCTAAATGTCTAAATGCCTAACTGTCTAAATGCCTGACTGTCTAAATATCTAAATTATAAATGTCTAAATGCCTAACTGTCTAAATGTCTAAATGCCTAACTGTCTAAATGTATAATTGTCTAAATGTCTTAGAAATGTCTCACCTGTTCCGACAGAAAGAAGGCTGAGCAGAGAGAGAAGGGAGTAGAGGTGCAGCCCCATCTTGCTTGTGCTGTTAATTCCGTTTGTATGCCGCACCTTTCAGTTCAACACAACAGGTACAAGGTGACCTCACAATCACTAATCAGTGTGTTTCACAAACAGATCACCACCAACATGACGAACAGAACACCCCCCCCAACCCAACCCAACCCAACCCAGCCCAGCCCAGCCCAACCCAGCCCAGCCCAGCCCAGCCCAGCCCAGCCCAGCCCAGCCCAGCCCAGCCCAGCCCAGCCCAGCCCAGCCCAGCCCAGCCCAGCCCAGCCCAGCCCAGCCCAGCCCAGCCCAGCCCAGCCCAGCCCAGCCCAGCCCAGCCCAGCCCAGCCCAGCCCAGCCTCCGCCCCACCAGACCTCCCCTCCCATCAGCAAAAGTATCAACACATCTAGGCAAAGATTTCAATTGCAGATTTATTCTAACAATGTAATTGACATAAGTATGGACTTTAATAGAATGTAATGTTCGTTGCTCGGCTGGAAGATCATCCCTGGGGAAGCCATACTGTGACCTTCCTGCATGTTTGTGGTTAAATAAAACGCAACTCAATTAGTCTCAAGGAGCATCTTTTACAGGCCATAAAGACTTTGCTGTTGTTATAAAAGAAAAGAAGAAAAAAAGCAGTAGATGGGTGGGAATGTAATGTTTAGACAATTGTTCCCATTTTGAACTGTTGCATGTTGTCACGTGCTTAGTTACAACAATGCTAACTCGCCTAATGACGGTTATGGGCAGGTTATGGGCAGGTTATGGGCAGGTTATAGGCAGGTTATGGGCAGGTTATGGGCAGGCTCTCCACTTCCTGTGTGGCAGTTCGTGGGATCAATGATCACCGGATAAAGTGTAGGTATATCCTCGTACATCCTGCATAAATTGACTACAAATACAATGTTCAAACAGATTGGAATGACCATTACCCTAACATTGACAAATGACGTATTCAGAAAAATGAGATGAGAATTTTTCTTTTTAAACCAACAACAAGAACATAAAAAAAACCACAATTCCATTTTTACCTATTTGCCTAAAGGCTGATTATTTTGAGAATTGTTTTAATCGGTTCTGTCTAAGAAGTTTGGGACTTGTGAATTGTTGGTGAGAGCAGGAAAGCTAGACTCTGCTCCGGTTTCTCTTATCTTGAGATGCGATTATCCGGACGAGATTAGAGTCCGAAAGCAGACCAGTAACTGTCGATTAGAAGGACCGTGGAAGGTGGTCGAGTCGGTACAGCGCCGGCCTCGGTAGATCGGGAGTTCGGTTCCCAGTGGAGTCAAACCAATTACTTAAAAATGAATACTTGTCGCTTCCTAGCCCGGTCCATCCTGATATGACCTTAGATGTTGCTAGGACGTAAAACAACAAACAAACAAAACAAAATCCTAGTCTGGCACTCGGCTTTAATAAGATAGGGCAAAGACTGGTTGGCTCAATGTCAGGATAATGCGACTGAGTGGGATATCAGGTCATGGTGCCGGCAGCTTGATTTCCCAGTGGGGCAGCACTATAAAGTCGCCACGAGTGTGCACTGTCACAAGTCGGTACCTGTCCTGATATGACATAAAATGTTGCCAGGACGTAAAACTCCAACAAACAACCAACTAGCTGATAAGAACGACTAAAGCTGAGATTCCTTCTATGCGGTATGCGGCATGCGAATGGGAAGATTGCTTCTACGCGGTATGCGGCATGCGGCATGCGGCATGCGGCACACGACTGGCTATATTTAAAAAATATAAATAAACAAGTATACTCCATACTGCACTGTATATGGCCTAATATGGCATTTATATCTATGTAACTCTTGGGACGTCACATGGAGGTTCCTACCTTTATAATTACCAAATTATAGATAAGTATTCATATTTATGTGGCTATGGTAACATTTTTACGAACCCGTAACCCAACCACCACCACTACCATATGTTTCCCCTCTGCACCCTTGTGTGTGTCCATTCCGTAATGCTCAATCGCCTCTCCTAGTGTTAAACTAATGGACACATCAGACTCAGGTTTCTATTCGCACCCCGCTTGCCACATGCCGCATGCCGCACCGATCGCTACATGGACCGATCGGAAAAACGCATTCGCATTCGCATTCGCATTCGCATACCGCATGTAAGGGTTGTAGCCCATTGACTTCAAGGCGTTTCGATTTTTTGCCGCATTCGCATTCGCATACCTCATACCGCATACCGCGTCTAAGGAATCTCAGCTTTAAGGCAAGGGCCAATTGTCAGCGTGGGACTTGAAATGGTCAGTCACGTGACCAATATAATTGTACTTAGGGGCCGTCCAATGTTGTAAACATGTTCACGGCCGTACAAAGCATACGACAGGGGGAGGGGGGGGGGGCTGACAGAAAAATACAACTTTTATCATTTAATACAAATGTTGATATTTTTTTTGGACTTTGTGTGTGTACATTATTGGGCCAGCACGTTCAGACATTGTACATTGGTTGATTAAGCGGGGGAATTTTCAATCGCGGACAATTGGTCTTTTTCATTCCACTGCTCCTTGCCCTATCCTAGGAATGCAGAATGCCAGGCTAGGTATCAATAAGCATCAATCTTTAAAGCCTGTGTCACACATCACCGGATTGAGCAATGGACAGAAGCTATCCACTTCCTGGGTGGTTTTGTTTATTTGTTGTTGTTTTACGTCCTAGCAACATCTAAGGTCATATCAGGACAGGTACCAACTTGTGACAGTGCGCACTCATGGCAATTTTATAGTGCTGCCCCACTGGGAGACCAGGCCACCAGCACCATGACCTGATATCCCACTCAGTCACATTATCCTGACACTGAGCACACCAGTCCTTGCCCTATCCTACATATCAAAATGTTGCGATATCGGGTCAAAGGCCGGTGCACGAATGGACATGAAACGGGCATAAAAAGGACATGAACGGATAGCCAACGGATGAAGCGAACTCACTCCGGACAAGAACCGTAGACATCAATCCGGTGGCATCCGTTCCAGGTTTTGTCCATGTTCAAAACTTGTATGGACACAAACCGGACTATCAGCAGACTTTGTTCAGTTTCTTTCCATTTCCTCCAATCCGCTGATGTGTGATAGGGGCTTTAGCGGCTGTCACACATCACCGGATTGGGGAAATGGAAAGAAACCGAACAAAGTCCGCTGATATCCGGCAAAGACCGGTTTGTGTCTGTTGCATATCCGTTGATATCCAGCTGATCCAGTACAAGTCTTAAACATGCACAAAACTTGGAACGGATGTCGCCGGATTGACGTCTACGGTTCTTGTCCAGTTTGAGTCCGTTTAGTCTGCTTACTATCTGTTGGTTATCCGTTCATGGCCGTTTCATGTCCATTTCATGTCTGTTCGTCTAGCCCCCTTGTCCCGATATCGCAACATTTTGATACATTTTGATACTTATCACGCTGAAACACCACCGGACTAGAGAATTATGTCTGTTGCTCAATTCGGTGATGTGTGACAGCCGCTTTAATTTACTGGTTTGGTTCGACCAGGCTTCGAACCTGGGGGTTTGAATCCCATGACCTATTGAAACAGGAGGTGGGCACTCAACTCATTTGGCCACCCGATCTGGGTTTGTAGTTGATGTTCACTAATTTCAGGGAGCGAGGGGGGGGGGGGAAGGAGGGGGTCTGGAAGAGTAGTACTCTTTGTACTACCTTGAAAAAGTTGACAACTTTGGACGGCCCCTTATGGCCCTGTCACACTATGGGCGTAATCGATTAATCGACTCTGGTCACCCGAGCCACTTTTTGGCGCATGCGCACATCCTGCAGACTCGGGTCGAATAACCGAATAAGCTTCTGCACGCTCAGGGTGGAAAAAATGGTGGCTTAATCTAAAACCTAATTATTTGTTTTAATAACCAATATAAGTACAGCAAAATAGGATTTAAAGTATTTTAGGATCGTATAAGCTGACAATCTGGGTTATTTAAAAAAAAGCATTAAAACAATGAATAGGACTTGTAGTGGTAGCTACAGGTACCAGCTCAAGTGTGACGTCATCGTTCCTAGCAAACCCCAGACCACTAGTCGGGTCGTTTTGCACACGGCACGTGTTTTTGTCGACTCCACTCGCGGTGTTCGATTTGAAATTCAGACGACTCGGGTGACCCGAGTCGCCCGGGTCGTGTTAATCGATTACGGCCTATGACGTAACAACGTCAGCATAGGGAGAACGTGAAAAACGTCGAACTTCTTTGCGTAGTATGCAAATTTGGGCACAAGTTGAATGTGGATGCAGCGTAGTTGATGAGAGCATAACATCGGTAAAGCATAGTGATATCATCATTCAACAAGAGAGGATGACGTCATTACGCTCACGGAACGTTATGTACGTTATTCCATCGCCAGAACTACATTACATGACGTTACGTGATGTTACGTGACATTACATATGTCATGATACGGTGGCGAAACGCTGAACGTATGTTGGATGTATGTTCGGCGTACATTCTCCTGATGTTCTCCTGACGTTCTCCTGATGTTCTCCTGACGTTCCCATTACGCCGCGTGGACGTTTCCACCGGCTTTAATATGGGTCAACATAGTGGAACGTAGTGAGCAGCGTTTGACTAATGTCCGTTTAACATCATTGACGTTCGCCGAACGTGTACAGAACGTACGGCGAACGTAAACCCTTACGTTCGAGTTACGTCAAAAGTTTTGAACAGGTTCAAAACCTGGACGCACCCCGACGTAACACGACGTAACATGACGTAGCTTGACATCAGTCTAATGTCATTCTGACGTCATCATAACATAACCCAACATACGTCAACGTCATGACAAAACATGAGCACGTCAGACTTACGTTGGCTCATTACATCATAGTGTGACAGGGGTATAACTTACGATTAAGCATCGCGGGGGGCTGGGGTGGGGGGTGGTAACAAAGTGTGATATGCGAGTGAAGTTATGCAGTAATATCAATACAATAGAGTACATGACAAATAACAACACAGTTAAATAATAATCACAGTACATTTCATATAATCAATAATCACCATGAACAATTAATTCAACACCAATCGATTCACTAAAAACATCGCATTAATATCAGGTCACATTTGATTTGACACCATCTGTAGAACTAGGAAATGGGTAGTGTTAATCAGACATTGGTTATATATTTATTTAAAACAAGTTTCTGTTGACAGATTTAACATTTTAATATTTAGAACAAAAATTAAAAATGGCGATGTGGACATCAGCCTATAAATTGACTGATTGTTTTGTGGATAAGTGTATGTATTTTTAGCTCAAAATTCGTAACTAGGGTGAGTTGTGTCTTAAATAAATTTCTTATATTATTATACTGAATGCATGCATCCATGTTTATGCCAAATTGTTATGTATTTATATCCTCTTTGTCTGTATAAATTAAAATTGCATAGTCCGATGGTTTTGAGTTTCTGTAATTTCTTAGATAAATATATTAGGTTGATCGCTATAATCTACCTTACTTTAGTGTAAACAACTTTTATTTAAAATGGTTAACTTTGGAGATATTTGAATCGCAAACATTCCCCTGCACCAACGAGAGACGGTCCTCCCAGTTGCAGTTCCTTCCCACAAGGTGGCGTCACCGGGGAGAGAATATTTCCTCAGTTGCAATTCCTTCCCACGAGGTGGCGCCACCATAAACTGCATATGTTACTAGTGTATTTATAAGATGAACCAACTGGCAACGGATGGGTATGACATCCACCTGTGCTGGGTGCCTGGCCATGTCAGCATAAAAGGAAATGAATGAGCTGATCAGGCTGCGAAGAAGGCCCTGAACTGTGATCTTGAACCGTGTCTGACCCCTCACTCTGATCTGAAACCACTAATAGCCACCCACATAAAATCCAAATGGCAACATGAGTGGGATGAAAAAATTAATAAACTTAAAGAAATTGAACCATCTGTGGGAAAACCACCACAGACTCATGCGTGAGGTCGGCGGGACCAAGTGGTCCTTAGCTTCTGCCGTATTGGCCACTTGTTACACATGCTTTTCTGCTCAAGGGGGAACCTCCCCCTGAATATATTGGGTGTCAGTCCCCGCTGACCCTCAAACACATTTTACTAAGTTGCGTTGATTTTTTGGCCCTATGCCAACAATTCTACACTGCAGACAGTATGCATGACCTTTTTACTAAAGTAAACAAGAAACCGTTTTAGCCTTTTTGAGGGCAGCTGGAGTGTACCACCTCATATAGTTTACTAAATAAATTCTATCAATTATTAATAAAAACCTTTCTTTTTCTATGGGAATTTGTTTCCCTTGACCACAAATATGTGATTTTGAGGTTTCTAATTTAATGAGCGTCTATTGGCACATAATTGATTGTCTGCTTTTACATGTAAAAGCGATGGTTTGAACAAAAAACAAACATTTCTCGCCGTGAATATGGCCTATGCTGCCGACACAGCGTAAAGCAACCACCAATCAATCAATCATGTTACTAGTGAGAGTGCAGTCCTTCAGTTTCAGTTCCTCCCCACAAATTGGCACCACCGTCGCACCTAGGAGCCATCAGAATGCGCTGTGCGTGTCTGGGACACTTGACCAACTAGTGAACGACCTTGACCTTGACCTTCACGCTTAGCTCACCAGGGGCGATTACACTGGTTATGGGTAGGCTATCCACTTCCTGGGTGGCAGCTCGTGGGATAAATCCCTCGCAGATGCAAACCCATGGCAATTGACTGATATTAAATTTGTATCGCTACCTTGTCTGCTACTCGACTTCACCACAATAGGAAAGTACCTAAGAAAGGATGGGTACCTCTGTGTATACTATGTATTAGCGATGATTGACAAGATGCATCATGGTAGATAGAAGCGGTCGATACTTTTCTACGTACTATGGGGCTGTGAGAGACAATCACTAAAGAAGGCTTGTTTATTTAATGACACCTTCAGAGCATATTGATTTTCGTATCATTGGCTATTGGACGTAAAATATGTGGTCATTCTGACATATTTCTTAGGAGGAAACCCAGTGCTGCCACATAGGCTACTCTTTCCGATAAGCAGCAAGGGGTCTTTTAGATGCACTTTCTGACAGACAGAACAGCACATACCACAACCTTTGATGAACCAGTTGTGGACCACTGGTTGGAGACAATCACTCAACTCCCAGGTATGTAACACAAACACACCGGGTTGAAGCTTCAGGAACCAGCGCACAATTATTCACAAGACGCATAGTCCCAGTCCTGAAATGACCTTAGATGTTGCCAGGACGTAAAGCTACAAACAGCCAACCAACCAAGATGCAAAGCGGTTGATACAAGTGGTAGATACCTGTCTGTATACTCCCCACTTTACCAGCCCACTTTTAATCCGGGGGGGGGGGGGGTGGTTGGGGGGTGGATGTTGGGTGGAAGTGGGGTAGTGGGGGTGGTAGGGTGGGGGTTGGGTTGGGTGCGGGTGGGGGCGGGGGTTGGATGGGGGTTGGGTGTGGGTTGGGTGTGGGTGGGGGTTGGGTGTGGGTTGGGTGGGGGTTGGGTGGGGGTGGGGGAAGGGGAGGGGGGTGTTGTGGGGAGGAGGGTGGGGGTGGGGGCGGGGTGGTGTCTCCTCCCTCCCACCCTTTGGTGCTGAGTTCTGCCACCAGGTGTCGCCCATCTCCAGGACCCAGTGGCGACACCTAGCGGCGACCACTGACGTCTCATACGGTGGGAGGCGGCTCCGGGGTTTGTCGACTTTCTGTCTCCACGCGCGGGGAACGCAGCCTCTCCAGGGTCTGACCCACGGCGAGGTGGGACCAGCTGGATACAGGACACAGGACGGGTCGGGTACAGGGCATATGATACAGGACACAGGACACATGACAGAGGATACAGGGCACATGACAGAGGATACAGGGCACAGGATACAGGATACAGGGAACAGGACATATGTCATAGGCATAGGGCACAGCACACATTATACAGGACACAGTACACGATACACCTGAGACAGTGAGAGGCACTGAGGAGCGACACCCATGTAGGTAACGTAGTGAAGGGTGTGTGGTGGTAGATGGTGTGGTCTGTGACTGTGTGTGACTGTGTGTGACTGTGTGTGACAGTGTTGTGTGTCCCTGTGTTGGTGTGTTCAGGGCAATGTGTGTTTGGTGTGTCATTGTGTGTCTCCATGTCAGTGTATCCATGTCCGCTTGTGTTTGGTGTGTCATTGTCACAAATCATTGTGTGTCTCCATGTCAGTGTATTCAGGTGCGCTTGTGTTTGGTGTGTCATCGTGTGTCTCTGTGTCGGTGTATCCAGGGCCGCTTGTGTTTGGTGTGTCATTGTGTGTCACTATGTCAGTGTATCGAGGGCCGCTTGCGTTTGACCTGTCATCGTGTGTCTCTGTGTTGGTGTATCCAGGGCCGCCTGTGTTTGGTGTGTCATAGTGTGTCACTATATCAGTGTATGCATGTCCACTTGTGTTTGATGTGTCATCGTGTGTCTCTGTGTTGGTGCATCCAGGGCCGCTTGTGTTTGATGTGTCATTGTGTGTCTCCGTGTCAGTGTATCCATGTCTGCTTGTGTTTGGTGTGTCATCATGTGTCTCTGTCAGTGTATCCAGGGCCGCTTGTGTTTGGTGTGTCATCATGTGTCTCTGTCAGTGTATCCAGGGCCGCTTGTGTTTGGTGTGTCATCTTGTGTCTCTGTGTTGGTGTATGTAGGTGTGCTTATATTTGATGTGTCATCGTGTGTCTCTGTGTCGGTGTATCTAGGTGTGCTTATGTTTGATGTGTCTTCGTGTGTCTCTGTGTCGGTGTATCTAGGTGTGCTTATGTTTGGTGTTTCATCATGTGTCTCGGTGTCGGTGTATCCAGGTGTGCTTGTGTTTGGTGTTTCATCGTGTGTCTCTGTGTCGGTTTATCCAGGTGTGCTTATGTTTGATGTGTCATCGTGTGTCTCTGTGTCGGTGTATCTAGGTCTGCTTATGTTTGATGTGTCATCATGTGTCTCTGTGTCGGTGTATCTAGGTGTGCTTATGTTTGATGTGTCTTCGTGTGTCTCTGTGTTGGTGTATCCAGGGCCGCTTGTGTTTGGTGTGTCATTGTGTGTCACTATGTCAGTATATCGAGGGCGATTTGCGTTTGACCTGTCATCGTGTGTCTCTGTGTTGGTGTATCCAGGGCCGCCTGTGTTTGGTGTGTCATAGTGTGTCTCTGTGTCAGTGTATGCATGTCCACTTGTGTTTGATGTGTCATCGTGTGTCTCTGTTTTGGTGTATCCAGGGCCGCTTGTGTTTGATGTGTCATTGTGTGTCTCCATGTCAGTGTATCGATGCCCGCTTGTGTTTGGTGTGTCATCGTGTGTCTATGTCAGTGTATCCAGGGCCGCTTGTGTTTGGTGTGTCATCGTGTGTCTCTGTCAGTGTATCCAGGGCTGCTTGTGTTTGATGTGTCATTGTGTGTCTCCATGTCAGTGTATCGATGCCCGCTTGTGTTTGGTGTGTCATCGTGTGTCTCTGTCAATGTATCCAGGGCTGCTTGTGTTTGGTGTGTCATCGTGTGTCTCTGTCAGTGTATCCAGGGCCGTTTGTGTTTGGTGTGTCATCATGTGTCCCTGTGTTAGTGTATCCAGGGCCACTTATGTTTGATGTGTCATCATGTGTCTCTGTGTTAGTGTATCCAGGGCCGCTTGTGTTTGCTGTGTCATCATGCATCTCTGTGTTGGTGTATCCATGCCCGCTTGTGTTTGGTGTGTCACTGTGTGTCTCTGTGTCAGTGTATCCAGGGCCGCTTGTGTTTGGTGTGTCACTGTGTGTCTCTGTGTCAGTGTATCCAGGGCTGCTTGTGTTTGGTGTGTCACTGTGTGTCTCTGTGTCAGTGTATCCAGGGCCGCTTGTGTTTGGTGTGTCATCATGTGTCTCTGTGTTAGTGTATCCAGGGCCACTTGTGTTTGGTGTGTCATCTTGTGTCTCTGTGTTAGTGTATCCAGGGCCACTTGTGTTTGATGTGTCATCATGTGTCTCTGTGTTAGTGTATCCAGTGCTGTTTGTGTTTGGGGTGTCATCTTGTGTCTCTGTGTCGGTGTATGTAGGTGTGCTTATGTTTGATGTGTCTTCGTGTGTCTCTGTGTCGGTGTATGTAGGTGTGCTTATGTTTGATGTGTCATCGTGTGTCTCTGTGTCGGTGTATCTAGGTGTGCTTATGTTTGATGTGTCATCGTGTGTCTCTGTGTCGGTGTATCTAGGTGTATTTGTGTTTGGTTTGTCGTTGTGTGTCTCGGTGTCAGTGTATCCATGTCTGCTTGTGTTTGCCGTGTCATTGTCTCTGCGGTGTGCAGTGATTGAGTGTGCAGCCCTTGGAGCTGGCTGTATTTGTGTGTTGTTTCTAGTTTGTGTCCGGTGTCTGGGGAATGTTACTTCCGGTTTGTGTCCGGTGTCTGGGGAATGTTACTTCGGGTTTGTGTCCGGTGTCTGGGGAATGTTACTTCCGGTTTGTGTCCGGTGTCTGGGGAATGTTACTTCTGGTTTGTGTCCAGTGTCTGGGGAATGTTACTTCCGGTTTGTGTCCAGTGTCTGGGGAATGTTACTTCCGGTTTGTGTCCAGTGTCTGGGGAATGTTACTTCCGGTTTGTGTCCGGTGTCTGGGGAATGTTACTTCCGGTTTGTGTCCGGTGTCTGGGGAATGTTACTTCCGGTTTGTGTCCAGTGTCTGGGGAATGTTACTTCCGGTTTGTGTCCGGTGTCTGGGGAATGTTACTTCCAGTTTGTGTCCGGTGTCTGGGGAATGTTACCACCGGTTTGTGTCCAGTGTCTGGGTAATGTTACTTCCCGTTTGTGTCCAGTGTCTGGGGAATGTTACTTCCAGTTTGTGTCCGGTGTCTGGGGAATGTTACTTCTGGTTTGTGTCCAGTGTCTGGGGAATGTTACTTCCGGATTGTGTCCGGTGTCTGGGGAATGTTACTTCCAGTTTGTGTCCAGTGTCTGGGGAATGTTACTTCCGGTTTGTGTCCGGTGTCTGGGGAATGTTACTTCCGGTTTGTGTCCGGTGTCTGGGGAATGTTACCCCCGGTTTGTGTCCAGTGTCTGGGGAATGTTACTTCCGGTTTGTGTCCGGTGTCTGGGGAATGTTACTTCTGGTTTGTGTCCGGTGTCTGGGGAATGTTACCCCCGGTTTGTGTCCGGTGTCTGGGGAATGTTACTTCCGGTTTGTGTCCGGTGTCTGGGGAATGTTACTTCCGGTTTGTGTCCGGTGTCTGGGGAATTTTACCCCCGGTTTGTGTCCGGTATCTGGGGAATGTTACTTCCAGTTTGTGTCCGGTGTCTGGGAAATGTTACTTCCGGTTTGTGTCCGGTGTCTGGGGAATGTTACTTCCGGTTTGTGTCCAGTGTCTGAGGAATGTTCCTTCCGGTTTGTGTCCGGTGTCTGGGGAATGTTACTTCTGGTTTGTGTCCAGTGTCTGGGGAATGTTACTTCCGGTTTGTGTCCGGTGTCTGGGGAATGTTACTTCCGGTTTGTGTCCGGTGTCTGGGGAATGTTACTTCCGGTCTGTGTCCGGTGTCTCGGGAATGTTACTTCCGGTTTGCGTCCAGTGTCTGGGGAATGTTACTTCCGGTTTGTGTCCGGTGTCTGGGGAATGTTACTTCCAGTTTGTGTCCAGTGTATGGGGAATGTTACTTCCGGTTTGTGTCCGGTGTCTGGGGAATGTTACTTCCGGTTTGTGTCCAGTGTCTGGGGAATGTTACTTCCGGTTTGTGTCCGGTGTCTGGGGAATGTTACTTCCGGTTTGTGTCCGGTGTCTGGGGAATGTTACTTCCGGTTTATGTCCGGTGTCTGGGGAATGTTACTTCTGGTTTGTGTCCGGTGTCTGGGGAATGTTACTTCCAGTTTGTGTCCAGTGTCTGAGGAATGTTACTTCCGGTTTGTGTCCGGTGTCTGGGGAATGTTACTTCCGTTACCATTAAAGCTGCGCATTCCGAGTAAAGCTTTGCACTTTCGAAACTAAAACATTTCCCTCGGTTTGATCACACAAATCTCCCAATGTTTGCGTGTACATTTAACTGCTGCTAGTAGGTTTTGTTTCCCCTTCTTAAGCATAGCGGCATAGCAGTATTGCAGCATAGTGGCATAGCAGGATAGCGGCATAGCAGTATTGCAGCATAGCGGCATAGCAGCATAGTGGCATAGCAGCATAGCAGCATAGCAGCATTGCAGCATAGCGGCATAGCAGTATTGCAGCATTGCAGCATAGCGGCATAGCAGTAATGCAGCATTGCAGCATAGCGGCATAGCAGTATTGCAGCATAGCAACATAACACCATTGCAGCATAGCAGTATTGCAGCATAGCAGTATTGCAGCATAGCAGTATTGCAGCATAGCATAATAGAAGCATTGCAGCATTGCAGCATAACACCATTGAATCATAGCAGCATATCATTATGGCAGCATAGCAGTATTTCAGCATAGCACCATTGCAGCAGAGCAGCATAGCAGCATTACAGCATAGCAGTATTGCAGCATAGCAGTATTGCAGCATAGCAGCATAACACCATTGCAGCATAGCTGCATAGCAGCATTGCAGTATTGCAGTATAACACCATTGTGGCATAGCAGTATTGCAGCATAACAGCATCGCAGTATTGCAGCATTGCAGCATAGCAGTATTGCAGCATAGCAGTATTGCAGCATAGCAACATAACACCATTGCAGCATAGCAGTATTGCAGCATAGCAGCATTTCAGCATAGCAGCATTGCAGCATAAACAGCATAGCAGCATAGCAACATAACACCATTGCAGCATATCATTATAGCAGCATTGCAGCATTGCATCATAACACCATTGCAGCATAGCAGCATAACAGCATAGCAGTATTGCAGCCTAGCAGCATAGCAGTATAGCAGCATAACACCATTGCAGCATAGAGCCATTGCAGCATAGCAGCATTGCAGCATTGCAACATAGCAGCAAAACAACACAGCAGCATTGCAGCATTGCACCAGTGCAGCATAGCAGCATTGCACCATAACACCATTGCAGCATAACACCATAGCAGTATTGCAGTATAGCAGCATAGCATCATAGCAGCATAGCAGCATAGCAGCATAGCAGTATTGCAGGATAGCAGGATAGCAGCATAGCTTCAGCCCGGCCTGGATTACCCGGGGAGCCGTGCGCATGTGCAACTATTGACCAAATAGCTCATTTGCATGTGGCGATCAGATCTCTTTAGGTCACAGAGAACTGCTCATCACCACAGGCTGCTCGCTCCCACGTTTGCTAACTCGACGCCGGAATTGGGCGGGGATCCCCCGAGCGGGGGGGGGGGGGAGGAGAATCCCCGCACCGTGACGTCAATCCGAGGAGATTTTCCGGTGTAGTAACCGCTGCCTGAGAGTGAGACCCCAGCGGAGGTTGGGAGGTTGTTGGAGTTTTAAATCCTGACAACATTTAAGGTCATATCAGGGCGGGTAACGACTTGTGACCGTGCGCGCTGATGGCGACTTTATAGTGATGCCCAACTGGGAGATCAGGCCATCGGCAGCATGACCTGATATCCCACTCAGACACATTATCCTGACACTGAACCAACCAGTCCTTGCCCTATTGCCAGCTGAGGAAGCCTTTGGCTTTGACTCGACCAGGAATTGAACTCCTGATCTCCCGCACGGGAGGCCTAGATAAAAGATTCACCCGGTACTTGTAGTACATGGGTGAAGACCAGCCTTATATAAATACGGGCGAAAATAGCATTAGTATGGAAGTGAGGCTCCAGTATGTGGCTCCAGTATCAAATGGCTACCCATATTATGCATATAGGCACAGAGTTGGTTAAATGGGAGAGAATGCAAAAAGACAAGATGGCGGCTGCAGAACGCCGTCGATTTCACTTTTAAATCTTATTAAACTATATATTATATTATATTTTTCAACTCAAAGGTAGCGGGCTATCAATAAGACATATGTAAAGAATAATTGTTGCTTCTTAGATTGTAAAATTAGGCTCTCAATTCTTTGACCTGCATTTTCGCCAGCTTTTACATAGGGTTGGTTTGCACCCCTACTGCAGCAGTATGGGGTGACTCTTGTACCTAGGGAGGCCTGTGCTTTCCGAATTCAGACACCCCGTCTGGTCCCCCAGCAGAGGAAAACTGCAATTAAATACAGTAAAGCTGCTTAGTCCGATGAAGCATCACATTTTAAAAATCAAGACAATTATCTCAATTTGATTTTACCTATCTAATTTAGATAATGATACACTTATTAAGAATTTGTTGCCACATAAAAAGGAATACTGAGTCAATTTAATAGAATCCGTTACTGCAGAAGCCTATGGTGTCAGAGTTTTGGCGTGCTTGCAAACATTAATTTGACATGTTGACACTTCAAATATCGTAAAAGTTAGTAATTTAAAATAAAGGTTACTTCAAACTAAAGTAAGGTCGATTATGACAATCAAATTAACATAATAATATTAGAAATATGACAGAAACTCGTAACCATCGGTTTCTGCAGTAATATTAAATTACTTCAGTATTATCTTCTATGGGGTGACAAATGTTTGAGAAGTTCACCAGCATCTAAGTTAGATGAATAAAATCAAATCTAAGTGATTGTTTTGTTTTTGAAAATTTGATGTTTTCATCGGACTTTGCAGCTTTGGCAATAAACCATGACTAACAAAATGGCTTGTTTGCCACTATACAGACAAAGAAACTTATTTATTTTGGCCACATCATTCGTCAGAGTTCAATATACCGTAGATTGTTGGAAGGGAAGGTGAATGGCAGCAGAGGGAGAAGGAGACCAAGAACATCATGGTTTACAAATATTTCACAGTGGACAGGCTTGAATTATTCACAGTCTATCAGAACAGCACACCATCGGGACAAGTGGAGAACCATTGCATCCAACCCTCGACTAGAGGACAGAACTATTGATTGATTGATTGAACAAAATAAAACAACAAAGGTACCTCATTAGACACGCGCAACCAAGGAAAAAAACGCAGACTTAATTGAGACTACAGTAACAGACTGCAGGGTCATATTGCACCCCACGTCATCATCATTAACAACAAAGTGAAAGAAAAAAAAGAAGAGAGAAAAACAAAGAATATGGCGGTGTTGATTTCCCAAAGTGAACGCTACCCAACACCGCCTGGTCTTATCTGTTTGTGACAGATAAGAATGGTCAATTAATTGTATCGCGGCACATATATACAGTATAACCCCGTTAAACCAAGCTCGGTTAAACGAAGCGATCGGTTAATCCAAACTTTTTTCGGCGGCCTGGCAAAATACTACCATTTATCATATAAAAAAGTCGGTTGAACTAAAGTCGGTTAATCCAAACTATCGGTTAATCCAAACACAATTGTTGGACCCCAGCCACTTCCAGTATGGTTAAACCAAACTTTCATGTGGTTATAACTATAAGGTCATCTGAGACCCCACCAACTTTTTTATATAATACATGGTAGTATTTTGCCAGGCCGCCAACAAAAGTTTGGATTAACCGATCTATATATATATAGTTTTATATATCGCTATTGCCTTCACGTATATGTCTACAATCTATCATAAGATTAATTCATTACAGGATTGCATATCTGTCTAGATAATTTATCTGTATTAGAGGTAGGAATGTGCTGCCAAGACTAGAATTTAATAGCATTAAGATCATGAGATTAATATATTATATATATATATATATATCTATATATATATATATATATATATCTATATATATATATATCCCGCTCGCGGTGCACGAATCGGTAAAGCGCAGGCTTCACGTGCAGCAGAAGGTCGAGGGTTCGGTTCCTGGTCGAGTAAAACCAATGACCTATACAATTGACTCGGCATTAATAGGATAGGACAAGGACTGGTTAGCTCAGTGTCAGGATAATGTGACTGAGTGGGATATCAGATCATGGTGCTGGCGGGCTGGTCTCCCAGTGGGGCAGCACTATAAAATTGCCATGAGTGCGGACTGCAACAAGTCCGTGCCCGTCCTGATATGACCTTATATGTTGCCAGGACATGAAACTCCAACAACCATCAATCCATATATAGGCCTATATATAAGATAGAGAGGGAGAGAGAGAGAAGGAGAGAGAGGGAGGAAGAGAGAGACACACAGAGAGGCAGAGACAGGAGGCGGGTAGAGAGAGGGAGGTGTGGGATAATGGATTCACGTGGCAGTCTTAAGCCGTGTTCACACGGGCAATGTAAATCGATTCGTAGAAAGCGACTTGTATAGTTCGCCTCACATTTGTCGTGTGAACGGACGTCTGAGGCGGATTAAGGCTGAATCGATTCGCGTGATGCGCATTCTGTAAACCACCTCTCGAGGTAGTTTACGTGAGGCGATATCTGTGATGCGGATAATTTTGCCCGTGTGGACGCACTGATGCGGATTAAGGAAGTGGCACGCATGCGCAGTCGAGACCTTAGTTTGTTGACTTTCCGGTCGATCAAAAGCGCATATTATATAATTTGGTCTATGAACCTGTTAGAGGTGCACAGATATTTTTTCATCATTTATTTTTAGGGTTTCACTGCCCAGCAGAAGTTTTGACCGTTCCAAACCAATACGATTCAGTCATTACATATCTAGGTCGAACCCACACTCTCTGGTGCCGGCGTCGTCGAACCCAAAATGGCGCTGGTTAGTCTGGACTTGCTCATGCGCAGATATCCACTTCCGCATTAAACCGATCCCATGTGAACGGGCGCCTAATTCGACTCCTTTAGTTCGCCTTGTCTAGGTCGCTTCACATTTTGCCCGTGTGAACACGGCTTTAATGTGTTTGTAATTCAATACGTGAACGTTGGTAGCCATTTATGTCTGATTCTGAATGACGTCTCCTGTTGCAGTCCAATCAGACGCTCCTGTCCGCTGATTCCCGCTCCTGCTCCTGCTCGCTGGTTCCAGCTCCTGCCCGCTGGTTCCCGCACCTGCCCGCTGGTTCCCGCTGCTTCCCGCCCGTTGTCGTCTGCTGAGAACTCACCGCGCGCCGCCATCTTGGAAAATAAGCAAGCGCTGAAGATAACTAACTGCCTCGGAGGCGTCGTTATTGTTGTTATTGTTGTTACTATTGTGATTATTATTTGGTTTTACTCGTTTGTTGCCACCTTCTGTCCGGATTTATGTCGACGCTCGGCGAATCGCGCAGTTTGTACACTTTTTGATGAATGCGCATCTAAATTGTAAGAAGTGACACATATATCTTACTATCATTTCGGATATCGAAACCTAAGAAGTGATACTGGAGAGATGGACAGATACAAATAAATAAATAAATATTATCTCTTGATACCTGACGTTCTCCCAACGAAATCAAAGAAGTGACACCAGGAGAGATGGATCGATAGATGTAAGTACATCTACCGGATTGTGAGTTCTAGTATCAACATGATAAGAAGTGACATTGAACAGATGAGTCGATAGACATCGATATATGTTCCTACGAGATCTAGCATCAACATCATAAGAAGTGACACTGGAGAGATGGATCGATAGATATTGATGCGTTTTACTGTGAACGCTCACTACATTGTGGGTTTAAAATAAAATATTAGTTTTTATTTCGGCATACATGTGGTTTTCACAATGGGACGTATCAAACTCTGATTTCTGAGTCTCAACTAGCCTCGAGTTTCCAACAGGACTGTAAGTAGTGACAGCACCTGAGTTTCCAACAGGACTGTAAGAAGTGACAGCACCTGAGTTTCCAACATCACTGTAAGAAGTGACAGCACCTGAGTTTCCAACAGCACTGTAAGAAGTGACAGCACGTCTAGGCAGTGAAGATTGGACTGAATGTCCTGTGTGGTTATTGACTTCTCGAAGGATGAACCCAGACCAAGAGCATGATATATATATGTATCTGTGTGTATATGTATAAATAGTTGTTTGCTAGTATCGGTATTACCTCAGTGATTGGTTGCCTAGAGTGAAAGAGCGGCCTACTTTGGGAATTAAAAAACAAAACCCCCCAAAACCAACAGAACTGCAGTCATCCATCGGTTACAATAAATATCGCCGGATACACTGCATCGGCTCGCGTGTTGCGCTGGATGAGTGGTTCAGTGAACCATCCTGTGGCTTGGGCATTAAGGACTCATCAGGAATTGACCGCTGTCAGAGAGTTAAGATGCCAAGTTTCACCTGTAGCCTCCAACTCACCACCATCGCGTGTCTGCTGCTGATGGCTGCCAAAGGTAAGCACCTTTTTTTCCTTTTCTTTAAAAAACTATATATTTAAAAAAAAGTTTGTTGTTTAAATTTCTTTTAATTACTTTTTTTTGTTAATTACTTTTAAAAAAAAGCTAATGCATTTTTATTCATATGTATAAGCTTTTCCTCAGGATGTAGCACAGGCCCATCGATATTCTATTTTTTTAAATCCTTGGGGTCAGTTATATTTCGGAATTTAGAATTTTTCGGATTTCAGAATAAAGGTATTTATAAAATATTAATACTGCAGTTAAAACATGAATATTCACCCTAAGTGGGATAAATAAAGAGCACAGATACTATTACAGTTTATTTATAGAGTAATATGCCGATATAGGACTAAGAAACTTAAATGAAGGGAAGCCAACTCTTGAACAAACTCTCTTCCAAAACAAGAAATGCAACAAACTCCTTGCAATTTAAATCTAGATTAAAGGTTGAGAACCCAAGATAGGCATCCATCAATAAATCGACATGGATAGCCGCTAAAAGTTGAGAAAAGAAATAAAAGCACAGTCCCAAGCCACTTCCCAGCCCTTCTTCCTTTTCTCCCTCTCAAATCCCATCTGCCCCCCCCCCCCCCCCCCGGGGAAAAGAGTTAAATAAATAACAACAAATACTAATGTAAAACCTCTACCCTGTAACACCTGGCAGAACTAATTAAAACATGTACCAACCACAAAGCTGTAGTTGACCAAGACTATTTAAATGAATCATGCAACCGTTATCTACTACTACCTGTAACAGCAAGTTTGGACGGGATCCATCGCAAATGCGCCAGGTTCTGCGCTTAATGCTATGATGGCAGCAGCCATATTCTACAATCCAGCCGGCCTGAGCATTAATGGCTTGACATGATCTGCCGCAAATGTGCAGATCTCCAGGTTTAATGCTATGATGGCAGCAACTGTTCTGGTCATGCGTTATCGTTTGGACGGGATCCATCACAAATGCGCCGTGTTCTGGGCTTAACACTATGACGGCAGCAGCCGTTCCGCAGCGTATGCACTGGCGGACAGCTCAGGATCGCAGAGTATGCAGTTTGTCATAGGTGAGTGTAGAAACTGATATGCTGCTATCACCCCAGGCCATCCTCCGATGCATATGCTGTGGAACATTCATTTGCGATGATCACATCCAAACGACAACACATAGGCATGACCAGAACGGCTGCTGCAATCATAGCATTAAACCCAGAAACCTGTGCAATTGCGGCGGATCCCATCAAACCATTAATACTCAGGCCCGACTGAATGATAGAATGTGCAGTTTGGTGGGTGGTTGCATAGCTTGATGTTTTGAAATTTCTGCCATTGGGACGATGTCAATCATATACCGATGTATATGTGATGTTGGATATTCAATGCTACTTGGTCAATTCGATAGCTATAAATCAAATTAACCTTTCTACAAAATAATATTTGTTTAAAATCCTAGTGCCATGGGCCTCTGGCATCAATCGGTTCCCAGACTTTTGACAACCCAAACAGAAATACCAACCTACAGCCCTGTCACATTCCAGGATTAGTAGGTCATCTCACATCATGTGGTCACCACGAGATGACCATCTGGGTCATAGCCACAGAACTTTTGGCAAGCTTGTCAAAATTATTTTGGGTTCTTTCAGCTCAAATTGCTCCAAAACTAGCCATTTTTCATCAAAGTTACTCGGGACTAATGAATATTAGGATATAATGGTCAACCTGAGCTATTTATCTCAAATATAACTAACAAATTCAAATGCCATCGGACCATGCAACATTAAATGCTAAAAGTCGTACTTTACTGACAGCCCCGTCCCCCTGTCGTACGCTTGTACAACCGTGACAATGTTGACATTTCTGATGACCCTTACATGGAAGCAATAGCGATGTACATCTACACCGGAACCAGAGAAACCAACGTCACGTGAGCTACACAAGTAGGTCACCCGCCCCAAATAAGGATTGGAGGGTGGTAGGGCCACTAATGCGTTTACTTCCGGCATAGATTACAGACCGGAAGTAGGGCGGTCGTTCCCCTCCCAGCCCCATCTTTCACAATAAGCCCCGTCAATACATTAAAGCTGCATAGTCTGATGAAAGCGTTACATTTCCCAAACTAAAGCATTTATCTGCACATGATTCCCCATGTCCTATTTAGATACTGGTGCTTTTATTAACGTTCTATGAGCCGCTGAGAGACATTAGAGCTAAATGGAGAGTGGCAGTCAAGTAATGAAAGCAGTCGTTGTCGCATCGCGACTGACAGCATGATGATGATGATGATGCGCTGCTCAGGGACATAGCTAACAAGAGGGAAAGGGAGGGGGTATGTTGCCCCCCATTGACCCACCAAAACCCCCCATTGTGTAACCTCTGTGAAATTACTGGGAATGTCATTTCAAACCTCTAGATTTCAACATTTCCAGAGGGGGAAATTCCCAAATCCTCTTAGTGCCTCGTGCCTTTGGCATTTGTCAATTCCCAGAATGTATCTCACACCAAATACAAATTTCTAGCTCTGGCCCTACTGCTGCTTTTGAGTTTCTGATAAATTTGTTTAGATAAATATATTAGGTCGATGTTTATAATCTACCTTTGTCTGGTGTGTACACTGTATCAGTGTTCTGGACTGATGCAGTGTGCTTCATCCCGACCAGACGGGGTGGCCGAGTGGGTTGGAGCGTCCGTCTCCCGTGCTGGTAGATCATGGGGTCGTGGGTTCGAGTCCCGGTCGAGTCAAACCAATGACTTTAAAATTGATACTTGTTGCTTCCTAGCCAGGCACTCGGCATTATTAGGATAGGGCAAGGACTGGTGTGCTCAGTGTCAGGATAATGTGACTGAGTGGGATATCAGGTCATGGTGCCGGCGGCCTGGTTTCCCAGTGGGACAGCACTATAAAGTCGCCATGAGTGCGCACTGTCACAAGTCGGTACCCGTCCTGATATGACCTTAGATGTTGCTAGGACGTAAAACAACAACAAACAAACAACAACAATCATCCCGCCCTAACAGGGCCGGGAGCCTGATTAGTGACCTCCTGGGCGTAATCGATTAATCAACTCGGGTCACCCGAGCCACTTTTTGGCGCATGCGCACATCCTACAGACTCGGGTCGAATAATCGAATACGCTTCTCCGCGCTCGGGTAGACAATTTATTTTTTTTTTTAAATAACCGATAAAACTACAGCAAAATAGGATTTAAAGTATTTTATGATGGTCTAGTTTAGCTATATTTCCATTTCATTAATCTAAGTTATTCTTTTTTTAAAAAGCATGTAGGACTGGTACTGGTAGCTGTTATCCTGCAGGACGGTACCAGCCCAAATGTGACGTCATCGCTCGTAGCAAACCCTAGCTAGGGGGTGGGTTACTTGGGTCGGATCGTTTTGCACACGGCACGTGTATTTGTCGACTCTACTCGCAGTGTTCGATTTGAAATTCTGATGACTCGGGTGACCCGAGTCGCTCGGGTCGTGTTAATCGATTACGGCCCCTGTGTCTGGTGTGTACACTGCACCAGTGTTCTGGATTGATGCAGTGTGCTTCATCCCCACCCTAGCAGGGTCAGGAGCCTGATTAGTGACCTGTGTCTGGTGTGTACACTGCACCAGTGTTCTGGATTGATGCAGTGTCCTTCATCCCCACCATAGCAGGGTCAGGAGCCTGATTAGTGACCTGTGTCTGGTGTGTACACTGCACCAGTGTTCTGGATTGAGGCAGTGTGCTTCATCCCACCTTAGCAGGGCCGGGAGCCTGATTACTGACCTGTGTCTGGTGTGTACACTGCACTGCACCAGTGTTCTGGATTAATGCAGTGTGCCTGATTAGTGGCCTCCTGTGTCTGGTGTGTGCACTGCACCAGTGTTCTGGATTAATGCAGTGTGCCTGATTAGTGGCCTCCTGTGTCTGGTGTGTACACTGCACCAGTGTTCTGGATTAATGCAGTGTGCCTGATTAGTGGCCTCCTGTGTCTGGTGTGTACACTGCACCAGTGTTCTGGATTAATGCAGTGTGCCTGATTAGTGGCCTCCTGTGTCTGGTGTGTACACTGCACCAGTGTTCTGGATTAATGCAGTGTGCCTGATTAGTGGCCTCCTGTGTCTGGTGTGTACACTGCACCAGTGTTCTGGATTAATGCAGTGTGCCTGATTAGTGGCCTCCTGTGTCTGGTGTGTACACTGCACCAGTGTTCTGGATTAATGCAGTGTGCCTGATTAGTGGCCTCCTGTGTCTGGTGTGTACACTGCACCAGTGTTCTGGATTAATGCAGTGTGCCTGATTAGTGGCCTCCTGTGTCTGGTGTGTACACTGCACCAGTGTTCTGGATTAATGCAGTGTGCCTGATTAGTGGCCTCCTGTGTCTGGTGTGTACACTGCACCAGTGTTCTGGATTAATGCAGTGTGCCTGATTAGTGGCCTCTTGTGTCTGTTGTGTGCACTGCACCAGTGCTCTGGATTAATGCAGTGTGCCTGATTAGTGGCCTCCTGTGTCTGTTGTGTGCACTGCACCAGTGCTCTGGATTAATGCAGTGTGCCTGATTAGTGGCCTCCTGTGTCTGTTGTGTGCACTGCACCAGTGCTCTGGATTAATGCAGTGTGCCTGATTAGTGGCCTGCTGGATGCTAACGCTCGTATCTTCTCAGACTAGTGTTACTATTAGCTCAGCACGCTGTTACTTCCATAGTGCACTGGTTTGGATCAAGCCATACTCGGGTCCACAGACCATGTGACGTAGATGCTTGTTACCAGGCCAGGCGTCCCATAGCGTCCCTGAAGGTTTTTCTCAGTTTACTTTACAACTGACTTCCCTCCCCAGAGATCAGTGTGAGGCAACCCAGCTGCCTAATAATTGGACAGATTCTTTAATCAAAGAACCCATCTTTCCTGCCATACTTTGGAACGCGCCACAGGGGATGGCGGAAACAGTGAGATTCAGGAGCGCTGGCTTGCTTCCACATGCGCGAAACCACAACCGAATCAAAACTAACGACTTACCAAAATGATACATGTCACTATCTAGCCAAAGTCGGTTAATCCAAATTATCGGTTAATCCAAACAAAATTGTCAGACCCCAGGCCACTCCGGTATGGTTAAACCAAACTTTCATGTGGTTATAAGGTCATCTGAGACCCCCCTGACTTTTTTATATGATAAATGGTAGTATTTTGCCGGGCCGCCGAAAAAAGTTAGGATTAACCAAGCTTGGTTTAACAGGGTTATAATGTACATACATAAAAAACAATAATCAAAGTGTCCACATACATTGTATATTACATGTGCAATACACGCTTACAAAGTCAAAGCCACAGCTTGGATAAACCAATGATCGGTTAATTCAAACAAATTTCTTGGGTCCCTTCAAGTTTGGTTTAACGGGGTTATACTGTATATGTATTTGAGAATATATATATTTTTTTACAAAAAAGGAAGAAAAACAATATTTAAAGAAAATTCTAAAACCATGTGATACCATATATAATGCATATTCACCGAAGGCAAAACACTTGTATCAAACTGGAATTGTTAGGATAGAGCAAGTGGAATGAGGAAGACCAGTCGTCTGCGACTGAAATTTCCCCCGCTTGATCAACTAATGTAGCAACAACAAAAAAGAGAAAAAAAGGACCAATCCCAGGATATTGTTTCTGTTCAGGATAACCATAAACAAATGGCATGCCGGGAGTGATAATCGGCCTGTTTGAGCAACACAATCTGGTCTTACATTATTCCCCGATTTTACCACCGGACACAGCTGATGACGACTCTAAATTCACAGTTCCAACATTTGTGAGATACTGCGGATTTTCGCAATATTTGGATAATCGCCGATTAACTATCACAAAATGCCCAGGATATAGGCCTTATATGATAGCAATTGGTCGGTCAGAATCCCGTTCTCATATGACCCAGGGTATTGTTAGGACATAAAACCCAAACAAACAGAAAAACAAGGAGTCATTGCGGAGAGAAAAATGGAATTGGTGGCATGGGCGATAATACAGTCTCGGTATGAGGGACAGCTCCTGTATATATATATATATACACATATATATATATATACAGATATATATATATATTTATATATATTGTCGGGAAAATTAGCCTCAGACAGAAAAGGCGAAGTCCCTATTTATATGCAAATTAGGCAATTGTGCTAGTTAGGCGCTAATTAGCAGAGAATCGCATCTGGAGCGGGAAGTGTGAGGTAAGTACTGGGTGTTGCTATGGACAGTAATGTACCCAGTGGGTGTTGCTATGGACAGTAATGTACCCGGTGGGTGTTGCTATGGACAGTAATGTACCCAGTGGGTGTTGCTATGGACAGTAATGTACCCAGTGGGTGTTGCTATGGACAGTCATGTACCCGGTGGGTGTTGCTATGGACAGTAATGTACCCAGTGGGTGTTGCTATGGACAGTAATGTACCCGGTGGGTGTTGCTATGGACAGTAATGTACCTGGTGGGTGTTGCTATGGACAGTAATGTACCCGGTGGGTGTTGCTATGGACAGTAATGTACCCAGTGGGTGTTGCTATGGACAGTAATGTACCCGGTGGGTGTTGCTATGGACAGTAATGTACCCGGTGGGTGTTGCTATAGACAGTAATGTACCTAATGGGTGTTGCTATGGACAGTAATGTAGCTAGCGGGTCTTGCTATTGCGCAGACAGGTGTATCCAATGAGTGTTGCTATGGAACACACATATCTACGCCATGGGTGTTGCTATGGACAGTAATGCACCCATTGCGTGTTTCTATGGAACAGATTTGACCAGTAAGTCTTGCTATTTAACAATCAGATGTAACTAGTTGGTGTTGCTATGGATCTAGGTAACCAGTGTGTTCTGGTGTAGCGTCTGTACATGTAACTAGTTGGTGTTGCTATGGATCTAGCTAACCAGTGTGTTCTGGTGTAGTGTCTGTACGTGTAACTAGTTGGTGTTGCTATGGATCTAGGTAACTAGTGTGTTCTGGTGTAGTGTCTGTACATGTAACTAGTTGGTGTTGCTATGGATCTAGGTAAACACTGTGTTCTGGTGTAGTGTATGTACATGTAACTAGTTGGTGTTGCTATGGATCTAGGTAACCAGTGTGTTCTGGTGTAGTGTCTGTACATGTAACTAGTTGGTGTTGCTATGGATCTAGGTAACCAGTGTGTTCTGGTGTAGTGTCTGTACATGTAACTAGTTGGTGTTGCTATGGATCTAGGTAACCAGTGTGTTCTGGTGTAGTGTCTGTACATGTAACTAGTTGGTGTTGCTATGGATCTAGGTAAACACTGTGTTCTGGTGTAGTGTCTGTACATGTAGCCAATGTGTACCACTTTACTGCTATACCACTCAGGCAGGATGCTGCCGTTTGCAGTGCCATCTCAGATGGTCAATCATTCTCCCCTAACTATGCGCATACCACTTCACCAGCGCTACTTTCAATTTCGGCCAGTTGGGACAAGAAACAATAACAGAAACGGAGAAGAAAGTAGTCCCTCAATGTCTTCGTTCATTATAAATTGTTACAAATTTAGCATTTCTCGCTGACAATAACATAATATTAGGGAGGTGTAATAGATAATTAATGGCATCTTTCCACTATTTAAGTTGCAGGACTTTGCTATTACGGAGTGATATCAATCTATATTTCGCTGCCAGGTGGCTTCGTCGAGTTTCTTTTCAGTCTACAACTAGCTTTATTTAACCCATTCACAGCACAGGTTGAAGCTACACATCAATCCCTGGACCAATATTGTGTTGATCTGTTATTATATATACATTCATGGTCTCTGACTATATTCAGAGGCTGTGTACATCTATCTACGTTCTTTGCTATATTCCGGACTCGTGCATGGTCCGGTTTCAATACAGTGCCACCATCTGGTGGATTCCATCTGTACCATTATGCGATAAACCATATCAATGATGCTATCTAATGGTGGAGCTAACAACACTCACGGGTATGTGACTCAAAATGGATGACACTCTCGTCGAAATGACCAAAGTTAGTAAGTGGAGCAGAGGGGATGAGAGTTAAGCAGGCGGCCAAAGGGGTTCCTGTTTGAAGTTGTATAGTTCAATGGTTTTCAGTTTCTGTCAATTTCTGAGATAAATATATTAGGTTGATCACTATAATCTACCTTAATCTAGATTGAAGTAACTTAGATTTTAAATGGCTAACTTTTGAAATATTTGAAGTGAAACCATGCAAAATTAATTTCGGCAATGATGCCAAAACTCTAACACTATAGGCTTGTGCAGTAAAATGTTCTATTCAATTGCCTCAGTATTCTCTTCCATGTGGTGACAAATGTTTAATAAGTGCACCAGTGTCTAAGTTTGATATGTAAAATCTAATTTAAATAACTGTTTTTGTAAATTTGATGTTTTCATCGGACTATGTAACTTGAATTATTCTCCACCTATTTTGTTGAGGAAAAACAAGAAAAATAAAAAATAAATAAAATTATCTTTTGAACCTGAAGGTGTTTTCTCGGTTATCTCAATGATTCATGTTTTACAAAGTAATCAGGAGGTGATTGGTTAATGTAGTACTATGCACCTCTCAGGTAAGGAGCCACATAGATAGTTGGCTAGATCACATACCGCCGCTACCATTACATCACATTGATTCCTTAAACCTTCACCTTTCTATTCGATTTATGCTGGCTTCTGTGGCTTTCGGGTACTTAATGTGGCGTTCTCTGTGTCGGAGTGGTTAGAGTGTCTGACTTTTTTATAGGTCAGACTCCTAATCTGAGGGTCGGCGGTTCGATTCCCCGTGCCCCCAGCTCTGCCAATTTGGATTTCCACTGCTGTGTATAACTTACAGCGTCATCAAAGGCTGGTTGCTCTCATACCATGTCTATGTGGTGTGGGAGGTTAAAAATCCCTTGGGTCAGTAAAAGTGTAGGCTCGGGCTTTCTATCGACCAGCAGTGGAATGAGGAAGACCAGTCGTCTATGACTGAACTTTCCCCTGCTTAAACAGCTAATGGACCAAAAAAACAAAAAATAATGTGCAACGCATTAGTTCTAAAGTCCCATCCACAAATTCGTTCTTCCCACTGCCACCAGAGGGCAGCGTTCTGGTGGAAACTGTCCAGTCAGTTTCTACACAGGGACTGGGTATAAACTGCCCGATTATCACACACCTCATATATCAGCATGTCTGTGCAGTGTAAAGTGTCTGTCACACTATGCCGGATTGAGCAACGGACAACATTTTCTAGTCCGGTGGTGTTCGGGTGTGATAAGTATCAAAATGTATCAAAATGTGTCAAAATGTTGCAATATAGGGTCAAAGGCCACCAGATGAATGAACATTAAATGGACATGAAACATACATGAATGGATAGACAATGGACGATAAGCGGACTAAACTAACTCAAACCCGAAAAGAACCGTAGACGTCAATCTAGTGGCATCCGTTCCAAGTTTTGTGCATGCTCAAAACTTGTAACGAATCGGGCCGGATATCAACGGATATCAATGGATATCAATGGATATCAACGGATATGCAACAGATATACAATGGACACAAACCAGAGTTTGCCGGATATCAACAGACTTTGTTCAGTTTCTTTCCATTTCCCCAATCCGGTGATGTGTGACAGAGCCTTAGTAATCGGGTATGCAACACTTGTGTCGTGAGGCGAGACCTGCCTGTACACAGCCCCGCTCTCCTCCCGCAGCCCCCCGGCCACTGCGGACCAGTGTTAGATTCGTGGACTGGTCACTCTATTATACCCAACCAATAGGTGGTCGTGTTACCGGCCCTCCCCACTAGGGACGGGTATTTAATAACCCGCGACACATGCCTCTGGGTTCACACTTGCTATCCGGACCGCACTTCGTCCACACCTCTCTCTATCTCCTCTCTGCTGGCCATGCTCCTCCTTGATAATGTCTGAAAAGAGTTCCAGGAGGGGGACCCCACCAGCATTTCACTTTCTGCTCTTACTCTGTCTGTGTCTTTGGCTCTCCGGCTGGTCACCACAGAGCAAATAGACACAGTCCTTTGACTCAACTCTCCTCATTTCTCTTTTTCCTATACTTTACCAATTTTTTTTTCTCCCAAGCTTACTTCTCCCCCTGATTAAGGGAGTTGTTTGCTTGGGTGGGGCCCTTTACCTTATCATTTCTCTCACTTTGTTCTTGTTGCTGGAACCACTGGACCCACCTTTACCTGTCCGTTCCTCCTAAACCAATTCAATTCAATTCTTTTATTTTAACTCTCTGCAAGGTATGTTTACAATAAACTGAGGTGATAGAATAAATGCAGACAAATTCCTTACAGACAGAAAGGATCCCAGAAAAGCGATGCTTATCTAGCTGGTCTCCATGATGTGAACGAACAAGTGATGACAATAACAAATTATTAAACTTAAGCTACATTTTTAACTAATGATTATGATGAGATACTGATGCGTCTCTTCACAGTTAGTAAAAAACAAAGTAATGATAGGAATATTATATGGATATTGTGTCATGGATTCATGTACTTACATGCAGTATCAGTAGTTATTTTGCATGTATGTTAATAGGGGTATTATATATATTCTATACTGGTAATCGATTTAGTATGCATTGAGATAGCTTATCTTTAGTTTTTTACAGAAGTTTTTCAAAGTTTTAAGGTTTCTAATCTCTACTGCTATTGAGTTCCAGATATTGGTTCCTTGGTTTTCAGTTGTTATTTTGCCACATTTGTTTCTAGTGTGTTTGTGATGTATGTTATTTATCTGTCGTGTGTTATGGGAATGGATCTGATTGTTTTCTTTGAAGAGATTATCAAATATTTCAGGGAGTAGGCCATTCTTTTGCTTGTAAACAAATTTTGCGATGTATATTTTATAAATGTCAGTTACCATAAGTAAGTCCAGGTCTTTATGAAGTGATTTAGTTGGGGTGAGATAGTCTTTGCTATACAGTATTTTCAAGGCTCTGTTTTGTTGTGTCTGTACCTTTTTTAGGGTTGATGATTTGGCTCTCCCATACACCTCTATACCATACTGGATTTTGGAGTAAACGTATGCATAGTATAGTAATTTTTTATTTTCCTCATGTACCCGTCGTCTGATTATTTTAAATGAGTTAGCCGTTTTAATTATTGAATTATTTAAGTTATCAATATGTTCATCCCAGTTGAGGTTCTCATCTAGGGATGATACCTAGGTATTTCACAGAAGGGACTCTCTTTATTGTGTTATTGTTTATCTTTATGTTGTTTAGGTAATCAGGAATGGTTGTACTTCTGCTTTTAAATATTGTGTAGCATGTTTTGTTCAGGTTTACTGTTAATTTGTTATCATTGCACCATGTAAATATATCTGAAAGGAATGTTTTAATTGAATGTTTTAGTTCTTTGGGTGAATTTGAGGTTATGAAGCCATTGGTATCATCTGCAAATAACCTTGTTTTGACATCTTGTTTTGTACAGTTGACTATATCATTTGTGTAGATCAAAAATAGGAGAGGTCCCAGGACAGAACCTTGGGGGACACCATTGCTGATTGAGTTTAGCTTGGATCGTTTACCGTTTATGTATGTAAATTGCTTTCTATTGCTTAGGTAACTCTCAAACCATTTAAGTCCCTGGCCTCGAATTCCATTGTGCCTAAGTTTTGAGAGTAGGATGTCATGGTCTACGGTATCAAATGCTTTGCTCAGGTCTAAGTAGACTCCTGCAACATGTTTCCCATTTTCAAGGTCTTGTAGTATATTGTCTAAGATTTCAGTCAGAGCCATTATTGCTGAGTGATTCTCTCTAAATCCAACTTGGTATTTGTATAATATTTTGTATTTGTTAAGAAATTGGTAAACTCTTTTGTACATTAGTTTTTCCATTAATTTGTTTAGGGTACTGAGTAGGCTGATGGCCTGTAGTTATCAACTTGCTGCTGTCGACTGGATATGAGTGCTGTGCTACTGCCGGACCGGAGTGATTCGGGGCCCCCCCAACAATTCGTCGTTTAATTGTTGTAAAGACATTTCCAGCTTCTACAACCGTCCCACCAGAAGATTAATCTTCAACCAAAGATTGGACCAATTTATCAGTGCCTCTCTCTATATTGCTGCAGTTCTGCAGCCGGTAACCGTCGTAAGGTTACAAACGCCCCAGAAGCCAAGTGCCTCTGGGTTAGTCCATGACTGGCGCCGCACTTCTGCGCAGATTAATAATCTGTACCGACACTCCAGTGATAGTGTCTTTCTTCCTTTTCTTGGTTCCGAGGTTCGAGTGGGAAGAACCAACCTCATTCATCACATATTTAAAACATGACCTAATTGTGCATGCCTGTGGAATCTTACAGAATGTCAATCTTGGGGGAGATGCCATTTACGACTCTTGTAAAAAGAAGCATGACTGAACCAGAAATGGCCAGCCAGCCAGGCTGCCAACCTGCCTTCCTATCGATCTTCCTGTCGGTATGTCTGTCTGTATGTCAGTCTATCTGTCAGTATGCCTGCCTGCATGTCGATCTGCCTGTCGGTCTGTCTGTCTGTCAGTCTGCCTGTCAGTCTACATGTCAGTCAGCCTGTCAGTCTGCCAGTCAGTCCGTCTGTCAGTCTGCCTGTTAGTCTGCCTGTCAGTATGCCTGTCAGTATGCCAGTCAGTCGGTCTGTCAGTCTGCCTGACAGTCTGCCTGTCGGTTTGTCTGTCTGTATGTCAGTATATCTGTCAGTATGCCTGCCTGCATGTCAATCTGCCTGTCGGTCTGTCAGTATGCATGTCAGTCTATTTGTCAGTCTGCCTGTCAGTCTGCATGTCAGTTTGCCTGTCAGTCTACATGTCAGTCTGCATGTCGGTCTGCCTGTCGGTCTGTCTGTTGGTCTGCCTGTCAGTCTGCCTGTCAGTCTGCTTGTCGGACTGCCTGTCAGTCTGTCTGAGTGCCTGTCAGTCTTCCTGTCAGTCTGCATGCGTGCCTGCCAGTCTGCATCACCACAGGCACTGTCTTTAACAAGTCAATGGTAATCAGATACGATATGAATTAATGTGCAGCCATATTGATTTCAGTGTTTTGGACGAGAGGGATGTGTGTGTGTGGGTGTGTTGGTGTGTGTGGATGTATGGGTGTGTGAGTGTGTGGATGTATGGGTGTGTGGGTGTATGGGTATGTGTGTGGGTCAATAGGGGTTGCTTGGTTGTTTTGTGCAAGTCATCTTTTCTTTTATTCCCTCAATTATTTTTTATTATGCCATCAATTGCATCTTAATTTGTGCGTTTTAATGAAGTGGCTTTGGTTTGATTAGCATGTTGAGGGGTGAGAATACTACTGGTTTGTGACGTCATCTGGGAAAGTGTTCCATTATGTGGTCTGCCCGCAACTGGGGGTGAATAGGGAGGCTTCCTTTTGTGAGGTACCCGGGTGGGGGTGGAGGTGGGGGTGTGGGTGGGTGCGGGTGGGTGCGGGTGAGTGTGTAGGAGGGGGATGGTGGGGTGGGGGAGGCGATGGTGCGGGTGGTTGGAGGAAGACAGTTCTGTTGTCTATGAGTGATAATTGGGGAAGTAAGAGTAACTAGGCAACTTAATATATAGACGGACAGAGTTTGGCTGTCTATTTGAGTGATAATTGGGGAATAAGGGTAGCTCGATGGCCAGTGCTATTTTTGTGGGCGATATTTGAAGGAAAGAGGAATAACTAAAGGATGTAGATTTATAGACCAACATCGTTATGCTTTTAAAAATTATTATTCTTTCATCTTTTTTTACTTTCATTGGGTATGCAGGAGAACTTTCAGTCATAGACGACTGGTCGTCCTCATTCCACTGGCTTTTACTCTATCCTAGTAATGCCGCGTACTAGGCCAGGTAACAACACATATCAGTTTTAACTCGTGAGTTTGACTCGATCTGGGTTTGAAAACAGGGTTCTAATCCAACAACTGATAACAGGGGAAGCAGGTGCTAAGTTTTTAATATTATTTTGTTATTGAAGATTTATTTATATTGCCTATCATAGATAAGACTTAGTAGTCTTGTTTTCGCTGTTAGACAGTTGGTCGATTGAAAGCCTGATCCTACACTTTTACTGACCCAAGGTATTTTGAAAGTCGCACACCACATAGACATGGTATGAGAGCAACTGGCTTTTGATGATGCTGTAAGTTATACACAGCAGCAGCAACAGCAGTGGAAATCCAAGCTGGTAGATCTGGTGACATGCAGAATTGAACCATTATTACAGTAAATGACAGGAGAATATCACATCTCAAAATAGCAGCATTCAGGGAGACACGGAAGCCTGGGAGGTGATGGCCCCAGACTGATAAGAAACAGAGCCAAGAACAGATCATATGAGAGGAGTACAGAGTACATGAAGGCAAGGGAATGGAATACACTGGGAGTAGAAGAAAGAAGTACAGGGACATTAGAAACATAAAAACTTAAGCAAAACAGAGCTACATGCACTGCTAGACTAATGACAACAACAAATAAAATGAATTAAAAAAGAAAAAAGAAAAAGAAAGGTACATAAATAAATAGAAAATGCACTGATAATTCAAGCAAAGTTTTAGAGGGTATACATGCTAGGTATGATATATATAGAAGGTAAACATTAAACTTAAAATAAAAACTAATAACCACTAACACAGCATGGTGAAGACAGTCAGAGAAAATAACTATTGGTAACCAAACAACTATCCGATTGTAGAACGAACAAACTCACAGAGGTTTGGGGGATGTGGGAGAATGCTTACAAAAAGTATGATACTCTAACCACTCCAACACAGGGAATACCAGGATGTAGAATTGGTACCCGGATGTTGATGAAGATGTCAATGTGGGTGATCAATGGAGGAGTACGGATAGCTAAAGAACGATAATTGGGGGAACAGGGGAAAATACGTACTGTATTATCTAAGTGGGCAATGTTTGGGTGAGTAAGGCTAAATAAATTTGGTATTGTCTATGTGGACGACAATTGAGGAAGTGGGGCTAAATAAGTTTTGTATTTTCTATGTGGGCGATAATTAGGGAGTAAGAATAAATCAATTCTATAATTCTGGGTGATAATTCGGAGAATGAGAATAACTCAATAACATGAGCTTATATACTGACGGAATAATATTTGAGAGAGTAAGCATAGTGAAAGGACGAGAGTAAAGAGTTGTATTGCTTATGTGGGCAGTAATTAAGGGACGAAGAGGAACTAGATGACATCAATTTATGGAACGAGAGGATGAGAAGACAGCGATATGATGTTTGTGTGTCCAATAATTGAGGGATGAAGGGTAACTGGATGATGTGAGTTTGCAGGCACACAACATTATATTGTCTACATGGGCGATAATTTGGGGAGCAAGGATGAATATATTCTATATTGTCTACTTGGGCGATAATTAGGGATAATTGATCATCTCATCCATAAATAGTCATAAGCATATTCAGCGCTGAAAGGAGAGGGACAACCAGCCACATTTGAACTCGTCTGAGCCTGTTTGAACTTGCTGGAAATGGACTTTCCTTTTCGTGTTTTCATGAGAAGTCAGCCAATCAGAGCTGTTCTTTTTTATTCCAAATGGTGGTCTCCATGGGGCTGCCATTTGCAATCGAAAAGAACAGCTCTGCTTGGTTGAAAACAGCTCTCAGTGTCAGCCAATCAAAGCAGTTCATTTTTATTGCAAATGGCAGCCCTCATAAGGGGCAGCCATTTGCAATCGAAAAGAACAGCTCTGATTGGCTCAAATTATGGGAATGTCCCAGTCGAATACGGTTTTGTTTTTTAGTAGTTTCCTGTTCAGACATAGTCACACACATATGTATCTTTTGCACAGATTAAAATGCTTGAAGTATATTTTTAATTGATCTACATCGACTTCTGTTTAAATCACACAATATCAGTACTTAAAGAATGGGAAACTATTCCTGCAAGGGCAAGCTCAATATGGGACAGTGATCACCCGTTTGTCCTCCTTTCTTCGCTGTGGACCCTTGTCTAAATACTTCATGTGCGCCAACCTGACATGTGGACCGTATTTCTCTGTGCTGCCACCTAGCGGATTCCCATAATTTGCCTTCCAGAGTTTCCTATTGTTTTTATTTCTCCACTTCGTAGCGCCACTAACCTATGGAATTACTGAGGTGGGTGTGACTAGGTTTGGAAAACAATCGTGACGTTTAAGAGAATGCCTTTAAATTAAATAGAATTGTATTGGTTGTTTGTTTCACATGATTTAGCTGGTTCCCATACACAGGCAATCCAGTTGTAAAGAGGATATCCTCCCCATCTCCTCTCCCGCCCTCCCCTCCCCTCCCCCTCTTCTCCTTCGCCCTCCTGCCCCCTCCTCTTCTCTCCTCTCCTCTCCTGCCCCCTCCTCTCCTCTCCTCTCCCCCCCTCTCCTCTCCAGCCCTCCCCTACCCTCTACCTCTTCTCCTTCCCCCTCCTGCCCCCTCCTCTCCTCTCCTCTCCTCTCCTGCCCCCTCCTCTCCTCTCCTCTCCCCCCCCCCCCTCTCCTCGCCCGCCCTCCCCTCCCCTCCCCCTCTTCTCCTTCCCCCTCCTGCCACCTTCTCTTCTCTCCTCTCCTCTCCTACCCCTCCTCTCCTCTCCTCTCCCCCCCCCCCCGCTCCTCTCCCGCCCTCCCCTCCCCCTCTTCTCCTTCCCCCTCCTGCCCCCTCCTCTTCTCTCCTCTCCTGCCCCCTCCTCTCCTTTCCTCTCCTCCCCTCTCCACTGCTCCCCCCTTCTCTCCTCTCCTCTCCCCTCCCCCTCCCACTCCCCTCCCCCTCTCCTCTCTCCGTCCCTTCCCCTCCCCTCCCCTTCCTCTCCTCTCCCCCTCCCTCCCCCCTCCTCGCCTCTCCTCTCCTCTCCTCTCCTCTCCACTCCTCTCCACTCTCTTCCACTCCCTTCCCCCCTTCCCCTCCTCTCCTCTCCCAACCCTCTCCTCCCCTCCTCCTCTCCCCTCCTATCCCGCTCCCTCACTCCTCTCCCCCTGTCCCCTGTCAGTTTCCCTTGCGCATCCTCAGGCCGTGTGTAGGTATTTAGAACCCCCCCCACCCCTTTTACCACACTTAATGAACCAGCCCCATATCAGCCCGCACCTCCCCTCCCCTCCCCTCCTGTCCCCCTGTACTCCCCCTGTCCCCTCCCCTGCCCCCTGTGTGTGCATCCTCAGGCCGTGTGTAGGTATTTAGAACCCCCCCCCCCCCACCCCCTTTACCACACTTAATGAACCAGCCCCATATCAGCCCGCACCTCCCCTCCCCTCTCGTCCTGTCCCCCTGTACCCCCCTGTCCCCTCCCCTGCCCCCTGTGTGTGTGCATCCTCAGGCCGTGTGTGTGTATAACCCCCCCCCCCCCCTTGCCACACTTAATGAACCAGGCCTTATCACCCCCCCCCCCCTTGCCACACTTAATGAACCAGGCCTTATCAGCCCCCCCCCCCCCCTTGCCACACTTAATGAACCAGGCCTTATCAGCCCCCCCCCCCCTTGCCACACTTAATGAACCACGCCTTATCAGCCCCCCCCCCCTTGCCACACTTAATGAACCACGCCTTATCAGCAGGCCCCTGCTCGCACCAGTTCACCTCATCAGGAGGCCACGCCGCCTGAATTGACCTTGATTGATTCACTCTCGATCGTCGGTGTGGTGTGTGGGAGAGGTGGGTGAGAGATACGAGTGTGGGGTGTGGGTGAGGTGCGCGGGAAAGGTGGGTGTGGTGTGTGGGTGAGGTGTGGGTGGTGTGTGGGTGAGGTGTGTGCGGTGTGTGGGTGAGATGGGTGTGGTGTGTGGGTGAGGTGTGTGTGGTGTGTGGGTGATGTGGGTGCAGTGTGTGGGTGACGTGTGTGTGGTATGTGCGAGAGGTGTGTGTGGTGTGTGGGTGAGGTGTGTGTGGTGTGTGGGAGAGGTGTGTGCGCGTGGGAGAGGTAGGTGTGGTGTGTGGGTGAGGTGTGAGTGGTGTGTGGGAGAGGTGTGTGTGGTATGTGGGAGAGGTGCGTGTGGTGTGTGGGTGAGGTGTGTGTGGTGTGTGGGTGAGGAGGGTGTGGTGTGTGGGAGAGGTGAGTGTGATATGTGGGAGAGGTGTGTGTGGTGTGTGGGTGAGGCGTGTGTGGTGTGTGGTGTGTGGGAGAGGTGTGTGTGGTATGTGGGAGAGGTGTGTGTGGTGTGTGGGTGAGGTGGGTGTGGTGTGTGAGAGGTGTGGGTGAGGTGTGTGGGTGAGGAATGTGTGGTGTGTGGGAGAGGTGGGTGTGGTGTGTGAGAGGTATGGGTGAGGTGTGTGGGTGAGGTGTGTGTGGTGTGTGGCAGAGGTGGGTGTCGTGTGTGGGTGAGGTGTGTGTGGTGTGTGGGAGAGTTGTGTGTGGTGTGAGGGTGAGATGTGTGTGGGTGAGGTGGGTGTGGTGTGTAGGTGAGGTGTGTATGGTGTGTGGGTGTGGTGTATGGGAGAGTTGGGTGTGGTGTGTGGGTGAGGTGTGTGTGGTGTGTGGGAGAGGTGTGTGTGGGTGAGGTGGGTGCGGTGTGTGGGAGAGGTGTGTGCGGTGTGTGGGAGAGGTGTGTGAGGTGTGTGGGTGAGGTGGGTGCGGTGTGTGGGAGAGGTGGGTGAGGTGTGTGGGTGAGGTGGGTGCGGTGCGTGGGAGAGGTGTGTGAGGTGTGTGGGTGAGGTGGGTGCGGTGTGTGGGAGAGGTGTGTGTGGGTGAGATGGGTGCGGTGTGTGGGAGAGGTGTGTGTGGTGTGTGGGAGAGGTGGGTGTGGTATGTGGGAGAGGTGTGTGAGGTGTGTGGGTGAGATGGGTGCGGTGTGTGGGAGAGGTGTGTGAGGTGTGTGGGTGAGGTGGGTGTGGTGTGTGGGTGAGGTGGGTGCGGTGTGTGGGAGAGGTGGGTGTGGTGTGTGGGAGAGGTGGGTGAGGTGTGTGGGTGAGTTGGGTGCACTGTGTGGGAGAGGTGAGTGTGGTGTGTGGGAGAGGTGTGTGAGGTGTGTGGGTGAGGTGGGTGCGGTGTGTGGGAGAGGTGTGTGAGGTGTGTGGGTGAGGTGGGTGCGGTGTGTTGGAGAGGTGTGTGAGGTGTGTGGGTGAGGTGGGTGCGGTGTGTGGGAGAGGTGGGTGTGGTGTGTGGGAGAGGTTGGTGAGGTGTGTGGGTGAGGTGGGTGCACTGTGTGGGAGAGGTGGGTGTGGTGTGTGGGAGAGGTGTGTGAGGTGTGTGGGTGAGGTGGGTGCGGTCTTTGGGAGAGGTGTGTGCGGTGTGTGGTATGAGTGTGGTGTGTTGGAGATGTGTGTGGTGTGTGGTAGAAGTGGGTAGAGGGTGGGTAAATTTGCTAGGTATGTGAGGTGCGTTAGTTGGCTATGTGTGGGACGTGTGTCCTACTGCTACACTAGTAAACCTCCCGCCCCCCCCCCCTGCCTGCCTCCCCCTGCCCGCTCCTACCCTCTCCCCCTGCCCACTCCTCTCGCCTCCCCTTGCCCGCTCCCCTTGCCCACTTCCCCCTCCCCCGCTCCTCCCCCCTCCCTCTGCCCGCTCCTCCCCTCTCCCCCTGCCCTCCTCCCCCTGCCCTCTCCCTCTGCCCGCTCCTCCCCTCTCCCCCTGCCCGCCTCCCCCTACCCGCTCGTCCCCTCTCCCCCTGCCCGCCTCCCCTCTCCATCCCCTGCCCGCCTCCCCCTGATCGCTCCTCCCCTTCTCAGGAGGCTGGAAAAGGCAACCATTGGCAAATGGCCCTTTCTCCACCGGAAGCCGCCATCTTGTTCTGCCTTGTGTACCCGGTAAGAGGGAAAGGTGCGAGGACCGTCCTGATATGACCTTAGATGTTCCTAGGACGTAAAACAACAACAAACAAAATACATAAAGCTGCATAGAAGAGTTCACGCGCAAAACCCCGCAAACGCCAATCCAACTAATTTAATCATAATAAAAGATTTTTTACATGACGGTGATTTTAATTCTTACTTATATCACTTTGATTTGCTATCAAGTGTTTATGGAGCAAAGAACAAAAAAATGCATGGATATACAAAAATTAAGCTTTTGAATGTTTAACTCCAATGTTTATCTAAATTTTTGGATTGTCATTTACAGGGTTTTGCGCCTGAACTCCTAACACCGATCTCTGTGTACAGGAAGCGGGGGGGACTACCGCTCCACCAGTGTACCACACATACACTGACCACCGCCCATGTCCCCCATGTCTGACATGTATGCTACATCACAAGATGGGATGGCCGAATGAGTTAGAGCATCCGTCTCCCACGTGGGGTCGTGGGGGTCGAACGCTGGTCGAGTCAAACCAATGACTTAAAAATTGATACTGGTCGCTTCCTAGCCAGGCGCTCGGCATTATTAGGATAGGGCAAGGACTGGTTGGCTCAGTGTCAGGATAATGTGACTGAGTGGGATACCAGGTGATGGTGACAGCAGCCTGGTTTCCCAGTGGGACAGCACTATAAAGTCACCATGAGTGTCCACTGTCACAAGTCGGTACCCATCCTGATATGACCTTAGATGTTGCTAGGACACAAAACAACAACAAACACTGCATCAATTTTCTCGATTGACACAGTGCGTTTCCATCGTACCCACGCAGGGCCAGGGGTCCGATTAGTGGCCTGCTGGGTCCCAGCATACATGGTATGCAGGTATTGCAATACCTCAGGGAGTTTGACGCCCCTGCCCTGCAGAGTTGTAAACCACTGCCTTATGGTACAGGTTCTTGACAGAACCGAAGGCGAAGGAGCAAACCCTGAACATAAAACCATGTCACTGTGGCAGCATCAAGGGCGGTTGATGTATAAAACTCCCAACATCTCCCAACCAGCCACTTCAGGGACAAATAGTTTTGTGCCTGTCTTTTCTTGCCAGTGTGAAACCTCTATTTGCTCCCCGAGAGAGTGCCGCTGGTAACTTGCAAAAGCCAGCAGCACTTCAACACTTTTGCAGGCAGCTTTCATGAAATGTTTCAAGGATACCACCAAGAGAAACCTGAAGCTGAGGGACATTAAGACCGACTCATGGACATAACTCTCACAGCAGAGAGCTAAATGGAGAGCGGCAGTCAAGTAATGAAAGCAGTCTTTGTCGCATCGTGACCGACAGCATGATGATGATGATGATGGGTCCCAGCTTCAGCATCTCGGAAGACTGGTGTTGTGCTTTGCTCGAGTTTGGCGGAGAACTCCCACAGTGGAAGCCATATTGGCACCGCCCAATAGTTCCTTATTGGGGTGAGAAGGTTAAGTGTGCGATCACTCAGTGCTTGGTGGATGAATACATCGCTTATAGACGATTTCCACCACCAACCCGCCCTCTGGTGGCAGTGGCAAGAACCCGCGTTGTGGGTAGGACTTCAGAACTAATTTATTGGATGGCACCCGAAAAGCATAGAAACCAAACCACAAAACTACAGGAAAATAGAATAGAAATATAACATTTTGGGGCGCACTGTGGAAAGGCGCAATGTTCCATTCAGCACCTGCTTAAAGTTGCACAGTCCGATGGTTTTGCGCTTCGGTCGTTTTCTGAGATAAATATATTAGGTTGATTGCTATAATCTAGCCTATGTTAGTTTTATGTAACTTTTATTTTATATGGTTAACTTTTGGGATATTTGAAGTGCAAACATACCAAATTAATTTTGTCAAGCACACCAAAACTCTGACACCAAAGGCTTCTGCAGTAATACATTGCATTAAATTGCCCAAGTATTCCCTTCTATGTGGCGATACATTCTTAATAAGGGCATCAGTATCTAAGATATGTAGAATAAAATCTAGATCATCATCATCATCATCATCATGCTGTCGGTCACGATGCGACAAAGACTGCTTTCATTACTTGACTGCCGCTCTCCATTTAGCTCTCTGCTGTGAGAGTGATGTCCATGAGTCGGTCTTAATGTCTCTCAGCTTCAGGTTTCTCTTGATGGTATCCTTGAACCGGAGACGAGGGCGCCCTCTCTTTCTGTAACCAGAAGACAGTTGAGAATAGAGGATCTGCTTTGGTAGCCTGTCTGATGACATCCTCATGAGGTGTCCAGTCCACCAGAGATTCTTTTTGATCAAAAGATCTTCCATAGAGGGCAGCCCCGTCCGTTCGAGTATTTCCTTATTTGTCACTTTGTCCTTCCAGGTTAGCATCATGATTGAACGCAGATGTTGCATCATGAAGGCATGCAGCTTTTTCCCCTGTCGTCTGTACACTGTCCAGGCCTCGGCTCTGTATAGTAGGGTGGATAGCACGATTGCATGGTAGATCTTGCCTTTGACCCGCAAGGATTCATGATGGTTGTTCCAGAGTCTCTGGCGTAGTCGGCCGAAAGATGCGCTAGCCTTTGCCATCCTCCTCTGTATTTCAGGGTCAATGCGTCCATCACTTGATATAGTGCTTCCGAGGTAGGTGAATTCCGGAACAGAGTTAAAAAATCTAGATAATTGCTTACATCTACATACACAGGGTAGGTTCAACAACCGTACTCTGTATAGTCTGCATGTAATTGTAAGCATTAAATGACCATATAAAAGGCTTACAATTCCAGCGGGGGGACAAGTGCAGTAGTCAGGCAAGGAACCACATAGACAGGTAGGCATGGGTAGGGTGGTGACATGAAGGAGACTAGGTGGTGTAATGGTTAGCATACTGGCCTGGAATGCAAGAGTTGTGGGTTCGATTCCTGTTCTAGGTGCAATATTTCCCATTTTCATCACCTCACACGACAATATCCATCCACGATAAGTAAATCCCGTAATGTTGATAATGGAAAGACAACGTTGCGTATTTATTCCACTGCCCTAATATCATGTTTGTTATTCATTAGGAACACAATTTCTTCCTTTTTTTGGTGATATCGAGCTCATAACGGATAACTGTGTTCAAACTTGTTTTCACCGCTGGGCAGCACTAATCAAATTTTATTTAAATCTTTTGAATTTTGACTTAGTAATAATTTTGATTTTCTAGGTTCTTGTTTATGGCTTGTACCTGTTTGTTGATTGCAAACAGTTGAAAATCCAGCTTCTATTATACTTTGTGTTAGTCCATTTAAACATCATTTGTTTTTCTAGGTCACATTATTTTTATAATAGTTTCTTAAACACTGCTGCATTTTCTACATTTTGTGTTGCAGCTGGCGGTTTATTCCAATTTGCAATTTCTTATTTATGATTGAATACTTAAAATTGAAAGAAGACAGCGACTACTTTCCGCTCCATTTCTGTTATTGTTTCTTGTCCCAACTGACCTAAATTGAAAGTAGTACCGGGTCAAACCATACTCCCGCCATTAGGCGAGAATGATTGATGACGTCATACGGCACCGGAAACGGCCTCGTGCAGGGTGGGTGGTGTAAGGTGGTTGTTGGAGTTTTACGTCCTGGCAACATCTAAGGTCAAATCAGGATGGGTACCTACAGACTTGTTGGTTGGTTGTTCGAGTTTTATGTCCTGGCAACATTTAAGGTCAAATCAGGATGGGTACCTACAGACTTGTCGGTTGGTTGTTCGAGTTTTATGTCCTGGCAACATTTAAGGTCAAATCAGGATGGGTACCTACAGACTTGTTGGTTGGTTGTTCGAGTTTTATGTCCTGGCAACATTTACGGTCAAATCAGGATGGGTAACTACAGACTTGTTGGTTGGTTGTTGGAGTTTTACGTCCTGGCAACATTTACGGTCAAATCAGGATGGGTACCTACAGACTTGTTGGTTGGTTGTTGGAGTTTTATAAAACTAACCACTCTCCAATGTCCTCCACAACCGCCACATTACTGAATAGCAATGGTTGCTAGGCAAGTTCACACTGGAGGCAGTAATTCCAGTAGTTCCAACGGCGCAGTCCTGGCTGTAGGTCAGGCCGCTTTACATTCATGAACAATTCACGCAATACGCATATTCCAGATTCCGCTGGTCCCTCAGTAAGGACTGAAGCTGGGACTCTACACACGAGGTCACAGCTACAGCTTCTTACATGGCAGTCGGTAGGGGGCTGGGGGGGGGGGGAGCTGGGGAGGTGATGAGTGAAAATACAGGAAGTGGAATTTTATCTCATGTAAAATATTTGCTATGACAATCTCGCTGCAATCTACATTGGAAACAAATGTATGGCAAGAATCCTGCCACGTTTGGTCACCAGGAGGTGCGTGGTTATCGGTCCGAAGTGAGTTTAACGCACAGAGGCTATAGCGAAGGATAGGGCTGGGAGAGAGACCGTCTCGACCTTCTGCCGTGTAAGCTGAAGCTGTGACCCGGCGTGATTCTGGGTCGCAGCTTCAATCTTTCCTGATGGACCAGCAGAACTCAAAGCACCCATATTACGCCAACTGAGCCATGCTCAGCCCATTCACAAAGCGTCACCTATGACGTCACTGCTGCATTAGTGCCGCCACTTATTTCCCACAGAGAGCGCCACCATGAAGCTATATAGAGGTTTTATGTGCTTCGATAGAATGCTTTCTGATTAATGGAGGTAATGCTTCGTCCGCTCCAGTCGACCCTTTAAGCTGCTTTTGCGGCTATTTGTAATTCGCTAAATTTATCAGTGATGAATGCAATGTCATTTGGGAATAACCATTATAGCTATATGAATGCAGGTTGATTTCCTGCTTTAGGGATTTATTAATGCAGGTGGCGTCCTACTGTGGGTATACAGTAATGTAGGTGGTGTCTTGCTCGGGGGATGCACTGATGCAAGTGGTGTCCTGCTGTGGGGATATATTAATGCATGCGGCATCCTGCTGTAGGTATGTACTAATGCAGGTGGAGTCCTGCTGTGGGGATACACTAATGTAGGTGGTGTCCTGCTGTGGGGATGTACTAATGCAGGTGGCGTCCTGCTGTGGGGATGTACTAATGCAGGTGGTGTCCTGCTGTGGGGATGTACTAATGCAGGTGGCGTCCTGCTGTGGGGAAGTACTAATGCAGTTGGTGTCCTGCTGTGGGGATGTACTAATGCAGGTGGAGTCCTGCTGTGGGGATGTACTAATGCAGGTGGTGTCCTGCTGTGGGGATGTACTAATGCAGGTGGCGTCCTGCTGTGGGGATGTACTAATGCAGGTGGTGTCCTGCTGTGGGGATGTACTAATGCAGGTGGCGTCCTGCTGTGGGGATGTACTAATGCAGGTGTCGTTCTGCTGTGGGGATGTACTAATGGAGTTGGCGTCCTGCTGTGGGGAGTTACTAATGCAGGTGGTGTCCTACTGTGGGGATGTACTAATGCAGTTGGTGTCCTGCTGTGGGGATGTACTAATGCAGGTGGTGTGCTGCTGTGGGGATGTACTAATGCAGTTGGCGTCCTCCTGGTGAGATGTACTAATGCAGGTGGCGTCCTGCTGTGGGGATGTACTAATGGAGTTGGTGTCCTGCTGTGGGGATGTACTAATGCAGGTGTCGTCCAGCTGTGGGGATGTACTAATGCATGTGGTGTCCTGCTGTGGGGATGTACTAATGCAGGTGGTGTCCTGCTGTGGGGATGTACTAATGCAGGTGGCGTCCTGCTGTGGGGATGTACTAATGCAGGTGGAGTCCTGCTGTGGGGATGTACTAATGCAGGTGGCGTCCTGCTGTGGGGATGTACTAATGCAGGTGGCGTCCTGCTGTGGGGATGTACTAATGCAGGTGTCGTCCTGCTGTGGGGATGTACTAATGCAGGTGGCGTCCTGCTGTCGGGATGTACTAATGCAGGTGGCATCCTGCTGTGGGGATGTACTAATGCAGGTGGCGTCCTGCTGTGGGGATGTACTAATGCAGGTGGCATCCTGCTGTGGGGATGTACTAATGCAGGTGGCGTCCTGCTGTGGGGATGTACTAATGCAGGTGGCGTCCTGCTGTGGGGATGTACTAATGCAGGTGTCGTCCTGCTGTGGGGATGTACTAATGCAGGTGTCGTCCTGCTGTGGGGATGTACTAATGCAGGTGTCATCCTGCTGTGGGGATGTACTAATGCAGGTGGCGTCCTGCTGTGGGGATGTACTAATGCAGGTGTCGTCCTGCTGTGGGGATGTACTAATGCAGGTGGCGTCCTGCTGTGGGGATGTACTAATGCAGGTGTATCCTGCTGTGGGGGACTATGCAGGTGGCATCCTGCTGTGGGGATGTTCTAATGCAGGTGTCGCCCTGCTGTGTGGATGTACTAATGCAGGTGTCGTCCTGCTGTGGGGATGTACTAATGCAGGTGTCATCCTGCTGTGGGGATGTACTAATGCAGGTGGCGTCCTGCTGTGGGGATGTACTAATGCAGGTGTCGTCCTGCTGTGGGGATGTACTAATGCAGGTGGCGTCCTGCTGTGGGGGTGTACTAATGCAGGTGTCGTCCTGCTGTTGGTATGCACTAATGCAGGTGGCATCCTGCTGTGGGGATGTTCTAATGCAGGTGTCGCCCTGCTGTGTGGATGTACTAATGCAGGTGGCGTCCTGCCTGTGGGGACGTACTACTAATGCAGGTGGCATCCTGCTGTGGGGATGTACTTAATGCAGGTGGCGTCCTGCTGTGGGGATGTACTAATGCAGGTGGCGTCCTGCTGTGGGAAAGTACTACTAATGCAGGTGTTGTCCTGCTGTGGGGATGTACTA
>CM059202.1:44096388-44100349 GCA_030323885.1 Branchipolynoe longqiensis
TATAACACGATTATATGTGTGATGGATATAGCACATTTAGATGTGTGATGGATATACCATGGTTAGATTGTGTGATGGATATAATACGGTTAGATGTGTGTTGGATATAACACGGGTACATGTGTGTTGGATATAACACGTTTAGATGTGTGATGGATATAGCACAGGTAGATGTGTGATGGATATAGCATGGTTAGATGTGTGATGGATATAACATGGTTAGATGTGTGTTGGATATAGCATGGCTAGATGTGTGATGGATATAGCATGGTTAGATGTGTGTTGGATATAGCACCGTTAGATGTGTGATGGATATAGCACAGTTAGATGTGTGTTTGATATAGCACGGCTACATGTGTGATGGATATAGCATGGTTAGATGTGTGAAGGATATAGCATGGCTAGATGGGTGATGGAAAAAGCATGGTTAGATGTGTGTTTGATATAGCATGGCTACATGTGTGATGGACATAGCATGGTTAGATGTGTGATGGATATAGCATAGGTAGATGTGTGTTGGATATAGCACAGCTAGATGTGTGATTGATATAGCACAGTTAGATGTGTGTTTGATATAGCACGGCTACATGTGTGATGGATATAACAATAGTCGGCATCTAGATGCCTTCTGAAAGATTGGAAACAAAACAAATGTCAACGCTTCAACAATGCTGCCACGGCGCTGACAAAATATGTGTTCAGATGAATAAAATATTACCAAAAATAAATAAATACTGGACACTGGTGTGACTCACCAACAGTTCCTGTAGCCTCTAGTTGTGGTGTGTTAGGAGGTGCTGCTACTGCTTCTTCTGCATCTGAATGCGTATTTTCTGGTTTTTGATGGAATTGACTCAGCAGTATGTATAGGCTAAAGCCAGACCCACACCCACACCCACACCCACACCCACACCCACACCCACATCCACACCCACACCCACACCCACACATGTCATTTCCTGTCACGCCTGCTTACGCCGATAAACGTCTGGGGAATGTATCCTTCATCACGCATAATCTCACATTAGCCTTCATGAGCGATAATGGGGGACACAAGTCCTAGCATGAGCGATAATTGGGGTTTATGACGGGTCGCGTGGCACTGGTGATAATAGGGGTTTATGGAACCTGCCAAAGGCATTAAGAATAAACACACTTATTCTGTCGTCGATTTTAACCCCGGGTTACAGGGATGCAATGGGTTTGTGTGTGTGAATATTTTATTGTTTGGAATAATGTGTTTTCCACTGTCGAGACACTAGTCTTCCTAATGGAGACACTGGCAGTAATTGGCAGTGATGAATAAACTACAGCCCCAGTCACATTACGGCTTGCAATCGCTTGTGACCACTTTGCGATCACTTTGGGCCAAAGAACCCGCAGTCACCCATGACCTCCTTGTAATCAAAGGAATGGTCGCCGACCTCCGGGTGACCATTTTGATCGCAAGGATTTTATTGCAGTAGCTGCAACCTCCTAGCGACCAAAATGGTTGCAAGGAGGTTGGCGACCACTGAGGACCACGTTGTGACCATTTCCGAACTATTTGCGACCAACCTTTTTTTTGTGGTCGCAAAGTGGCCACAAGTAGTAGTGTGACTGGGGTACAAGGAATGATGATGTAGTGAAAGTCGGAGAATGATGCACATTGGTGCTTAAGTGGCACATTTTTACGCTGACGGTGCTGCGGAAGTGAGTGGCAGGAAAGCGTTGCGTCGTGTAAGCACGCATTGCTGGTTAGACCAACAACAGCAAGAGAATTGGTTATTGTCCTTTGAAAGAAAAATCAGCCTCGGGCGGCGGTTTTTATTTGTATTTGTTATTTTTTACTTAGACGTTTGAGTTGAGCGTCGGCCTCCGGTTCTGATTGGGCCTCCTGGCTTCGAACCCTGGCCGAGTCAAACAAATGACATTAAAAATTGATACAAAAGTTGAATTTCTACTAGCTCGACGCATTTTTAACAGTTAAAACAAACAAACCCAACAAACTATTCAGGGGCGCCCGATTTTACAGACAAGGGTAGGGATGATCGCCAATTTTTAAATGTTGTTTGGCTTTAGTTCCATGGTTAGATTCTCATGTGGCATATGTAGCTGAACTAGATGGCTGAATTAGAAAGAGCGATGGCTGCCTTCCCATGTCTGAGGTTTTATGTTTGGCGACCCGTCGGCACCCTTCCACCCCCGACCAAGTCAAACTGATGACTTACAAAATTTATACTTGTCGCTTCCTAGCCTGATGCTCAGCATTAATAGGATAGAGCAAGGACTGGTTAGCTCAGTATCAGGATAATGTGACTTTGTGGGACATAATGTAATTGCACTGGCAGCATGGTCCTCCTGTGGGGCAGCACTATAAAGTTAGCATAAATGCCTATTGTCACAAATCGGTACTCGTCCTGATATTATCTTAGATGTTGCTGGGACATAACACCAACATTCTGGCATATGATGCATGTGTGAAAACATGTTTATTTAATTGGATTTATTTTTACATTAATTGATTAAGCAGGGAAAATTGCAATCGCAGACAATTGCTCTTCCTCATTCCACTGCTCCTTGCCCTATCCTAGTATAGTTGTCTGCACTGAGCTCTCAGTCCAAGGAGCCACATAGACAGTAGGCGTGGATCGGGTGGTTGCATCAGGGAGCCTAGGTAATGTAATCGTTAGCACACCAGGCCTGCCAAAATTAATTTAGCATGGTTGCACTTCAAATATCTCAAAAGGTAGCCATTTAAAATAAAAGTTACTTCAAGCTAAAGTAAGGTAGATTATAACGATCAACCTAATATATTTACGCATTTACGCACTGGCTATTCGCAGAGCTGCTCTGCGATTAATAGTCACCAATACCGTAATTCGCAGAGCTGCAACCACCCAATCAGTATGCATCATTTTACTGCACATGCGCATGTGCATCATTTTACTGAGCATTCGTATGTACAGAATTATTTTGGCTTTTGTTTTGGTCATAAGGGATCGCCCAAAGTTGTCAACATTTTCAGGCCCTATTATCCTCAATATGCTCTCTCTGCTTTAATTAAATTCTGTTAATTATGAGTATGACTTAATAATAATGAGAGTGCGCTAAAATTGAAAACAGCAAGTGAGCGGCAGTAACTATCAACACTGTGGACATTAATCAGAAACAAAAACAATCAATTAAACGGACAGATCGACTATTCACTGTTAAGATCAAATTCTGTCATTTCAGAAACTGAATTCACAAATATTAAAAATAACACTTTTACTTTAAAAAAATAAATGCAATATATACAATACAGAAAATTACAACATAATATAAATACAATATGTATTCTACATTCAACTGTGGAAGCAGTTCTGTGAATAATAATCATTCTTGTTCTAATTCGCAGAGCAAAGCAGCTCTGCAAATAGCCTCGTCCATATATTTATCTCAGAAAATGACACAAACTCAAAACCATCGTGTAAAAATATACGGATTTTCGGTTTAGAATTATATATTGGCAGGAGCATCATTATTGTGGGACGACAGAGTGGGGACAAGGTTATGTAAACTAAAAAGCAAGGATGCCATACTCACAGTATGACATGATATAGAATAGGGAAATATATGTCCTGCATGCTGCCTAGGATTAGGGAGGAGCTGTGTTATATAAGAAACAGTTCAAGGTTTTCTAAGGGAAACTGCCCAAGGGGTGGAAATCTCCTATGTGTAGTTCTAAGATGTACCAGTGCCAAGGAGGGACTTTCTTGGTATATATATATATATATATATATATATGTGTGTGTAACTGTATACCACTTCTGGTTCACCCCTGTGACCAAAAGGGAGGCCCAACTTCAGCCTCATATACACTCAGGACAGCACCTGCAGCTGAGTAGGGTGGCAGCCACCTCCACTGGGGGGTTGGTTCCCACCCCAGCTGTGGGGCCACCTGATTGGCTGACTGTGGGACTCCAAATCCCTGCATGCC